>CM033469.1:8677787-8918564 GCA_019447015.1 Hymenochirus boettgeri
GACCTTATTAGACCAGCATTCCGACCTTATTAGACCAGCATTCCGACCTTATTAGACCAGCATTCCGACCTTATTAGACAGCATTCTGACCTTATTAGACCAGCATTCCGAACCCTTATTAGACCAGCATTCCGACCTTATTAGACCAGCATTCCGACCTTATTAGACCAGATTCCGACCTTATTAGACCAGCATTCTTGACCTTATTAGACCAGCATTCCGACCTTATTAGACCAGCATTCCGACCTTATTAGACCAGCATTCCGACCTTATTAGAACCAGCATTCTGACCTTATTAGACCAGCATTCTGACCTTATTAGACCAGCATTCCGACCTTATTAGACCAGCATTCTGACCTTATAAAACAAGCATGCCACCTTATTAGAAAACCATTCTGACCTTATATGTAAAGCATTACAACCTTTATAGAAAAGCCTTTCCAACCCAATTAGACCAGCATTCCGACCTTATAAGACAAGCATTCCCACCTTATTAGAAAACCATTCCAACCTTATTAGAAAGCCTTTCCAACCAATTAGACAAGATCCCACCTTATTAGACAAGCATTCCCACCTTATTAGACAAGCATTCCACCCTATTAGACAAGCATTCCACCTTATTAGACAAGCATTCTGATCTTATTATAAAAGCAGTCCCACCTTATTAGAACAGCATTCAGACCTTATAAAACAAGCATTCCCACCTTATTAAAAAAGCATTCAAACCTTATAAAACAAGCATCCCACCTTATTAGACAAGCTTTCAACTATTAGACAGCATTCTCACCTTATTAGACAAGCATTTCCACCTTATTAGACAAGCATTCACCTTATTAGACAAGCATTCCCACCTATTAGACAAGCATTCTGATCTTATTATAAAAGCATTCCCACCTTATTAGACCAGCATTGAGACCTTATAAAACAAGCATTCCCACCTTATTAAAAAAGCATTCAGACCTTATAAAACAAGCATTCCCACCTTATTAGACAAGCATTTCAACCTTATATAAAAGCATTCCCACCTATTAGACATGCATTCCCACCTTTTATGACAAGCATTTCCACTTATTAGACCATCATCTCTTATTAGACAAGCATTCCCACCTTATTAGTCACGCATTTCCACCTAATTAGACAAACATTCCCACTTTATTAGAGAGTATTCCCACCTTATAGACAAGCATTCCCACCTATTAGACAAGCATTCCCACCTTGTCCCACTATCAGACAAGCATTCCCACCTTATTAGACAAGCATTCCCACCTTATAGACATTCCCCTATTATAAAAGCATTCCCAACTTAATATAAAGAATTCCCACCTTATTAGACAAGCATTCTGATCTTATATAAAAGCATTCCCACCTTATTAGACAGCATTCGACCATATTATAAAAGCATTCCACCTTATTAGACAAGCATTTCCACTTTATTAGACCATCATTCCCACCTTATTAGACCAGCATTCCACCTTATTAGTCACACATTCCCACCTAATTAGACAAGCATTCCCACCTTATTAGACAAGCATTCCCACCTTATTAGACAAGCATTCCCACCTTGTCCCACCTTATCAGACAAGCATTCCCATCTTATTAGACAAGCATTCCCACCTTATTATAAAAGCATTCCCACCTTATTAAAAAGCATTCCCACTATTAGACAAGCATTCCAATCTATTATAACAGCATTCCCACCTATTAGACAGCATTTCAAACTTATTATAAAAGCATTCCCACCTATTAGACAAGCATTTCCACCTTTTAGACAAGCATTTCCACCTTATTAGACCATCATTCCTATTTATTAGGACAAGCATTCCACCATTAGTCACGCATTCCACTAATTAGACAAACATTCCCACTTTATTAGACGAGTATTCCCACTTATTAGACAAGCATTCCCACCTTATTAGACAAGCATTCCCACCTTGTCCACCCTTATCAGACAAGCATTCCCATCTTATTAGACAAGCATTCCACCTATTATAAAAGCATTCCCACCTTATATATAAAGCTTCCCACCTTATTAGACAAGCATTCCAATCTTATTAACAGCATTCCCACCTTATTAGACAAGCATTTCCCACCTTTTTAGACAAGCATTTCCACCTTATTAGACATCATTCCTATCTTATTAGACAAGCATTCCCACCTTATTAGTCACAGCATTCCCACCTAATTAGACAAACTTCCCACTTTATAGACAGTGATTCCCACCTTATTAGACAAGCATTCCCACCTATTAGACAAGCATTCCCACCTTGTCCCACCTTATCAGACAAGCATTCCCACCTTATTAGACAAGCATTCCTACCTTATTATAAAAGCATTCCCACCTTAATATAAAAGCATTCCCACCTTATTAGACAAGCATTTCGACCTTATTATAAAAGCATTCCCACCTTATTAGACAAGCATTCCCACCTTATTAGACAAGCATTTCCACCTTATTAGACAAGCATTCCCACCTTATTAGACAAGCATTTCCATCTTATTAGACCATCATTCCCACCTTATTAGACAAGCATTCCCACCTTATTAGTCACACATTCCAACCTAATTAGACAAACCTTGCTACCTATAAACAAGCATTCCCACCGTATTAGACAAGCATTCCCACCTTATTAGACAAGCATTCCCACCTTGTCCCACCTTATCAGACAAGTATTCCCACCTTATTAGACAAGCATTCCCACCTTATTAGACAAGCATTCCCAACTTATTAGCAAATTCCAACCTATTAGAAAACCATCTGACCTTATTAGAAAAGCATTCTGACCTTATAAGACAAGCGTTCCCACCTTATTAGAAAACCATTCTGACCTTATTAGTAAATCATTTCGACCCTATTAGACCAGCATTCCGACCTTATTAGAAAACCATTCCGACCTTATTAGAAAAAATTGACCTTATTAGTAAAGCCGTTCCAACCTAATAGACCAGCATTCTGACTTTTATAAAAGCATTCCGACCTTATTAGAAAAGAATTTTGACCTATTAGACAAGCATTCCCACCTTATTAGGCAAGCATTCCCACCTTATTAGAAAACATTCTGACCTTTTAGTAAACCTTTCCAACCTAATTAGACCGCATTCTGACTTTTATAAAAGCATTCCGACCTTATTAGAAAAGAATTTTGACTTATTAGACAAGCATTCCCACCAGCATTCCCACCAGCATTCCCACCTTATTGAACTAGCATTCACCTTATTGTTTTTCCAGATTATTTCTGATGATATGATCTGAAGTTTTGGTTTGAGAAAGCCAATGGATTAAAAGTTCCTATCTTTTCACAATAGTTTCTCTAGCAGATTCATGGAATCGATGAATGATCACATAACCAGTGATTAGCTCTACTTTTCGTTAAAAGATATGGTTTGTATTAACGCCTATTTTGTACTGAGCTTTTTTCAAAAAATTCTGTAACTATTGAGTAAAATATAAAAAAGGATTAGATGGAAACCATTTTCAGAAAGGGGTAAAGTTTTTATATCTGTGTTACACAAGGTTCAATGTGTGGGCAGCAAAACATATACAAGAGCTAAAGTGAAAGTCCTGTAACGTAAATAGGAATCATGGGCCCACCAGCAAATAATGATTGGGCCCCAATCTGGGATTATCTATGTGGTTTCCTGGAGGAGGCTTTATCTGTCATAGAAAAAAATCGAAGATAGGGGCCCCTTGGTCCCAGGCCTCTCCGCAGTTGCTCCCCCTGCTCTCCTGGAAGTTACGTCCTGGTGGCCGCACAAACCAGGTGGCCTGGGGAAACTTATAAGCAGTGCGTCAGCAACAAGACTGTGCTGCCTGTCTGTAAAGAGAGACCAGAACACATAAAGAGCTCGGTACCATTCCAGGAAAGACTAGATGGGAGCACACCAGGAGCACATCGGTAGAGACCTGATGGGAGCCAGATTCAAACAAAGAGATATTCTGTTGAATGGTAGGTGGGTTGTGGGCCAAACATTTAGGCCAGGGAACGAAAGAAGAAATGAACATAAAGGGAACATAAGGAACTTTATGGAAAACACGCACACAGATATCCCAGTCTCATATCACTGTCATACGATTGAACACAATGAAACCCAATGAAAATGGCAAATAACAGAAAAGGTGAAAAGATCCAAACGTGGTAACCCCACGATTCCTGATGTAATATCGGGGTGTGGGGTTAACTCTATTTTTCCAGGGCCTGCACCATTTCTCTTAATGGCACAGACAACCGATGTAAAATGGAAACCGTTCGTTTTTGCGCTACTTAGTAGCACGAAAATGAACGCGGTACAAGTCAGGTCTTACAGCCGCTCTCCTTACCTTCTGGGGTCCAGCGATGCAGTAACTCACACAGGAACCCGGAAGAAAGAGGAGCGTGGCAGGTAAGCATTACATCTCCTGTAAATGTTTTTTAGCTGCACCTTACTTTAATTCTCATGTGGCACGAGCTAAAACATTGAAACAGAAAAGAAATATAATCCTGGAAAGTTTATTTGCAACCATTATTTATCAAAATTGTTTGAACAATGAAGAAGTAAATTAATAAAATGTAAAACTGGTTGTAGAGGTGGATCGAACCGATTTAAAGCTCTAACATTAGGCCAAACAGACTTTTCTAATTTTAGATTTTTTTTGCCACCGTATTCTTCTGGTGTTTAGATAGACTTGATGTGCAGGCTATATTATATAGAAATAGTGCTTCATTGTGAAGCAATGGGCTAAAGCAGGGTATCGAAATGTAGCGATACCGCGGTTATAGATAATGTACGACCGCAGCTGTAAATGTATATTTACACCAAACGTTCGGTTAATTTAAGAAAGTTCGGTCATAGTACCATGTGTTAGTAAATACCGCCATAGCATCTATGGGGATCGTAAATCTACTATTGCATTATCTTAGGTTAAGGAATCATAATTACAATGATGGTAAATTAACAATCACTAAACCAATCGGAAATTATTGATCAGTTTAACAATCGATCCTTTAAGTGTGTGTATCGCACCTTTATAACTATGGCCCAATCAGTGGCCAATCATACAGGTAACATTAGACTGGTTAGAGGCATGGCAAGAAGGTAATATGGCAGGCCGGCTATTTCCAGATCTAGGCAGTTATATGTAGGTAAATATATTTGTGAAATTATATATTACAGGGCTTAGATATATATATATTATATATATATTATATATATATTATATATTTATATATTATATATATATATTATTATAGTGCTATAATGTGGGTTAAGTTCTCCTTTAAAGATATTAGGTTGTATTATTGACAAAAAATTAGAAAAATACTAATCTATACTTGGTTGGTTAAAGGGAGACGTAATAAAAGTTCTTATGGTAAAAATGGTGCTAATTTAGCCCCAACCAATCAGATGTTAGCTTTCAAATGTTAAATAAGATCTGATTGGTTGAGGCAAAAATTAGCACCATTTTTAACAATAAGAACTTTTATTGAATCTCCTGATAAGTCACTGCATAAAGCATAATGTGAATGGTATGAAATAATTACCTGGTGCCTGTAATTATATGTGTATTTGTAACGTTCACTTATTTTCCCAGTAAGTGCTAATTGAATGTCATGGATGGCACGGGACATCATTTCACTGCAAGATGAACACGAGTGCCGTGCAATTCATTGCCAAAATGCTGCAGGCCTGTAACCCGTTCCCGCCCAGTGCAGTTATAGAAGGTACAACGGTAAACACTTCAAACAATAAGTTTTTCATCCTGTCATTTGACATACAATGAATGATAGAGCATCCAAATATCTTCAAGCAATTTGTCTTTTGGCCATTTTGAGGGTGGATAGCATCTAAAAAATGCATCAATTCAACTGTTTAATATAATGGCGAGTGCTGAATAATGCCCAAACTATATATAATATCTCTGGGGCATAATCTGCAACGTGATGATGAGTGCTATACCACAAGAAAGAATGACCGTCTTCTCATTGAACACATCTAACATGTGACGGAATTCCTCTATAATATGCACAGAAACGGTTCCATAATAATAAAATCACATGGTTGTAGATTCTTTAATGATCTTCCTATAAAGTCTAGAATTGAAAAAATCGGCATTCTGTCCCTGTGCCAACATAGAATTACTTATCCTGATGGTGAACTCGATGC
The DNA here is from genome assembly GCA_019447015.1 of Hymenochirus boettgeri. NCBI lineage: Eukaryota > Metazoa > Chordata > Amphibia > Anura > Pipidae > Hymenochirus > Hymenochirus boettgeri. The sequence goes on from CM033469.1 coordinate 8,683,926, forward strand.
ATATTCCATCATTGAATGATACTGGGTTAGAAGTTGGTGTTCTTGTTCTCCACTCAAATTATTAAATCTAATGATTCCAACCCAGGTCCAGTCAAAATATTCAGTAATTTGCTTAAAGCCAAGAACTGTCCATTATCACTTTTTTTACTGTTCGAAAAAAGTACGGGAAGTTCGATTGATCACTCAGTATGGGGTGTAGCTCCATAACTAATCTGAAATAAAGAGTTTGAACAATGCCTTTCTTAAGCAACATGTGTATAGTATAGTATAGTATTGTGGTTGAATAAACACAGTGGGTTGAACATCTGTTCAACCCACTCAGCAATATCCACACTTCCTGCCTAACTGTTGATCCAGAGGAATGGGGGGTGGGGTATGAAGGGAAAAAAATTCTGTGGCTAGGGAAATCCCTGGATTAACTCTACTTGATCATTGATTACTTGTATCAATGCCAGTAACTTGGAACATTCCTTGTTTTCAGAAACTCATCCAGCTTTCTTTTGAAACTGACCAATGAACCTGGATATTGTCTGGAAAAATTGGATACCTCGCAGGCTGAGGTGGAGGTGGTATGTAAGTAGCCTTGGTGTATATGTCCATTACAATACACATCACATCCTGTGTTACAAAACAGCAGGTTTTTTGGATTACACTTCCTTTCATATGGTTTAAGCTGTCATTTTGACACCAAACTATGTTGGAATAGGAATTCAGCTCTGTAAGTAAGTTATGTATTGTATATTTTATCTTGACCTATATAAGTCAGTGCTATACTTTATATACATTTATTGATGGTCTTGAATGGTAATAGTGAGATAGTACACACAATATACACCTTTCCTATATTTAATATCATATACCCCCCACCTCATTGGTAGCTCCTGAAAAACTCAATGCAATCTCCATGAAGATATAAATAATTTATACAATATAGGGGATTGTGTGTATGGTTGCCATGAAACAATAAGGGAGTGGGTGTAAGGGGTATGATTTTTTGTGTTATTAAACTAATTTTTTATGGTTTAGGTATGGTGGCCATGGAAAGGGAAAGGTAGGTTGGGTTGGATGGGTATCAGTTGGTCTGTACCTGTGTCTGTGGGGTTACGTGGGTATGTTTTGGCATTTTAGAATTTAGAAACTAACTTTTGATGGATATTGATGGAAGCAGAAGGTTTTGTTTGTCAAATTTTTTGTTTTGTGAGGTGTGTAGTTCTGTGTACCTGTGTTGAATGTTTGAGTTTTTTGTATTTATGATCATAAAAAACAATCCATCGCAGCAGGGAATGCTAGAAGTGTAGTTTGCAAACATCTGAAGGACATAGAGTGGACATTCCATGTATTACATCATTTTTATTATTGTGCTTTTATTGTATATATTTAGGTCTGCAATAAACTATGGATTTGCCATTTAAAAATAAAACAAAATGATAATACTATAAAGCCTAGAATTTTTAATAATTTGCATACTACACATTCCCAATTTTTTATTAAGGTGTATTCCTTACCTGAGAATATCCGAACAGATTAAGAATCTGGGCCATGGAGTGTTGTCTCTGAGGAAAGATCCCCAATAATCCAGCAATTTTCTCTTCCCACACAGGAGTAATGGAACTGGTTCCTGGTACCGGATAATATCTGAAAAAATACCATCCAAGCCTTCCGGGGTGACCACAGGATAGTATAGATGGAATCCCAGAGTCTGATTAGGCAACAATGCCGGCTCGTTAATTTTTTCAACATACAGAAATCCACAAACTGTGCTATAATAGGACAAGGGGCTAGAAAAATTAAAAACATGAGTCTGTGTATTATAAAGAATAACTATATTTTATTACTTATGGATCTAAAGTGTTAAAACAATATTAGACCAGCATTCCGACCTTATTAGACCAGCATTCTGACCTTATAAAACAAGCATTGCCACCTTATTAGAAAACCATTCTGACCTTATATGTAAAGCATTACAACCTTATTAGAAAAGCCTTTCCAACCCAATTAGACCAGCATTCCGACCTTATAAGACAAGCATTCCCACCTTATTAGAAAACCATTCCAACCTTATTAGAAAAGCCTTTCCAACCCAATTAGACAAGCATTCCCACCTTATTAGACAAGCATTCCCACCTTATTAGACAAGCATTCCCACCTTATTAGACAAGCATTCCAATCTTATTATAACAGCATTCCCACCTTATTAGACAAGCATTTCAACCTTATTATAAAAGCATTCCCACCTTATTAGACAAGCATTCCCACCACAAGCATTCCTTCGCCACCTTGTCCCACCTATCAGACAGCATTCCCACCTTATTGACAAGCATTCCCACCTTATTAGACAAGCATTCCCACCTTATATAAAAGCATTCCCACCTTAACACATCAAACAAATAAAACATTCCCACCTTATTAGACAAGCATTCTGATCTTATTATAAAAGCATTCCCACCTTATTAGACAAGCATTCCGACCATATTATAAAAGCATTCCCACCTTATTAGACAAGCATTTCCACTTTATTAGACCATCATTCCCACCTTATTAGACCAGCATTCCCACCTTATTAGTCACACATTCCCACCTAATTAGACAAGCATTCCCACCTTATTAGACAAGCATTCCCACCTTATTAGACAAGCATTCCCACCTTGTCCCACCTTATCAGACAAGCATTCCCATCTTATTAGACAAGCATTCCCACCTTATTATAAAAGCATTCCCACCTTATTATAAAAGCATTCCCACCTTATTAGACAAGCATTCCAATCTTATTATAACAGCATTCCCACCTTATTAGACAAGCATTTCAACCTTATTATAAAAGCATTCCCACCTTATTAGACAAGCATTCCCACCTTTTTAGACAAGCATTTCCACCTTATTAGACCATCATTCCTATCTTATTAGACAAGCATTCCCACCTTATTAGTCACGCATTCCCACCTAATTAGACAAACATTCCCACTTTATTAGACGAGTATTCCCACCTTATTAGACAAGCATTCCCCCTTATTAGACAAGCATTCCCACCTTGTCCCACCTTATCAGACAAGCATTCCCATCTTATTAGACAAGCATTCCCACCTTATTATAAAAGCATTCCCACCTTATTATAAAAGCATTCCCACCTTATTAGACAAGCATTCCAATCTTATTATAACAGCATTCCCACCTTATAGACAAGCATTCCCACCTTTTTAGACAAGCATTTCCACCTTATTAGACCATCATTCCTATCTTATTAGACAAGCATTCCCACCTTATTAGTCACGCATTCCCCCTAATTAGACAAAACTTCCCACTTTATTAGACGAGTTTCCCACCTTATTAGACAGCTTCCCACCTTATTAGACAAGCATTCCCACCTTGTCCCACCTTATCAACAAGCATTCCCACCTTATTAGACAACCTTCCTACCTTATTAAAGCATTCCACCTTAATATAAAGCATTCCCACCTTATTAGACAAGCATTTCGACCTTATTATAAAAGCATTCCCACCTTATTAGAACAGCATTCCCACCTTATTAGACAAGCATTCCCACTTATTAGACACAGCATTCTCCACCTTATTGACAGCATTCCCCTATAGACAAGCATTTCCATCTTATTAGACCATCATTCCCACCTTATTAGACAGCAATTCCCACCTTATAGTCACACATTCCAACCTAATTAGACAAACATTGCTACCTTATTAAACAAGCATTCCCACCGTATTAGACAAGCATTCCCACCTTATTAGACAAGCATTCCCACCTTGTCCCACCTTATCAGACAAGTATTCCCACCTTATTAGACAAGCATCCCACCTTATTAGACAAGCATTCCCAACTTATTAGAACACTTCCAACCTTATTAGAAAACCATTCTGACCTTATTAGAAAAGCATTCTGACCTTATAAGACAAGCGTTCCCACCTTATTAGAAAACCATTCTGACCTTATTAGTAAATCATTTCGACCTTATTAGACCGCATTCCGACCTTATTAGAAAACCATTCCGACCTTATTAGAAAACCATTCTGACCTTATTATATAACGTTCCAACCTTAATAGACCACATTCTGACTTTTATAAAAGCATTCCGACCTTATTAGAAAAGAATTTTGACCTTATTAGACAGGCATTCCCACCTTATTAGGCAAGCATTCCCACCTTATTAGAAACCATTCTGACCTTATTAGTAAAGCCTTTCCAACCTATTAGACCAGCATTCTGACTTTTATAAAAGCATTCCGACCTTATTAGAAAAGAATTTGACCTTATTGACAAGCATTCCCACCAGCATTCCACCAGCATTCCCACCTTATTAGACTAGCATTCCCACCTTATTGTTTTTCCAGATTATTTTCTGATATATATCTGAAGTTTCTGGTTGAGAAAGCCAATGGATTAAAAGTTCCTATCCTTTTCACAATAGTTTCTCTTAGCAGATTCATGGAATCGATGAATGATCACATAACCGTGATTAGTCTCTCCATTTTCGTTAAAAATATGGTTGTATTAACGCCTATTTTGTACTGAGCTTTTTTCAAAAAATTCTGTAACTATTGAGTAAAATATAAAAAAGGATTAGATGGAAACATTTTCAGAAAGGGGTAAAAGTTTTTTTATATCTGTGTTACACAAGGTTCATGTGTGGCAGCAAAACATATACAAGAGCTAAAGTGAAAGTCCTGTAACGTAATAGGAATCACTGCCCACCAGCAAAATAATGATTGGGCCCCAATCTGGGATTTATCTATAGTGGTTTCCTGGGAGGAGGCTTTATCTGTCATAGAAAAAATACGAGATAGGGGCCCCTTGGCTCCCAGGCCTCTCCGCAGTTTGCTCCCTCCCTGCTCTCCTGGAAGTTACGTCCCTGGTGGCAGCCACAACCAGTGGCCTGGGGAAACTTATAAGCAGTGCGTCAGCAACAAGACTGTGCTGCCTGCTCTGTAAAGAGAGACCAGAACACATAAGAGCTCGGCTACCATTCCAGGAAAGACTAGATGAGGAGCACACCAGGAGCACATCTTAGAACCTGATGGGAGCCAGATTCAAACAAAGAGATATTCTGTTGAATGGTAGGTGGGTTTGTGGGCCAAACATTTAGGCCAGGGAACGAAAGAAGAAATGAACATAAAGGGAACATAAGGAACTTTATGGAAAACACGCACACACAGATATCCCAGTCTCATATCACTGTCATACTTTGAACACAATGAAACCCAATGAAAATGGCAAATAACAGAAAGGTGAAAAGATCCAAACGTGGTACCCCCACGATTCCTGATGTAATATCGGTTAGTTTGGGGTTAACTCTATTTTTCCAGGGCCTGCACCATTTTCTCTTAATGGCACAGACAACCGATGTAAAATGGAAACCGTTCGTTTTTGCGCTACTTAGTAGCACGAAAATGAACGCGTTACAAGTCAGGTCTTACAGCCGCTCTCCTTACCTTCTGGGTTCCAGCGATGCAGTAACTCACACAGGAACCCGGAAGAAAGAGGAGCGTGGCGGTAAGCATTACATCTCCCTGTAAAGTTTTTTTAGCTGCACCTTACTTTAATTCTCATGCTGGCACGAAGCTAAAACATGAAAACAGAAAAGAAATATAATCCTGGAAAGTTTATTTGCAACCATTATTTATCAAAATTGTTTATGAACAATGAAGAAGTAAATTAATAAAATGTAAAACTGTTTGTAGAGGTGGATCGAACCGATTAAACTCTAACCATTAGGCCAACACGACTTTCTAATTTTAGATTTTTTTTGCCACCGTATTCTTCTGTGTTTTAGATAGACTTGATGTGCAGAGCTATATTATATAGAAATAGTGCTTCATTGTGAAGCAATGGGCTAAACAGGGTATCGAAATGTAGCGATACCGCGCGTTATAGATAATGTACGACCGCAGCTGTAAATGTATATTTACACCAAACGTTCGTTAATTTATGAAAGTTCGTTCATAGAATACCAGTGTTAGTAAACTAACCCGCATAGCATTCTATGGGGATCGTAAATCTACTATTGCATTATCTTAGGTTAAGGAATCATTAATTAACAATGATGGAAATTAACAATCACTAAACCAATCAACGGAAATTTGATCAGTTTAACAATCGATCCTTTAAGTTGTGGTATCGCACCTTTATAACTATGGCCCAATCATGGCCAATCATACAGGTAACATTAGACTGGTTAGAGGCATGGCAAGAAGGTATATGGCAGGGCCGGCTATTTCCAGATCTAGGCAGTTATATGTAGGTAAATTATATTGCTGAAATTATATTTACAGTGCTATAGTTATATATAATATAATTATATATATATTATATATATATATATATATATATATATTATATATATTTATAGTGCTATAATGTGGGTTAAGTTCTCCTTTAAAGAATTAGTTATGTATTATGACAAAATATTAGAAAAATACTAATCTATACTTGGTTGGTTAAAGGGAGACGTAATAAAATTTCTATGGTTAAAATGGTGCTAATTTAGCCCCAACCAATCAGATGTTAGCTTTCAAATGTTAAATAAGATCTGATTTTGAGGCAAAATTAGCACCATTTTTAACAATAAGAACTTTTATTGAATCTCCTGATAAGTCACTGCATAAAGCATAATGTAATGGTATGAAATATTACCTGGTGCCTGTAATTATATGTATTTGTAACGTTCACTATTTTCCCCAAGTGCTAATGAATGTCATGGATGGCACGGGACATCATATTCACTGCAAGATGAACACGAGGTCCGTGCAATTCATTGCCAAAATGCTGCAGGCCTGTAACCCGTTCCCGCCCAGTGCAGTTATAGAAGGTACAACCGTAAACACTTCTAAACAATAAGTTTTTCATCCTGTCATTTGACATACATGAATGATAGAGCATCCAAATATCTTCAAGCAATTTGTCTTTTGGCCATTTTGAAGGGTGATAGCATCTAAAAAATGCATCATTCAGCACTGTTAATATATATGGCGAGTGCTGAATAATGCCCAAACATTATATAATATCTCTGGGCATAATCTGCAACGTGATGATTGAGTGCTATACCACAAGAAAGAATGACCGTCTTCTCATTGAACACATCTAACATGTGACGGAATTCCTCTATAATTGCACAGAAACGGTTCCAATAAATAAAATCCATTGGTTGTAGATTCTTTAATGATCTTCCTATAAGTCTAGAATTGAAAAAATCGGCATTCTGTCCCTGTGCCAACATAGAATACTTATCCTGATGGTGAACTCGATGCATATTCCATCATTGAATAGATACTGGGTTAGAAGTTGGTGTTCTTGTTCTCCACTCAAATTATTAATCTAATGATTCCAACCCAGGTCCAGTCAAATATTTCAGTAATTGCTTAAACCAAGAACTGTCCATTATCACTTTGTACTGTTCGAAAAAAGTACGGGAAGTTCGATTATCACTCGTATGGGGTCTGTAGTCTCCATAACTAATCTGAAAATAAAGAGTTTGAACAATGCCTTTCTTAAGCAACATGTGTATGTATAGTATAGTATTTGTGGTTGAATAAACACAGTGGGTTGAACATCCTGTTCAACCACTCAGCAATATCCACACTTCCTGCCTAACTGTTGATCCAGAGGAATGGGGGGTGGGGTATGAAGGGAAAAAAATTCTGTGGCTATGGGAATTTTCCCTGGATCAACTCTACTTGATCTACTTGATCTACTTGTATCAATGCCAGTAACTTGCAACATTCCTTGTTTTCAGAAACTCATCCAGCTTTCTTTTGAAACTGACCAATGAACCTGGATATTGTCTGGAAAAATCTGGATACCTCCTGCAGGCTGGAGGTGGTATGTAGTAGCCTTGGTGTATATGTCCATTACAATACACATCACATCCTGTGTTACAAACAGAGACTTTTTTTGGATTACACTTCCTTTCTATATGGTTTTAAGCTTTCATTTTGACCAAAACTATGTTGGAATAGGAATCTCAGCTCTGTAGTAAGTTTATGTATTTTGTATATTTTATCTTGAACCTAATATAAGTCAGTGCTATACTTTATATACATTTATTGATGGCATTTGAATGGTAATAGTGAGATAGTACACACAATATACACCTTTCCTATATTTAATATATATACCCCCCCCCCCACCCATTGGTAGCTCCTGAAAACTCAATGCAATCTCCTATGAAGATATAAATATATTTATACAATATAGGGGATTGTGTGTATGGTTGCCATGAAACAATAAGATGGAGTGGGTGTAAGGGGTATGATTTTGTGTTTATTAAACTATTTTTTTTTGATGGTTTAGGTATGGTGGCAATGGAAAGGGAAAGGTAGTTGGGTTGTGATGGTGTATCAGTTGTTCTGTACCTGTGTCTGTGTGGTTACGTGGGTATGTTTGGGCATTTAGATTTAGAAACTAACTTTTCTGATGGTATTGTATGGAAGCAGAAGGTTTTGTTTTGTCCAATTTTTTTTTTGTTTTGTGACGGTGTAGTTTCTGTGTACCTGTGTCTGAATGTTTGAGTTTTTTGTATTTATGATCATAAAAAACAATCCATCGCAGCAGGGAATGCAGAAGTTGTAGTTTGCAAACATCTGAAGGACAATAGGATTGGACATTCACTGTATTACATCATTTTTATTATTGTGCTTTTATTGTATATATTTAGGACTCGCAATAAACTATGGATTTGCACATTTAAAATATAAAACAAATGTATAATACTATAAAGCCTAGAATTTTTAATATTTGCATACTACACATTCCCAATATTTTTTTTTATGTTATTCCTTACCTGAGAATTCCGACAGATTAAGAATCTGGGCCATGGAGATTGTTGTCTCTGAGGAAAGTCCCCAATAATCCAGCAATTTTTCTCTCTCCCACACAGAGTAATTGGGAACTGGTTCCCTGTTACCGGATAATATCTGAAAAATACTCCTTAAAGCCTTCCGCGGGGTGACCACAGGAATCGTAAGATGGAATCCCAGAGTCTGATTAGGCAACAATGCCGGATCCTTGTTAATTTTTTCAACAGCATACAGAAATCCACAAACTGTCTATAATACTGGACAAGCGGCTAGAAAAATTAAAAACATGATTCTGTGTATTATTAAATGAATAACATATTTCTATTACTATGGATTTAATAGTGTTTAAAACAAGTGCAGCACCCAGTGTTGTTCTATGTTGTAGCCAGTACAACTTACGCTAATGAAGTCTTCAAAGACCTTGAAAGCATGTGCACCCATTGGCCAATCCCTGGCTCCACTATTCACTGTCTCTATGCACATTTTTTTTAGCAGACTAGTGCTGTACTTTTAGAAACCCATGAGGTTACAGGTTCAAATCCCAATATTTACTTACAATTATTTCCCCTCTACGCTTTATAGGAAATAAACGCAAATATGTCTTTGTTGTTTGTATGAATGTATGTATGCATGCATAGTTTATTTGACGTGTCACTTGTGGATGCAGCGCTGTACAGTAACAAATACAAAAAAGGCATACAAGGGGGGCAAATACATAAATAGTTTCATATATAATATATAATTATAAATAAATAAATAACCCTCCCCCTCCCCCTTGCTACAAGAGGAAAGGCAGGATCTGCTGTAAATGAGTAAAAGGGAAGGTCCCTCGTCTCTAATATGATTGTCTGTTAGCTTCTGAGGCAAGACTGCAGCTTCCTTGAATATTTCTGCTGTGCACTGGAGAGCATGTAACGTGTACTGCGCCCACTCCACCAAAGAAGTGTATTATGTGAGCTGACTCCTTGTACCTACAACAGCCACTGCAAAGGGAGAGGAGAGGCACACTTGTGTATATTGGTGAATGTTCTCTGTCTTTTGGGACAGTGTTTGTCTGGACTTTATTTTCACTTAAGTCTCACCTTTTATAAGGAAAGCAGATGTGCACTAACTGCTTTTCAAAAAGTTGGTCATCCTGGAAAAACCTATACAATTAAAATGCCTATGTGTCCTATTCACATGGCTGCAAACTTACCACGGTCCAAAATTGAAGTTTTCTCTATCTGCAATGTATACTATGGTCCATCTTCAAATTGTTATTGTATCTGCTCTGGTTTTCTGTCCCTTAAACCTGTTATGAATTGTGCAGCTCTGCAGATATTTTATTGCCTTCATTCATCTGAAAACTTGGACACTGATGAATACATGTGTTCAGCTCTGTAATGGGAAAGTTGTCTGGGTAGGAGAAGATTTGCAACAACTCTTCTTGTTAGATCAAATGTTGTATATGGGAATTGTATGGGAGTTTTTATAAGAAGGTTGCTGTTCCAGTTCAGTGTCTAGGTCCAAACTGAATTAAGGGATTACTGTCTGCTGCCTAGGGCTGAGAAGACTGTGTTTCCAAAGATGCAAATAATGGTTTTACTGGGTAATCTCCCTCTGTATAACTTGCTCATGGAGTTACAAGGGACTCCATATCAGTAGCCCAGCTTACCAGAAAGAAGTTTGGTTTAGCATCAATAATACGAACATGTGTGTTAATAAACAATAGTCACATTTAGTTGTTACCACTGAAACATGTTCCAGCATCTGAGAAAACAAAGTTATTTCTGACACTTTCTGCACACAGACAATTTTTGTGTTTCGCTTCTAATAATTGGGACTTCCCACCCAAACACATCATTCTCCTGACACTTTCACCTTCATACAGAAAGGGTATGTTGCTGAGTGTCCTGTACACACCTCCAATTATGATGTCTCCCTCCTGAAAATATTCATAGTCCTCATACGTTTTAACAATCGCCAATTTACATGCAGTTTTTGGCACTTCACCTCCAATCTGCAGACTACCACAAACAAAGCTATCAAATCTATCAGCACCCTAGATAAATCCGAAATAAACCATGGTCTCAATATGCTTTCCCAGATATAAGTATCAGATCTCTCTCTACAAAATTAACATTTCAAGGGATTTAGCTATAACTGAACACAATGTAAGGGACTGACAAATCTATTATTTTATAGAGAACAGAAAGAGGAATGGTAACGTATTCTATAACAGACACTGAGGGATTTGGGTCTAAATAAAAAAAAGAACAATGTAATTTTGAAAACAATTCTAAATACTTTTAAGTGGTGTCCTATCATGCTTTCCAGGAAGAGTCAATCTGGGCAAGATAATTCTCAAGTTAATGTCAAAAATGCCCTATTTGTCTCATATTAAAAGAATGAAAGTGGCAGATCAAAAATAACAAAGCTTCTTTTATTAACAATTAGAGATGGCCGGTTCGCAGACCCGAACCGGGATCCGCCGCGGATTAATCCCGTCCGCGAACGGCGGATTATTCCGGATTTTCCGGATTTTCCGCCTTCCGACTTCCGAACCGCGGATTTTTTTTTTTACGAAAATTTTCGAAAATACGAGTTCTCCATAATTCGAGAATCTGCGATCTTCCGGGACCCGAAAAACCGAAGATCCTCGTAATTACGCGGATTTCGTAATTACGAGAATTTTCGTAAAAAACGAAAATTCTTGTAAATTCAAATTTTTGGGGGACATTTTTTTCAAGACGGAGCAAGCCACAGTCCCAAATAAGCCAATGGCAAGCTAACATGATTACATGTTTTTACGGGAATCCTCGTTTTTCGGAGATCCGCGGGTTTACGGAGGGCCTCGTTTTTACGGAAATCCTCGTTTTTACGGAAATCCTCGTATTTTCGAAAATACCGTTTTCACTAGCGGACTGTAATTTTTAGGTATTGTAGGCATTGATACGTGTTTCTAAGGACATTACCCAGGTCCCTGAGTGATTAGTGTACGTTACCAAGGCTATTTAGACCACTTTAATGCGGATTTTGCCGAACTTTCATTTTAATACGTTTTAACGGGTCCGCTCGCGGATTTTCGAATTTACGGATTTTTTTCGAAAATCCGCGGATCCTCGCGCGACCGGATTTTTCGAAGTTCGGACATCTCTATTAACAATTACTAAATGAAAAGACCATTGTGAAAGCTAATGAAATGTGAAAAGTATTTTTTAAGTAAACATAATTATTTAATCAAAGGTTTTTAGAGACAAATCAAAGCCTTTGGGGAGCTGAGGAGAGGTCAGATGTAGAGGTCGATGGAGATGTCAGATGGCCAACTACAGAGCAACAACTTCTCAATGGCTTTACGATGTAGAAACAAAGTTGACTGTGTTGAAATAAAGATGGTGAAATGGATATTTTCCCTAATGGTAAATCTATTACATTCTTAGGGGGAGATGTTATAAAGAGCACTAATGTCCAAATAAGGGTTTAACTCTCACTTAAAGGGCCTGTGCATTTCCGTTAAGGGCGAAAGGCACTGGATGTAAGAACACAAGCACAGCTAATTCACACAAATTGGCAAAGTGTTGTTATGTTGCAGAAACCTTATCCCAATCCACAGGGAAGGCCCAGAATTTCTCTACTTATACTGTAAAAAAGAGAGAAGAAGAATTCCAGAAGTCACTATATCTGTTGTATTCAGTTTGATCAATTGGGACTTTAGCTCTTGAAGACATTTCACAATTCACAACGATTTGTACAAGAATATGTTGGCAATGAAATATTTCCAATCAGCATATAACAGCAAGTCCCAAAAGCACTGTACATGGCAGACAAATGGTCTTGAACCCCCCCCCCCCACACACACACACCTATTTGCTTGGTTTGACATAAGGGGGAAGCAAGATAGAGGAAAAATGGTCACTCCAAATGTAGCATTTGTGTGAGAGAGTTTAAGAACAATTTTCCCCGTATCCCTGTCTGATTTAAACCCAACAACACAAAAGAATGCAAAGACCCAAAACCAAAACAAAAGAGGGACATCATAACTCAGTGCATTGCAGTTCACGGGAAGTGCTATGTTTGTATGTGGGGAGATACGTTGGGACATATGTTTAAAGTTTGTGTAATGTCAACCTCTAGGCCAAGGAACGGGATTGGTTCAAAAGAGGGGTAAAGGAGGCCATTTATGTCATAATTAAGAAACCATTTGTGAATAAAAGTGTGGGGGGGTTTCAACAACAACTGTCTGCCATGTACATGCTGTTTTAAAGCCTTACCTCAGGCAATTTTAATAACACCTTTTAGCCACAATGCAATCAACATCTTGCATTCAGGAGGTCCCTAAAACATTGTTGTTTTTATGCTGATTGGTATTGTTGCCAACAGATTCTTTTACAGTCATTCTGAATTGAGAAAGCCAGTCAGATGACTAGCAAAACGTCTCCAAGATCTAAACTTTAAGTCCAGTTGTTCTAACTGAATACCAGGATATTGCGCAACAGGCCAATAGAAGGCACGCTCGTTACAGAGCGTGCCATCCTATTTTGACCTCGTCGACGATGGGGAGGGAGGGGTGGAGCCTACCAGAGCACCGTTTCAGTAAGGCTGTCTGCAAGTTACGCGCACCCAGGGGTGAGGACCTAGCGTTCATGTCCTCACCCTGGGTAAAAGGTACTGACCAAAGAGAGGAGCGGGAGGGAGGTGAGTATAATTGTCCTTAAGAGTCAATTTAAAGGGGTTAGCATGATTTGAAGATAGGAATGACAGGGCTCATTGAGATAGGTTTCTCTCGATTGTGGAGCAGCTAAGAAAGATGATTACATCTCAGGAGCCTATAGACATAAAAAAAAACAACCCCGCCCCTCAACACCAGGCCACCCCTACAAACTACACCCCACCCATTTTTAACCTATAGGGGAGTAAAAACAGACTTTTAGGGAATTCTTAAAAGTTCTTATTGTTAAAAATGGTGCAAATTTTGCCCAACAATCAGATCTTATTACCATTTGAAAGCTAATTGGTTGGGAAGAACATTAGCTCTATTTTTAAGAACTCTTGTTGAATAACCCTGTATATGTTGAAATTTGTGAACTGCAATAAACATGAACTGTTAAAATATTAACTGTTTAGGTGACCAGGTGTTAGGGGCTTTATAAAAACCTGATGTGCGGCAAATTTATTGTCTTTAACAATTGACTGCTTATTCTTTTATGGATAACGTCTGGGCCTGAATTTTCATCATAATAGAAAAACAGGACATTTCTATGTCACACGGTCATTCTATAGCAGATTTTAGCTAGACATTTGCTGATGGTTGAATTGTAAAACCAGTTTCAATCATTTTTTTTTACTTGAATCAGTCATAAATTAACCCCATGAAGAGCTTTCAAAGTTGTTAGGGAGGTGTAAATGAACCCAGGGAGAGCACACAATACCAACAGATGATGAACCAAGAGACCACACTGCTCCTGTTCTGGAGTTTGTCTAGTAACCAGTGTTACTTGTCTAATAAGGTGGGAATGCTTGTCTAATAAGGTGGGAATACTCATCTAATAAAGTGGGAATGTTTGTCTAATTAGGTGGAAATGCGTGACTAATAAGGTGGGAATGCTTGTCTAATAAGATAGGAATGATGGTCTAATAAGGTGGAAATGCTTGTCTAAAAAGGTGGGAATGCATGTCTAATAAGGTGGGAATGCTTTTATAATAAGGTTGAAATGCTTGTCTAATAAGGTGGGAATGCTTGTTTTATAAGGTCTGAATGCTTTTTTAATAAGGTGGGAATGCTTGTTTTATAAGGTCTCAATGCTGGTCTAATAAGGTGGGAATGCTTTTATAATAAGATCAGAATGCTTGTCTTGTTTTAACACTATTAATCCATAGTAATAAAATATAGTTATTCATTTATAATACACAGACTCATGTTTTTAATTTTTCTAGCCCCTTGTCCTATATTATAGCAGTTTGTGGATTTCTGTATGCGTTGAAAAAATTAACGAAGCCGGCATTGTTGCCTAATCAGACTCTGGGATTCCATCTATACTATCCTGTGGTCACCCCGGAAGGCTTGATGGTATTTTTTCAGATATTATCCGGTACCAGGAACCAGTTCCATTACTCCTGTGTGGGAAGAGAAAAATTGTGGATTATTGGGGATCTTTCCTCAGAGACAACACTCCATGGCCCAGATTCTTAATCTGTTCGGATATTCTCAGGTAAGGAATACACCTTAATAAAAAATTGGGAATGTGTAGTATGCAAATTATTAAAAATTCTAGGCTTTATAGTATTATCATTTTGTTTTATTTTTAAATGGCAAATCCATAGTTTATTGCAGAGCCTAAATATATACAATAAAAGCACAATAATAAAAATGATGTAATACATGGAATGTCCACCTATGTCCTTCAGATGTTTGCAAACTACACTTCTAGCATTCCCTGCTGCGATGGATTGTTTTTTATGATCATAAATACAAAAAACTCAAACATTCAGACACAGGTACACAGAACTACACACCTCACAAAACAAAAAAATTTGACAAACAAAACCTTCTGCTTCCATCAATATCCATCAAAAGTTAGTTTCTAAATTCTAAAATGCCAAAACATACCCACGTAACCCACACAGACACAGGTACAGACCAACTGATACCCATCCAACCCAACCTACCTTTCCCTTTCCATGGCCACCATACCTAAACCATAAAAAATTAGTTTAATAACACAAAAAATCATACCCCTTACACACCACTCCCTTATTGTTTCATGGCAACCATACACACAATCCCCTATATTGTATAAATATATTTATATCTTCATGGAGATTGCATTGAGTTTTTCAGGAGCTACCAATGAGGTGGGGGGTATATGATATTAAATATAGGAAAGGTGTGTATTGTGTGTACTATCTCACTATTACCATTCAAGACCATCAATAAATGTATAAAAGTATAGCACTGACTTATATAGGTCAAGATAAAATATACAATACATAACTTACTTACAGAGCTGAATTCCTATTCCAACATAGTTTGGTTCAAAATGACACTTAAACCATATGAAAGGAAGTGTAATCCAAAAAACCTGCTGTTTTGTAACACAGGATGTGATGTGTATTGTAATGGACATATACACCAAGGCTACTTACATACCACCTCCACCTCAGCCTGCGAGGTATCCAATTTTTCCAGACAATATCCAGGTTCATTGGTCAGTTTCAAAAGAAAGCTGGATGAGTTTCTGAAAACAAGGAATGTTCCAAGTTACTGGCATTGATACAAGTAATCAAATGATCAAGTAGAGTTAATCCAGGGAATTTCCCTAGCCACAGAATTTTTTTCCCTTCATACCCCCACCCCCCATTCCTCTGGATCAACAGTTAGGCAGGAAGTGTGGATATTGCTGAGTGGGTTGAACAGATGTTCAACCCACTGTGTTTATTCAACCACAATACTATACTATACTATACACATGTTGCTTAAGAAAGGCATTGTTCAAACTCTTTATTTCAGATTAGTTATGGAGCTACGACCCCATACTGGAGTGATCAATCGAACTTCCCGTACTTTTTTCGAACAGTAAAAAAAGTGATAATGGACAGTTCTTGGCTTTAAGCAAATTACTGAATATTTTGACTGGACCTGGGTTGGAATCATTAGATTTAATAATTTGAGTGGAGAACAAGAACACCAACTTCTAACCCAGTATCATTCAATGATGGAATATGCATCGAGTTCACCATCAGGATAAGTAATTCTATGTTGGCACAGGGACAGAATGCCGATTTTTTCAATTCTAGACTTTATAGGAAGATCATTAAAGAATCTACAACCATGTGATTTTATTATTATGGAACCGTTTCTGTGCATATTATAGAGGAATTCCGTCACATGTTAGATGTGTTCAATGAGAAGACGGTCATTCTTTCTTGTGGTATAGCACTCATCATCACGTTGCAGATTATGCCCCAGAGATATTATATATAGTTTGGGCATTATTCAGCACTCGCCATTATATTAAACAGTTGAATTGATGCATTTTTTAGATGCTATCCACCCTCAAAATGGCCAAAAGACAAATTGCTTGAAGATATTTGGATGCTCTATCATTCATTGTATGTCAAATGACAGGATGAAAAACTTATTGTTTGAAGTGTTTACCGTTGTACCTTCTATAACTGCACTGGGCGGGAACGGGTTACAGGCCTGCAGCATTTTGGAATGAATTGCACGGCACTCGTGTTCATCTTGCAGTGAAATGATGTCCCGTGCCATCCATGACATTCAATTAGCACTTACTGGGAAAATAAGTGAACGTTACAAATACACATATAATTACAGGCACCAGGTAATTATTTCATACCATTCACATTATGCTTTATGCAGTGACTTATCAGGAGATTCAATAAAAGTTCTTATTGTTAAAAATGGTGCTAATTTTTGCCTCAACCAATCAGATCTTATTTAACATTTGAAAGCTAACATCTGATTGGTTGGGGCTAAATTAGCACCATTTTTACCATAAGAACTTTTATTACGTCTCCCTTTAACCAACCAAGTATAGATTAGTATTTTTCTAATTTTTTGTCAATAATACAACTAATATCTTTAAAGGAGAACTTAACCCACATTATAGCACTATAATAATATATATATATAATATATAAATATATAATATATATATAATATATATATAATATATATATATCTAAGCCCTGTAATATATAATTTCACAAATATATTTACCTACATATAACTGCCTAGATCTGGAAATAGCCGGCCTGCCATATTACCTTCTTGCCATGCCTCTAACCAGTCTAATGTTACCTGTATGATTGGCCACTGATTGGGCCATAGTTATAAAGGTGCGATACCACACACTTAAAGGATCGATTGTTAAACTGATCAATAATTTCCGATTGGTTTAGTGATTGTTAATTTACCATCATTGTAATTATGATTCCTTAACCTAAGATAATGCAATAGTAGATTTACGATCCCCATAGATGCTATGGCGGTATTTACTAACACATGGTACTATGACCGAACTTTCTAAATTACCGAACGTTTGGTGTAAATATACATTTACAGCTGCGGTCGTACATTTCTATAACCGCGGTATCGCTACATTTCGATACCCTGCTTTAGCCCATTGCTTCACAATGAAGCACTATTTCTATATAATATAGCCTGCACATCAAGTCTATCTAAACACCAGAAGAATACGGTGGCAAAAAAAATCTAAAATTAGAAAAGTCTGTTTGGCCTAATGTTAGAGCTTTAATCGGTTCGATCCACCTCTACAACCAGTTTTACATTTTATTAATTTACTTCTTCATTGTTCAAACAATTTTGATAAATAATGGTTGCAAATAAACTTTCCAGGATTATATTTCTTTTCTGTTTCACATGTTTTAGCTCGTGCCACATGAGAATTAAAGTAAGGTGCAGCTAAAAAACATTTACAGGAGATGTAATGCTTACCTGCCACGCTCCTCTTTCTTCCGGGTTCCTGTGTGAGTTACTGCATCGCTGGACCCAGAAGGTAAGGAGAGCGGCTGTAAGACCTGACTTGTACCGCGTTCATTTTCGTGCTACTAAGTAGCGCAAAAACGAACGGTTTCCATTTTACATCGGTTGTCTGTGCCATTAAGAGAAATGGTGCAGGCCCTGGAAAAATAGAGTTAACCCCACACCCCGATATTACATCAGGAATCGTGGGGTTACCACGTTTGGATCTTTTCACCTTTTCTGTTATTTGCCATTTTCATTGGGTTTCATTGTGTTCAATCGTATGACAGTGATATGAGACTGGGATATCTGTGTGCGTGTTTTCCATAAAGTTCCTTATGTTCCCTTTATGTTCATTTCTTCTTTCGTTCCCTGGCCTAAATGTTTGGCCCACAAACCCACCTACCATTCAACAGAATATCTCTTT
Source organism: Hymenochirus boettgeri (assembly GCA_019447015.1). NCBI lineage: Eukaryota > Metazoa > Chordata > Amphibia > Anura > Pipidae > Hymenochirus > Hymenochirus boettgeri. Next base: position 8,702,639 of record CM033469.1, read on the forward strand.
GTTTGAATCTGGCTCCCATCAGGTCTCTACCGATGTGCTCCTGGTGTGCTCCCATCTAGTCTTTCCTGGAATGGTACCGAGCTCTTTATGTGTTCTGGTCTCTCTTTACAGACAGGCAGCACAGTCTTGTTGCTGACGCACTGCTTATAAGTTTCCCCAGGCCACCTGGTTTGTGCGGCCACCAGGACGTAACTTCCAGGAGAGCAGGGGGAGCAACTGCGGAGAGGCCTGGGACCAAGGGGCCCCTATCTTCGATTTTTTTCTATGACAGATAAAGCCTCCTCCAGGAAACCACATAAGATAATCCCAGATTGGGGCCCAATCATTATTTGCTGGTGGGCCCATGATTCCTATTTACGTTACAGGACTTTCACTTTAGCTCTTGTATATGTTTTGCTGCCCACACATTGAACCTTGTGTAACACAGATATAAAAACTTTACCCCTTTCTGAAAAGGTTTCCATCTAATCCTTTTTTATATTTTACTCAATAGTTACAGAATTTTTTGAAAAAAGCTCAGTACAAAATAGGCGTTAATACAAACCATATCTTTTAACGAAAAGTAGAGCTAATCACTGGTTATGTGATCATTCATCGATTCCATGAATCTGCTAGAGAAACTATTGTGAAAAGATAGGAACTTTTAATCCATTGGCTTTCTCAAACCAAAACTTCAGATCATATCATCAGAAATAATCTGGAAAAACAATAAGGTGAATGCTAGTTCAATAAGGTGGGAATGCTGGTGGGAATGCTGGTGGGAATGCTTGTCTAATAAGTCAAAATTCTTTTCTAATAAGGTCGGAATGCTTTTATAAAAGTCAGAATGCGGTCTAATTAGGTTGGAAAGGTTTACTAAAAGGTCAGAATGTTTTCTAATAAGGTGGGAATGCTTGCCTAAAAGGTGGGAATGCTTGTCTAATAGGTCAAAATTCTTTTCTAATAAGGTCGGAATGCTTTTATAAAAGTCAGAATGCTGGTCTATTAGGTTGGAACGGCTTTACTAATAAGGTCAATGTTTTTCTAATAAGGTCGGAATGGTTTTCTAATAAGGTCGGAATGCTGGTCTAATAGGGTCGAAATGATTTACTAATAAGGTCAGAATGGTTTTCTAATAAGGTGGGAACGCTTGTCTTATAAGGTCAGAATGCTTTTCTAATAAGGTCAGAATGGTTTTCTAATAGGTTGGAATTTGCTAATAAGTTGGGAATGCTTGTCTAATAAGGTGGGAATGCTTGTCTAATAAGGTGGGAATACTTGTCTGATAAGGTGGGACAAGGTGGGAATGCTTGTCTAATAAGGTGGGAATGCTTGTCTAATACGGTGGGAATGCTTGTTTATAGGTAGCAAGGTTTGTCTAATTAGGTTGGAATGTGTGACTAATAAGGTGGGAATGCTTGTCTAATAAGGTGGGAATGATGGTCTAATAAGATGGAAATGCTTGTCTAATAAGGTGGGAATGCTTGTCTAATAAGGTGGAAATGCTTGTCTAATAAGGTGGGAATGCTTGTCTAATAGGTGGGAATGCTTGTTAATAGGTGGTTTTATAATAAGGTCGAAATGCTTGTCTATAAGGTGGGAATGCTTTTATATTAAGGTGGAATGCTTTTATAATAAGGTAGGAATGCTTGTCTAATAAGGTGGGAATGCTTGTTCTGATAAGTGGGACAAGGTGGGAATGCTTGTCTAATAGGTGGGAATGCTTGTCTAATAAGGTGGGAATCACTGTCTAATAAAGTGGGAAGTTTGTCTAATTAGGTGGGAAGCTTGACTAATAAGGTGGGAATGCTTGTCTAATAAGATAGGAATGATGTCTAATAAGGTGGAAATGCTTGTCTAAAAAGGTGGGAAATGCTTGTCTAATAAGGTGGGAATGCTGTTATATAAGATTGGAATGCTTGTCTAATAAGGTGGGAAGGCTTTATATATAAGGTGGGAATGCTTTTATAATAGGTGGAATGCTTGTCTAATAAGATGGGAATGCTTGTCTGATAAGGGTGGACAAGGTGGGAATGCTTGTCTAATAAGGTGGGAATGCTTGTCTAATAAGTGGGAATACTCGTCTAATAAAGTGGGAATGTTTGTCTAATTAGTGGAATGCGTGACTAATGGTGGAATGCTTGCCTAATAAATAGGAATGATGGTCTAATAGGTGGAAATGCTTGTCTAAAAGGTGGAATGCTTGTCTAATAGGTGGGAATGCTTTTATAATAAGTTGAAATGCTGTCTAATAGGTGGGAATGCTGTTATAATAGATTGGAATGCTTGTCTAATAGTGGGAATGCTTTTTAATAAGGTGGGAATGCTTTTATATAGGTGGGAATGCTTGTCTAATAAGATGGAATGCTTGTCTGATAAGGTGGGACAAGGTGGGAATGCTTGTCTAATAAGGTGGGAATGCTTGTCTAATAAGGTGGGAATGCTTGTCTAATTAGGTGGGAATGTGTGACTAATAAGGTGGAATGCTGGTCTAATAAGGTGGGAATGATGGTCTAATAAAGTGGAAATGCTTGTCTAATAAGGTGGAATGCTTTTATAATATGGTCGAATGCTGTCTAATAAGGTGGGAATGCTTTTATATAAGATCAGAAGTGCTTGTCTAATAAGGTGGGAATGCTGTTATATTAAGTTGGGAATGCTTTTATAATAGGGGAATGCTTTTCTATAAGGTGGGAATGCTTGTCTAATAAGGTGGGAATGCTTGTCTGATAAGTGGGACAAGGTGGGAATGCTTGTCTAATAGGTGGGAATGCTTGTCTATAAGGTGGGAATACTCTCTAATAAATGGGAATGTTTGTCTAATTAGGTGGAAATGCGTGACTAATAAGGTGGGAATGCTTGTCTAATAAGAGATGATGGTCTAATAAGTGGAAATGCTTGTCTAAAAGGTGGGAATGCATGTCTAATAGGTGGGAATGCTTTTATATAAGGTTGAAATGCTTTTCTAATAAGGTGGGAATGCTTGTTTTATAAGGTCTGAATGCTTTTTTAATAAGGTGGGAATGCTTGTTTTATAAGGTCTCAATGCTGGTCTAATAAGGTGGGAATGCTTTTATAATAAGATCAGAAATGCTGTCCTAATAAGGTGGGAATGCTTGTCTAATAAGGTTTGTATATACCATGTGGTTCCTTAGAATAAAAACTATACCAGTGGTCCTTAGAATAAAACTATACATGTGGTTCCTTAGAATAAAAACTATACTGTGGTTCCTTACAATAAAACTATACTATGTTGTTCCTTAGAATAAAACATTACCATGTGGTTTCCTCATAGACTTCGGTGTCCCTATTTTCAAATTACCCAATTTCTATTAATTGAGGGATCTCATGCATTTACCTCTCTCCGTTTTAGAACACCAGGGATTGGGTCCGGCATGATTGCCTGATAAAAACACCTCTGCCGTACTGCTGTTTGCATCTATAGTTATAACTAAAAAGACCCATTTCCCCCGTGTTTTGAATATATTTTTCATTTTTCAATGCATTTCAACATTCAGTATTAATTTTCTTTATGTAAAAATAGTCTCAGCTGATACTGGGAACAGTTATACTCGAGTATATTACAGTAATATCTTAGGAACTATCATAGGGTTTTTTGTGGGGTGGAGAAGCGGGTAAGCTGTGATTTTGATCTGGGATGGACATGTCCTGTAAGGACAATGTACTTGTTATTACAGATGGACTTTAATAATGCGTATGATTTTGAGCAAAAAAGAGCAGTATTTTCCATTCTAATGACCTTAACCTTTCTATTCCGCATTTTGTCGTGTATAAATAAAAAGCAACCGAATACTGACTTCCTGTTTGCAGGACCCCCGATAGAGACCAGTATGGTCTTGCCCTTGACCAGTGCCTGGGTTAATTCAGTGCCTCAGTAGAGATCTGAGCATGTTAACCCATCCAACAGCCAATCAGTAGAAAGGGCTGTTAGGAACATTCCATGTTAGTTTGCATTCTGTGAAGAAAAAGGGCCGTTACAAACTAAAAGTCAGTCACTAATGTCAACAGCAGACAGTATTATATTTTTTATATATATATTAGTTATGAGGAATATGTAAAATTAATTAGGGTATGCATAAAAAACACTAAGGAATTGATTCACTGAAACTTCCCGTGGAGTAGTAGTGCTTGTCCCTGTCTTCACCATCGATAGGGTGTCACGTAGTCAATAGCCATCTCCTTAAGTTGGTTAAGAGTGTGAGCCATCGATTGTTTGAAGTAGAACTGTGACTTATTCTGTGTGCGTTGGTGTGTATTTCCAAGAGCCATCTAATAGCTTTCAATGGTTGGCCCATCCTGTACCGTATGTTAGTGGACGTCTTGCCAACATACTGTAGTATAGGCCACAGGACAGTAATAATGTAAACTACAAAATTGCTCAGACAGATAGTCTGTATTTGAGTTCTTATGCGATTACCCCTATGTGGATGAGGGAAAATCGACTCCTGTCAATATGTACCTGCGGTTCTGACAACCTGTGCCAACTGTAACATCTGTTTTCCCAGTATGCTTCTAGATTCGTCACAATGACATGTTGGACCCGGATTATTGATTTCCTTGATTACTCATAGCTTGAAAATGGCAAATTCAGGACTATTGTATTACCGTAATACGTCCTGCATGCCCAGAGTACATCAAGGTCCATACGAGGGGGGGGGGGGATGATGATTAACCCAATCCAGTGATCAGGTAAGGAATCTTAGCTAAATTTCTCTCTGGTAGTGAAGTCATTAAAATAGTGTGATAAAAAATTGGATGAACATACTAGCCAGGGATAACCAATTTACCCTCAACATATTCAGACATTTTCGCAAACGGAGGGGACTGTATCTTAGAAACTACTGGTGTGCAACCACATATATTAACAGAGCCCAGAAATACCAAAAAACTGGATCCCAGCAAAAAAAACTCAGATGTTACAGTTGCACAGGTGTCAGACCTGCAGGGACATTTCGACCATGAGTCGATTTTCCTCATCCACAAGGGGTATCGCATAAGATCAAATTACAAGACTATCAAATACAGACTTTAATGACTTTCACTACCAGGAGAGAACTTTAGGCTTAGAGGATTCTTATTCTGATCAGGATTGTTTATAATCAATCAATCCCCCCCCCCCTCGTTTTAAGGGACCTGGGAATGGTAACTCTGGGGCATGCAGTTTATAGTATTACGGTATACAGAGTAGTCCGAATTTGCCATTTTCAAGCATAATGAGTAAAATCAAGGAAATCCAATAGATCGGGTACATTCTTGGACGTAATCTTAGAAAGCATTACTGGCGCAACAGATGTTAAAGTTGCACGGTTTCAGACGGCAGGTCATATTGAAGGAGTCGATTTCCTCATCAACATAGGGGTAACGCATATAAGAATCAAATACAGACTATATTGTCTGAGCAATTTTGTAGTTTACATATTACTGTCCGTGTGGCCTATACTACAGTATGTTGGCGGCAAAGACGTCCACTAAAATACGGGAAAGGATGGCCAAACCATATGAAAGCTATTAGGAGGCTCTTGAAAATAGCACCCGGCAGCACAGAAAAGTCCCAGTCTAACTACAAACAAATCGATGGCAAAACACTCTTTAACCAGCTTAAGGTGGATGGATTATTGGATACGTGAAACTATCGATGGTTGAAGACAGGGACAGAGCAATACTCCAGTGGAAGGTTCATGGATTAGGCGGTTTTAAATACGTGTCACCCCAGGGGTTAACGAAACCTGTTCCCTCTCATGTAAATAAGTTTGCTCCATCTGATTGACCTGATATTCGATCTATGAAGATAAATTAAATTGATATCCTCATGAAAAATTTGAAGATGGTCGTCTACTGTATATTTGTACTAGTAATCTTATAGTCATTTATGGACACTTTTAAATATTATATTGTTTTTTAAATATATTCTTATATATTGTTATTTTATTGAAATTGGTCACCAACACCATGTATTAACCATTTAATTTTCACCTGTTTTATTTCATTTTACAGCATTGCACTTACGAAGGCCTTCTCCTATTCCATATGGCTCATAGTAGCTAACAGCTGCATACATGGACTGTTGCAAGTAATGGACTTTAATTTGAACTGGATTGTTCCTTCTTGTTCTCAGTGAATAAGGGGGGGGAGGGTGTTTTGTATGCAGTCGGAGGCGGTGGGTGGTGGGTATTGACGTCACAGTGGGCGGAGTAGATCAGTGAGTACACGAATACTTAATTGATTTGTTTGTTGTGACATTGTCTTGAGAACGTTTTGTCGCTCCTACACAACATATATAATATATTATAATATTTCTTATCTATCTCTCTAGATTATATATATATATTATATGTGATATATATTGTGTGTTTTATACACTGGATGATAAAAAAGGTTACTTTTATATCGCTAAGGTGAGTAGGTTTGAAAAATATATAAATTTTGGGGGTTAATTCTGGAAAACAGACTGCTTATACATTTTTTGTCACAGGCCTTAGGGGAATTTCGCAGACTTTGGGTTAGATTTGGCCATGTCTTTGCATACACCTATGCATGTGGCTTGCTATTTGATTTGATTTAAGATTAGAACAGTGGTAAATGTTCTAACTCAGTTAAGTATAGTGTAATTAGTCTAGTGTATAGTATAGATAGTATGAATTTGAGGTTGAATAAAACAATAGTTATCTGTCCTAACCTACTCACATTGATCCAGAAGAAGGCCAAAAAAAACAAAAAAAAACACAGAATAAAGGGAGGGGGAAAATTCCTTCTTTAAGAGGGTATCTCCACTAAATAATAAACAGGGAAATTCAATAAAAGTTCTATCGTAAAATGGTGCTAATTTTGCCCCAACCAATCAGTTGTTAGTTTCAATGTTAAATAAGATCTGATGGTTGGGGCAAATGAGCACTATTCACGATAAGAACTTTTGATTCAATCTCCCTGAAAGTTTGTCCATTTGTTTTAATGAAGAGGGGAGGTAAAGGAGCTGTGCTTACCACCTGGTTCTTCAACAAGGTTAGCGTAGATCATGCAGACCTTTGTTACCCCGGTTACTTTGTAGTAGCCGGCAGCTGCTTCTGTGATTAGCTGCTCGTCCCAACCCTCTCTGCTGCTTCTGGCTAGCAGAGAGCTGGGAAAAGAGCACCGGGAGATAGAAGGATTGTAAGGATCTTTCTGGGCTGTCTTGCCAAAATAATCAGTGGTGGGGGTGGAATAGGTGACCTACACATAGTAAAAAAAAATTTAATGTAGGGGTGGGATAACCTTTAAAGACCCAATGCCAATCAGTGCCCTACAAGGTAGCCCAAACTCAAATCAACCACTTTAAAAATTTGGAAATAATGCAAGTTGTCTTTAAAAATAAGGGTTAAAACCCAACCTAAATCGAATGAACTCGGGGTAACATGAGGGTTTAACATGGGGGTTTTAGGGAATATTGAATCCCCCGGAAATGTGTAGTCAGGCCTCATTTAAACTCTTGTTAAACTGTTTTATTTTTTTGTCTGGCTCTGGATGATAATTTATTTCCGGGTAATTCTATTACAGTCTCTTAATTAATTATTGTTAAATGTGTAATATAAAGTATAGTGCAAGATTCTACGTGTTTCACACCCTCTTTGCAATCTGACCGTGGGGACAACTCATGCCTTAATGATTTATATTAAATTTTAAAAAAGCTTTGACCTGTTGTGTTCTCTATGAATCAGCAAATTCAATAGTGTGGCTCCAAGTAAACTTTTCTTGTGTTCATTTTAGAACTTGAATATAATAGAACATTTTGGCCAGAAACATACACAGAATAGTCCAGCATAGAGGTTCATATGCGCAAATATCTCAAACCCACAGTGTTTTTTCCCCTTTGGTGCCAGATAGGTGGGATCATTTGTGATCCAAAAACTTGCAGAAGACCAGCATGGCTGAAAGTGATGTGGTTACTGGCCTCATTAAAACTGTCCGGGGTAAGGTCCGAGCTAAAAAATGCTTAAAACAAACTAAACAGATGCAAGAAAAGCCCCAATAACCAATAACGAGTAAAAGGCAATAGCTGATCCCCATTGCACTGAATGATGATTGTTCAGGGTATAAGTGTGAATGTCCATATCCTGAAAGGGAGGAAGAAAAGGGCCAACCAAGTAATACAGATATTATTGAATGATGACAGATCAAGACTACAGAATTGGACAGTTGGACTCCCAACCATTGTCTCCATGAGTTCCAGCTGGTGGCTTTGAATGCAATGTAAACCATGATAGTCTTGGCCAAGGAGGAGAACGGACAGCTATGGAGAGGTGATTCCAAAAAGTGATTAGACGTAACATTGCAGGTTTATCCACAGGGCGACAAGGAACAGAAAACACACTAAGGAAGTCAGCTTGATGGAGACAAGGATGGAGGAAGGAGGAAGTGGGTTCCTGTTTATTGGCTCTCACAATGGGGGTTTCTGTTTCATAAATGAAAACTGCAAATATTTAACAATGTTAATAGGGAAAAATACACTGCGATACATGTGAACACACAAGGAGAATTGTTCTGTATATAAGAGAAATTTTCTGTTTTCAGCAACACTGGCTTTCTTTGCATTGGGCCATTCCATTTCGGGACACATAAGCATTTTTTGCGGCTACTGTAAAGATACAGTACAAAGTAAAGACACGCGCTTCTCTGAAGGAGACCTTCATGTACTTCACATTTTTTTAAATGAAATTAATACCAGTTGCAAACTGCACTTTCATTTCAGTAATAACATATGTCTTATCCTTTTTTAAGTCTTTTTGTGTATTGCTTTCTTTTATTGTTTTTAAAAATTCTTTTATTTTGTTCTCAAAACCTACATATTGTCATATTAATATACATTTTTAGTTAGAGAAAGAATATCATTTTAAATATATATCAAGAGGGCCAACGTGAGAAAAAAGACTTTTGTGAAATGGGTTGAACTAGGGCACCTAGAGGCATAATTAAAAGGGCCGGAAAATACCACCTAAAATTCGCAGCTGCGAAAAAATACCAATTTCGCCATCTTAATGGCAAGTGCATCGCCGGTGTTGTGAAAAGTATTCGGCACGGCAATGTGCGGCAGTGATTTGAGCTCTCTTCGTGGTAATAGGAGCGCGGGAGGTGGAGGGGAGGGCGAGGGAGGAGAGGAAGTGGAGTGGAGAGAGAGGGGAGGGGGAGGGAGGGGGGGGGGGGAGGGGAGGGGAGGGAGGGAGAGGGGGGGGGGGGGAAAAGGAGGGGGAGAGGAGGGGGGGGGGGAGAGGGGATAGAGAGGGGAGAGGGGGGGAGAAGGGGGGGGAGAGGGAGGGGGAGGAAAGAGAAGGAGGCAAGGAGGGAAGCAGTGGGGGATGCATCCACAGCGAGTCATGGTATACGCCAACCCTGCCTCGTCCCCCGTGGCGGGAGACCACTGCAACCCACTGCCTCTACTGCGAGGACTTCTTGAGCTCCACAGAGGTTTGCAGCTCTCAAGATGGTTTTGCAGAAAAATTCATAATCTGTTTTTGATTGGTCAATTTTCAATACGTGGTATTGCATGGTTTACAGTACCAATCATATTTCTGAAAATTCAATTTCTGAATTTCAGAGTAAAAGTTTTGGAAGTTTGGAAACTAACCCATTTAAATCAATGGCAGATAACAATTCAAAAAGTTTTGGATGCATACAGGAATAAATAAGACACACAATGGTACTTAACTGAAATGGCTGTGGCACACGGGAAATGGCTGGAGAACTTTGACCTATCACCAAAACCTGTTTTTAACAACTTCTTACTTCATGATCGGGCATGTCGGGTTTCCGCATGATCACATTGACGAGTGATACAGAAACAATACTTCGAGAGTTACCGAAATTGACCCACTACATTTGAGGGTTACAAATGACTACATTCGAGGGTACCGAAATCATCATTAGTCAAGAGTTACCGAAATTCAACGATACATTCGAGGTTATGGAAAACGAACATTACAGTTTGAGGGTTTACCGACGATACATGCGAGGGTTAGCGAACGGTCCAAAATTGAATAATTATCAACATTATATATAATAATTATAGTCTATTAGTTCGTGTTGTATGAACTATAGTTCACTAATGGACAGCTTGTTTTTTTTATAGGCAACAAGATCATAATGACACCAATAACTGTTTCTGTGACTTTCACAAATAGTGCACAGAACAAGCAGATGTAAATGTATAACATTGTCGTTGTAGACAAATGCTTTAACACCAATAATACATTACTATTGCAAAAGGTCACAGAAAAGGAGGTTTGTTGTAATTACTGATCATGTGTGTACTAGAAGAGCTTCCAGTCTATTCACATTGATTTCTAGAAATCAGTAACAAGTGCCTGCCTTTAAGGAAATTAATGTAAAACGTTTAGTCCACTATTAAGGATTATCGTGTGTCATCTGCAGCGTTTGCCGGTGGTAAAAGAGGGTGGAAATTGCTACAGTATTTATTAGTGTGGGTGGACCAGTTTGTGCCTGAGTTGTTTTCTGTGTTATGCAGGGGGAGTTGGAGGAATGTCATTCATGAGAGAAATACCTTGCTGAATAAAGGTGAAAAGAAGGTGGGGATAAATTTTTATAGAAATATATTAATGGCCATTTACAATAATCTCTCTGATGCATTGTTCCACTAATAGATCTATCAGAGACACGGGACATCTTTAAGGTAGATGGAAGAAAAAAACGTTTCATTTCAGGTTTTTACAGTGAAATGGTTGAAATGTGAACGCTTCAGCAGATGTGGTAATGGCAAAGTTCATTGAATAGTTTTAAAAGTGGGTAGATAAGTTTCTAGAACTAAAAAATATTGAGTATTAATGACAATGATATGTAGTTCTGGTTGGATCAAAAAAGCATAAGGGAAGCAAAACAGTCCCCTCCACCATAGTCCCCAAAATAAATGGCCACATAACACATACAGGTCTCTAAATAATACAAAAACTTTTTTTTTTATACCCAAGTAATGTATTAGTACAATACTGTAGTTCTGGGTTGGTACGGGGGATACTAATATATATGAGATTATGGTAATCTAAGACATACTGTAGTTTGGTTGGTACGGGATACTATATAATATTGAGAATTACGTATAATACATATACTTTAGTTCTGGTTGTAGAGGAGGATACTATATAATATCGAAGATTACGGATTAATACATATACTGTGTTTCTGGTGGTACAGGGATACTATATAATATTGAGAATTACTGGTATTAAAAAATTATACTGTAGTTCTGGTTTGGTACACCGGGATACTATAAATTATTGAGGATTTACTGTATTATTACATATTACTGTAGTTCAGGTTGTACAAGGATACTTATAATATTGGAGAATTACTGGTATTAATACATTATAACTGAGTTTTGGTTGGTACAGGAATACTATACAATATTAGAGAATTATGGTATTAATGGTATTAATGACATATAACTATGTTCTGGTGTATGGGGATATATATAATGAGAGTTACTGGTATTAATCCATATACTGTAGTTTGGTTGTACAGGGGATACTATATATATTGAGAATTAACTGGTATTAATACATATACGTAATTCTGGTTGGTAACAGGGAGACTAATAATTATGAGAATTATGGTTTAATACATATAATGAGTTTTGGTAGGCGTACAGGGATACTATATAATATTGAGAAGTACTGGTATTAATACATATACTGTAGTTCTGGTGGTACAGGGGACCACTAGATAATGTTAAAGAAATATTGGTATTAATAACATATACGTAGTTGTGTTGGTGACAAGATACTATATAATATTGGAATTACTGGTATTAATACTATGACTGAGGTTTGGTTGGTAACAGGAATCTAACAATATTGAGAATGTACTGTATTAAGTGGTATAATACATATAACTATAGTTCTGGTTGGTAGGGGATACATATAATGAGGAATTATGGATTAATACATTTATACTGAGTTCTGGTTAGTACAGGGAACATATAATATTGAGAATTACGGTATTAATACATATACTGTATTCTGGTGGTACAGGGATACTAGTATAATATTGAGATTACTGGTATTAATTACATATAAGTTAGTTGGTTGGTAACAGGGATACTATATAATATTGGAGAATACTGGATAATACAATACTGGTAGTCGGTTGGTACAGGGACACTATTATAATGTTAAGAAATATGGGTATTAACAATATACTGTAGTTCTGGTTGGGTACAGGAACTATAGAATATTTGAGAATTACGGTTTAATACCATATACTGTAGTTCGGTTGTACCGGATACTATATAATATTGAGAAATTACTGGTATTTATACAGGTACTGTAGTCTGGTTGGTGCAGGATACTTTATAATATGTGAGAAGTACTGGTATAATACATATACTGTAGTTGGTTGGTACAGGGATTCTATATAATATGAGAATTACTGGATTAGTAATTACATATCTGTAGTTCTGGTTGGCAGGGATACTATATAATATTGAGAATTTACATGGTTTAATACATATTGACGTGTAGTTCTGGTTGGTACGGGGATTACTTTCAGAATTGCCATACGAAGTAGAAGGAATTTCACCCCCATTTTAGCTGGGGTCTTTTTTCCTTCCTCTAGATAACTGTAGGTTGGATAAAATGGAGGGTGAAAGGTCACACTGTTTCAAATTCTTTCATTTAACACAGTGGTGTTGGAAATCCCCCATCCAAGCACATAAGACACCAATCATAGCACACGCCTTGGCTTTTATCTTGTGGTTTGCCTTCCATAGCTGGGGAGACAGTCTCTGAACACTGAGTCTTGGGATCTAAAAAGCAGAGAATAAAAATAGACATTTATTTTCATTAAAAATATATTAAAGTGACCAGGTAGTTTCAAGAGTAAGTAGAGTGATAGTGTGGGATGGTCATTACAGATCACATGTATAGAGATAGGACAGCCATTTATCAGTTTTGAAAACAAACTCGCCATAAGGACAGAACACCAAAATCATTTAGAAATATTATGTATTGGTAACCTCTGGTATCAGCCATTATTGTTGGTAAAAACAATTTATAAAAACATTTCAGGTATGGTGAACTATGATGCCACTGATGCTTTCGCTAGTGTTTCCAAGTACTAATTATAGTCTGTGACAAGCCATGGTCCAGATGATAATAAAGCCTAATGGTATAGAGCAGGGGTGTTAACAATTTCACATGTTTCAAAAACTAAACCCCAGCAGTATCTGATCGCGGTGTTAGTAAAGTTTCTTCTTAATGTCCATTGTAGCTAAGCAGTGGGCCAGATTAATACAGGCCTAATGTTATAGAGCAGGGGTGTTAAATCCTTTACAGTTTCAGAAAACTACACCCCAGCATCTCTGATCGCAGTGTAAGTTCTTCTTAATGGTCTGTAGCTAATGCTGGGTCCAGGTCAATACAGCCTATAGTTTAGAGCAGAGGGTATTGAAAATGTGACTCACAACTACAAATCCAGCATTCTCGTTTGCATAAGTTTTCTTAATTCCTGTCAGCTAATGCATGTGTTTAGAATGCAATTACAGCCTAATGATTTATAAGAGATCCATTTGCAAATTTAAGTTGCACTTACAGAACAACTGTACAGAGCTGCAGTGGAGAATATGAAGTGAATTGTCATAGCACAGCTCTGTGCGATGCATTCCAGTTATGTTACCTTATTTTAAAGGGGAAGTTAATGCAATCATGTGCCCAGATCAGTGTGAAACATGTAAGGAACACCTTAATACATATTTAGCCTGGGCTTAAGTTATGATTAATTGTGTTCAATTGTAATCCCTTTGCAAAAAGACAAAACCCTGTAATTACCCTTATAAAAATGATGCCCTACTATTAGACTATAGAGTCTGGAAACCAGATGGAGGGTATTAAGGAGTATGTTTTTTTTATCCAAAACCTTTCCACAGTCAGCCCTCCAGTGCATCTGTTTAGAGTATATGACTTGCAGCTCTGCACTTGTTGTTCTTTAAGGAACTCGGCCCACTGGTCTGGCCACAAATTTTGCGTTCACTTCGTTGTGCTGCTATCCGCTTACCTGAGCGCATGCGATCACCAATTTTGCATAACAGCATGCAATATGTGGAATGAAAGGGTTACAAGGATAGTCCATATGCACCCTGGTTACTTGGGTGCAGGACAATGACAATATTGTGGAAATCGCCATTGTGCGCCAACGCGTACTATCATGCTGGAAATGTGACGCAAATCAGGCTGTTAATACACATTAAGGTAGCTCACCCTAAGAGAGTGATATACTGCAGCTGAAGGGCAGCTAGCATCATATGCAACACTGCAAAACATGGTTCTGGGATTGTTAAATTTTATAATAAAAATATTCATACATCCACGGTGGTGAAGAGGTTAGCGTTAAGATCACATGTGTGCGAAAATGCGATGAAGTCAAATAATTACGCGGTAAGTAGAAACAGCGCCTAAGATTTCTAGGAAGTAGACAAACTAAGTGAGGCTAAACGGAGTAAAAGGAAGGCATGTGAGTGGAACTTTCAATACTAAGCGCTCAGGCACATACTTCTTACTATTGATGCTGGGGGTATATTCTCTTTCAAATAGGTACCCACATGACAAACACATTGCACGGAAACAAGTTACATCACCCCTCTTTGGAAAAGTTTAAAAGTTTAACATCTCAAGATTTAAAGGGGTAGTTTAAAAGGCATGTACAATAATTTTGTTTCAGTCACTTTTAATATCTCTTCGTTTAAAAGTTGTTTTTCCTATATTGATTCCTTATTTTGGTGCCTCAAGTGAATCAGACAAAATGATTGCAGTTTGCTGTTCAATGTGCCCTAATCTACAAAAAGATTGCTTTCAGATTGCCACAACCTACAACCTTCTCACAGATTGCGTTTCGCCTATAAATGGTCTTGCAATTGCATTTTGCTTATTGTAACCAAACCTGAAGGTAAATGACATCTTCAGAGCAGATCAATCTGGCATACATTTTTGTAACTATACCATCCCATGTACAGGGGGGCACTTTTGGATAAATACATCCCAGAATCTAGGGGGATGAGACTCGTCTTATGAGGATGAAAATAATACTGGGAAATACCCTAAAATTCTAGTATTCACAAAGGACATTTAAAGGGTAATGTGGTCTCGAATTCTTTAAAACTAGTAAGGATTATATAAAAAAGCCTTCTATTGTACCTTCAAAATAAAAACCCTAGTCACATCTAGATAAAATCTGGAGCCTATGATAAATTCTATTGGGGGTAAATGTTCAAACTTCCTGGCTATCCAGTAGATTGGCCTGGAAAGGTTCAGCAATATACTCCGCTTGAACTGTTTTCAGCCATGTGACCAGCTTGTAGTCATGTGACCAGCATCTGCTCATGAATTAATAGGCTCCCTGCACCAACTGTCAATGTTTTCCCCCCAGGTACTTTATGATTTCCCTAGCTTAATCTTATTGGCATGCTTCCCTCCAGGGCAGTGGGCGGGTCAGAGATCAGGTGATTGTCACAAATTACTGAAGCAGGAGTTGAACATTAACCCCAATATAATTTATTCCAGGCTCCACCAAAGATGTGATTGTCGGCTTTTAAAAGAATATTGCAGGCTTCATTGTAACCCTAACTAGTGCTCTTTTAAGTAAATACTTTGAAAGGTGAGTGAGTGACAAATGGTGTACATGTTGGAAGCTTTAATATATATACATCATATAAGATTCAATTCTGTATGTAATATAAATAGAATAAAATATTTTTATAAATATAAAAGACCAAATGTGTGATTGTATCAAATAAAGATTTTAATTAGAATTAAAATATGAGGTCTGCGAATGAGCTTAAAACCAAAGTTCAACATATGAATACAAAATATTGCACTGAAATCCAACACTAGTTTTGACCTAGAATTTGACAGCGGAACCCAAAATCGGGTTTGGGTTGAAAGTCCATAAAACCCTAATTTTAGTAGATTAAAACATATTCTGACCTGGTTGTGTTAGTCTTCCATCTTAAATTAACCGAAAATACTCGCAGTACTTCAGACTGTGGTGTGATTCTGCCAGTGGATTCATATGTTATGTCATCTTTAGATTGAATTAGGTAGAAAACTGTCAGGAACAGAGTGTCAAATTCTCCATTTTCATTAAAGTAAGTTTATTCACCCCTTTAACTTTTTCAAAAAGTGATGTAACTGTTAAAAACAAACATCACGATCAAGACTTTATTTTGTCTACGTCAAAAAACTTGATTTATATATAATTTTTTCAATCTTGTCAAAATCTAGTGCTCCAGAAACTAGATCTAAGACCTATGATTTCTATAGCCCAGAAAGTAAAACACAGCGCGAGTATTACGGAGAGATTTTTCCCATTGGGAAAGTGAAATAAAAATACAATTTTATAAAAAGGAATATTATAGTTCAAGTATCTATCTACTAAATGAATACCAAATAAAAAAACTGATATAATGGTCCACGTCAGTTATTCCTTTTAACAGAAACTTATTACTGAGATGGCCCCACAACAAAGATGTTGTCATCTAAAGATCCAGATCTGATCCTAGATCTGATGTTTTATAGAGATAGGTTCAGTGTTGGACTGAAGAGGTGAAGAAAAACCTTTATCATAAAAAACATATTAATCCCAAAGATTACAGGTTTACTCAGGCTCTTAATACTCCAAGGACCTCATTTACCCAGAGCCGCTATTGCTCTGGGTAATGCACCTTCCGATTTAATATGTTTAATATGTTTGCCGACTGCAGGATTTACACCAGCTATTTGCTGGCATTAAAATCTGCACTAAATCTAGCGCAAAAGTGATATTGAATCGTGAGAGTCGAATGCACGGGTGATTTTTGGTAACACGAGCATCCAACGCTTAATATGGAGTTAAAGTCGCACTAACCGTAGCGAACTGGGTAGCACAACTTTAACTCATTATTTGCCCAGCGAGTCTGGGTAAATGAGCCTGCAATAGTTTTCTATTGTGTTACTACACCCTAGTAATAGTGACTCTCATTGCTTTACCCGAAATTATTTTTTTAAAGGTTCAATTTATTGATTATATATCATTATAATAGGTTAGGGGGTTGCACAATCCAACACAGTATTCTTTAAAGCTAATGTATCAATGCTACTGTTTAAAATTAATAAACAGGTAAAAAAAGCTAATTTAGGCAAAAGTTAAGTAGTAAAATCTAGAAAATGTATATGGTGATTCACTGAAGTTGGACATCTATAAAATGATGGATAGCTAACTTGGAAAACACTGCGCAAATTAGTACATGAAGGCTTGGCCAAACACAGTCTACTTTAAAAACATGGTGGCCTATAAGGTAATGAATGTTTAGGGATCCATGAAGAAGGCAAATTAAAGAGTATATTTATTTAAATAAATGTAAATAATTCTTAGAAGTCTTATACTTGTGTCAAGGCAATTTCAAGACTTAAAACAAATAAAATTAAGTTTTTTGGATTGATATTTGAGATCGGAAAAACCCAAAACAAGGACATGAGGAACAAAATACTGTTATGTAGCCTATATTGGTTGTACAACATTCTACGAGATAAAAATTTCCAAAGTAAGTGAATACATCTTTATCTAGAGTATGATCATGGACAGGATTATTGTGCAGAGCAAAAATGTGATAGGACTGCCACACTCACCAGAGGAGAGCACAACAAGAGCCCAATAAGCTACATACGGGAAAGAGCATCTACTGATGAGACCATACATACAGTAAAACTGGGTGAAGCTTTTATAACAGGATATACATTAACAGCTGATAAGAATGGTACAACAAATTGCTTAAAAAAACTAAGATAAAATGAACAGAAAATTAAATTTCCAACATCATAGTACGGGCATGTCTGTGTTTTATGGCATGATCATAACATAACTTTAATGTAGTAAATTATGATGATTCCAAGTTTCGAAATGTATTCAATTTTAAAATTCATCAAAAATTTTAAAATTGAAAACTCAAAAATTCCTTTCAATTGGAAATAATACAATTTTTTAATAAAAAATACAGTTTGAAAATGACCTTAAAAAATAGAAAACAATATTACAAAATTAAAAAAAAAATCAATAATGGTTTGAATTGAATATTCGGAACTTTAATAAGTTCCGCCAAACCAGTGTCAGAATGAAACTCAAAAACTTAAATTTAACCCACTACTGGTCAAAAGTGAATTAAAAAAAAAAAAAAACTTACTTACATCCTGTGCTTATGGTTCTCCTGTTGTGTCTGCTTGTCGTTCCACCTGCATACTATATGGTAGATACCCCCTGCCCACCCCTTGCTGCCGAGTAATGCTTAAAAAAACAATCAGAACTGTACTTACAGCCTTTCGTTCCCACAGGGATCTCCATTGACGGCAGTCGCGTCTGTGATTGGCAGCGTCTCAGCCAATCACGACGAGGCTGCTGGTCTGGATTCCTGCATGCAAGTCCCAGCAAGCAGGGAGCCAGATCAGTGTGCCGCTGGAGCAAAGGGCTGTAAGTAGAGTTCTAATCAATTTTAAAGAAATAACATGGCGGTTGGGGGTGGAGCAGGGGGGTATCTACTATTATTAAAAAATAATTTTTAGGTTGGACATGCCCTTTAATTATTACAGTATTTTAGAACACATAGAGCTATATTTGACTGTTATAAAATACCACAATGCAGTTCAATGGCCTATACGGTGTTGTGGCAAAATACCACACAGTACCTGAACTTTTACAGCTGGGTGGTATTTTATGCTGCAGCCATAAAATACAGACAATAAAAAAAAACTGTGCCATATACATCAGAATTCACATCTAACTTCAAGTTAAATCAGTAAAAAAAACTTTCTTATGTAACACAAATGGTGGTAGAACCACTGTTGACGGTACTGCACCTAGTAGAGGGAGGACAAAGAAAGTAATGTTCAAAACTGTACATTTTTCTAATGATAAAAATGTTTAAAACAAATTATCTGACCTTATCTCATATCAAATATACAAACAATCATCCAGCTCTGTCTCACTTTTGCCATATCAAAAAAAAAGATAAAGCCACCAATATGGTAGTGTAATGTGATAAAGTCACTTTCCAAACAATTTCTTTATTGTAGCCCATAAATATATTGGTATAAGATGGCACCAATGAACTTTCCATTAAAGTCCTAGAAAATTGTAAGAAAACCTTACAGGGAGATTCAATAAAAGTTTCTAATCCTTAAAATGGTGCTAATTTTGCCCAACCAATCAGAACTTATGTAACATTTGAAAGTAACTCTGATGGTTGGGGCAAAATTAGCCCCATTTTAAACTATAAGAACTTTTATGAATTCCCCTAGTTTTAAACATAAATTTAACCCAGCACAATATTATAGAAACAAAAACTACCTGTAGGAATTATTTATTCCTGTCTCTGGGATAAAGTGGAATGTGCAGCCTCTATTCCAACTTCCTTCTATATATTCCATTATAAAGGTCATTCTGACCTTAAGTTCCCAGAAACCTCAATGTTCCACAATAAATTGTGTATGTAATTAAAGTAATATGTAAATGAGAAAGTGAACTAATCCTTTTTTTACATTAATTGAGAGCAGGAGCAAAGGAGCTATGTCTTACATCCGTTCTTCAATTAATCTAACAAGAGCCAGGAACGAAGATAGGGAACCTACCCATGAGCACGATCCACGCTGGCTGTCTCCTCTGCCATTGCTCGACTGTTTCCGGCTTTACTTAAAGGGAAACTATAGTGCATATAGAGTTTTTTTAAAAAAAAACATTAAAATACAAAGTACCTGAGGCAGGGAGGTAGGATTGGTGTTTTTACCTCCCAGTTTTATTTCTACAAGGAGCAGCAGGACAAAAGAAAAACTGCTTCTCCAGTCTTCCTGTATGCTTCAGCACTATCTTATTATAGAATGGCCCCGGGCCATAACCTGCAGATTAAAACTGTATGCGCTGTAGCAAACAAAACAATATTGGGAGGTGGGAATAATCAATCCTATCTCCTTGGCCCAGGTGCTTTTCATTTTTTAAAAAGTTAATTTTAAAGTATAGTTGTCCTTAAACTATAGAGCACATTAGCGCCCCTAAGCGTCCATGCGTGCTATAATTAAGTAAAGCCAGAGAAACCGCTGGACCTATCAGAGGAGCCAGCAGTCGATCATGTAATGTGTAAATTTTATATCTTTGCTCCCGGTTCTGTTAAATTAATTGAAGAATGGGAGTTAAGACCTAACTCTCTTAACAGTGTGTAGAGAGGGGAAAGAGTAGTAATATAAAAGCAATGTCATCATAATGTTTCTGTGGATAAGATTACTTGAAACATTGTCCCCTCTGTGAATACAAAACACTTGACTTTACCACTTTAACATGTCTATATTGTCCTATTGCTATTGGTTAAACAAAATCCAATTTACCCTAGTCTTGAATGAGTATATAGTTTATGTTTGTCTATTACTTTACAAAATTAACAGCTTTAATTTACACATAAATCTAACAAATTAGTAATAAATCCATACTCATCAAATATTTGTGGGGCAAAAAGACCTTTCTAAAACCAAATCATACTTACTGACTAAGAGATCACATTCTGTGTGAAGACTCATTGTGCCAGAAAAGGTAATATTCATTTAGAAATTTATGTTTTTTAACATAAAAAATTCTAACGTATTAAACAACTAGAAGATTTTATTGAAAAGCTCAAGTTTTTTAGCCATTAGCACCCATAAATCTATCATTAAGTAAAATCATTCATAACAAGCACAAAAACACAATAAACAATGACATGTTGCATAATATATGTCACACACTCTAGAATGTCTACCTTGATTTATAATTGTTACTTTTTCATTTTATCAGAATCTGATTTAGAAATATAAGTTTTTGAAGGGCAAGGGACATAGTTTCAACAGCGTAGCTCAGACTGGCAAAGTACGATGTATTGGTAGGCATAAGACCTGTAAATAACTCTGTGCCATTAGAACAGTTATGAAGTTTTATGTCATAGATTTTTCATAAAAAATATTTTTTCCTTGGTCTTTTGACAAAACATAAGAATATATCATCCAGAGATCTTCAAGTAGCTTGTCTTCGGGGTATAATGCAGGATGCACACTACGTAGAAAAGGTTCCATTTTCTGACTATTTAAATAATTCTGAGCCTTGCAGTTCTTGCAGAATCCCAAACTGCTATTAAATACATCAAAGGCAAAATCCCAAAATGTAATTATTAGGTGAAATGGTAGAAGCAACAATCATGTCTTTGATGGAGCACGTCTTTTAGGTTGTCGAATGGCACCAGTGTATGTATTTGGGCTGTCCAATAACTACAATTATACTGGAGGTGGATTTTTTCAATTATTCCCTAAAATGTTTATAAAAGCCCCATTTTCATCCAAAGACTTAGCATATTTTTATATTTATTTTTATTGATGAACTCAATGCAAATCTCATCAATTGAGAAGTAGTTTGTTATTAGATGATGTTCTATATGCCATTGATTTCACTGATATTATAACGCCAACCCAGGTCCAGTTAAAATGTTTCAGTAACTTGCTTATAGCTAAATACTGTTTTTGATCATTTTGAAACATCCGAAAAAAAAGTAAGGGAAGGTAATTTTATCACTGAGCACAGGGTTGTAGCTCCGGAACTAATCTAGAAACACGACAGACAAGTGGGAAGAGAATATAAAATAAAGAATATATTATTAGTATTGCATTAAATAAGTCACCCTTATACTTTTTATAAGCGAATAGTTCACTCGAAAACCCATATGCTAGTGGGGTGGACTGGATGGGACAATGTCTTTAGGCAACCGCCAAAGACGAATAAACGAGACGAACAACGAGACAACCATACCATACCATACCATACCATACCATACCATAGATACCATACATACCACCATACATCTATACCAT
The DNA here is from genome assembly GCA_019447015.1 of Hymenochirus boettgeri. NCBI lineage: Eukaryota > Metazoa > Chordata > Amphibia > Anura > Pipidae > Hymenochirus > Hymenochirus boettgeri. The sequence continues at coordinate 8,724,520 of CM033469.1, forward strand.
ACCATACCAGACCATACCATACTATACATACCATACATAACCATACCATACCATACCATACCATACCATACCATACTATACTATACCATACCATACCATACCATACCATAATATACTATACTATACTATGCATTGATTGAAGCCCGGGAGGTTAAGGAGCTGTTACTTACCTCGTTCTGGCTCCTGCTCAATGATTGAAGAATGGGAGGTAACACATAGCTCCTAACCTCGGGCTTCAATCAATACAGTAAAGGAATAGTTACTTTCGAGTGAACTATTCTGAGTTAATTTTTTTTTGCTTTCCTATTACTGGTGATTCCTTCAATAAATGGTTGAAATGTCAGTAAAAAGAAAACAATACTGATCACTTTGACCCTGACTATTAAAGCTTGGTTTGAGCTAGACAGCTGTAATTAGTGCAGCCGGGACCTGGCCTATGAGGAGACATGCACCTGGCCTTGGGATGATAAAGGTATGGAGACAGACAGACACTTACTAGCACAATTTTGAATTACCGGTTCTAGAGATGAGAACTTTTTAAGTCTTCACCTCGGGTAATAAGTCAGTGGGTAGATTTGATTTGTTAAATATGGTGTTATTTAAAGGAAACAAATATAGTGGATTGTATCCCCCCCTAATAGTACCCAGGGTGATGAAATATATTAAATCTGTTTTATATGTTTTAGACATATATATGTTTTAGACTATGTTTTATAGGATAACCCATATCTCTTATATTTTAATTTTTATATTATCTATTTTATCTTATTTATTTATATATGCATTTCATTCAAACTTATTTAATCTTTATACCTTAATTTGGCCTTTAATCATATCATTATTCCACTATTACCTATACAGCAGAGGGAACTGTATACCTCATTTTCTTTCAACACCCCAACATTTTTCCAACCTCATGGATGGTGTACCAAGTAAAACAGACATTTAGAGCCAAAACGAACTGTAGTAAGTTTCAATAAAATCCAAGATGGCGGTGTGAGACCATGCATTCCACCAAGCATGATTTTCGCCTATAAAAGTCTTTCAATGAACCAGAGAGACATAAGCTGATATAAAATTCCTGGGAAGCTACTGCTGTAGCGAAACACATTGATCACATTCTGTCTGTGCTATATCAAGCACAAGACATCCACAACAGAGAATGCCATTTGCTTTTACCTGAATTTAAATCACATATCTTAAAGTTATTGCCATTTTATTTGTTTATATTTTTTGCAAAATAAAGCCTTCTAAAGCGTGTGTGTGAACCGACCTGGATGTGATAAGTGGAACAGTAAGGGAAAACTGGTTGTGGACCAACCACTTCTCAACCTAATTGGGAATAAACCTAAACTTTTCTGTATCGTAGGGTACCACAGCCCACCCTAAACCACCATGTTGGTTTTTTTTAATAAGCACCAGAAACAGACTTAAAACATTGTTCCCTCAGCGGTCTGCACCTGGCTTTATGATTGCAGAAAGTTGCAAACAGCCAACACAGATGGGGGTGCCGGATAATGCAGAGAGTCAAGGGAACCCGTTCTGGGAAGTCTGTTTCTGGGGATTGTTTACAAATTTACAAAACTAATATGCCTCTTGGGGTGGGCTGGGTACCCTAGACTTTAGAAAAAGCTTTAGTGGGTGGGGGAGGGTCGCATGAAGGGATTCGCAGGGGGGAGGAAGGGGGGAAGAGCTCCCATGCACATGCCAGAGACCTCAAAAAGGACAAGGAAAAAGCAGGGACAAGATACACACAGACAGTGCCTAATTTTCACTTTCTGGGACAATGGAAATGCACTACAGGAGAACCATAAGGAGAGAGATGTAAGGTAAGGATTGGGGCCAGTAGTGGGTTAAATTTTAATTTTGGTCGTGGACATGCCCTTTAAAGTCAGGATCATTGGGCAGTATATAGCCCGCCCCCCATCATAAACCTACATCCAGCAATAGGAAGATGGGCTCAGCAATGAGTTATACTGTGCTGTTCATCATTTAGGGCAAAACTGGAAGTGAGGACCTAGTGGTTTAAATCCTCATCCTGTGTACATTTAGGGGAAGGGTTTTTGAGGGACACTAGGGTTGCCCTTAAATATAAATAAGATATTTGACTATGCAGATTAGATATTGTAAAGATGATTCAAATGCATGTATTCATTTTGACAGCTGGTCGTAAAAAGAATTGGTTGAAAAATGCACCACTAGGCAGTTCTTACAAGTAAATAGGAATTGCTCTGAAAGAAAGGATTACGAAGAACAGAGTGAAGCTTTAGAAAGGAGATTTTGGAGATGTTATGATTTGACAGCTTTAGAGAGTGCGAAAATAAAAGCAGATTGATTAAAGACATACAGGGAGATTCAATAAAAGTTCTTATCGTTAAATGGTGCTAATTTTGCCCCAACATCAGATGTTAGTTTCAAATGTTAAATAAGATCTGATTGGTTGGAGCAAAATTAGCACCATTTTAAACGATAAGAACTTTTATTGAATAACCCTGATAGAGGTATTAAGAGAAACACCTACAATATTATTAGAATATATTAAAGAAGTACTGTAGATAAGATAGTCCAATCCGTTTATAAGCATTGTCATTTATAATGGAAGATAAAGAGTTGGATACACACAGCAACAATCTGTCAAAGATGACAAATATTCTGCAAGATTCTGAATGTTCTCCCATATAAAGTATATATAAAGTATAGAGAGAACGTTGGTGACTGCCATACTCCCTATATAAAGTATATATAAAGTATAGGGAGAACATTAGTGACCGCCATACTCCATATATAAAGTATATATAAAGTATAGGGAGAACGTTAGTGACTGCCATACTCCCTATGTAAAGTATATATAAAGTATAGGGAGAACATTAGTGACCGCCATACTCCCTATATAAAGTATATATAAAAGTATAAGGAGAACGTTAGTGACCACCATACTCCCTATATAAAGTATATATAAAGTATAGGGAGAACGTTAGTGACCGCCATACTCCTTATATAAAGTATATATATAAGTATTAGAGAACGTTGGTGACCGCCATACTCCCTATATAAAGTATATATAAAGTATAGGGAGAACGTTAGTGACTGCCATACTCCCTATGTAAAGTATATATAAAGTATAGGGAGAACATTAGTGACCGCCATACTCCATATAAAGTATATATAAGCATAGGGAGAACATTAGTGACTGCCATACTCCCTATATAAAGTATATATAAAGTATAGGGAGAACGTTAGTGACCGCCATACTCCTTATATAAAGTATATATAAAGTATATAGAGAACGTTGGTGACCACCTACTCCCTATATAAGTATTATTAAAGTATAGAGAGAACGTCAGTGACCGCCATAATCCTATATTAAGTATATATAAGTATAAGGAGAACGTTAGTGACCGCCCTACTCCCTATATAAAGTATATATAAAGTTAGAGAGACGTGGTGACCGCCATACTCCTATATTAGTATTATAAATATAGAGAGAAAGTCAGTGACCGCCATACTCCCTATAAAGTAATATAAAAGTATAGGGAGAATGTCAGTGACCACCATACTCCCTATGTAAAGATATGTAAAGTATAGGGAGAACGTTAGTGACCGCCATAATCCCTATATAAAGTATATAAAAAGTATAGGGAGAATGTCAGTGACCGCCATACTCCCTATGTAAAGTATATGTAAAGTATAGGGAGAACGTTAGTGACGGCCATACTCCCTATATTAAGTATATATAAATTATAGAGAGAACGTCAGTGACCGCCATACTCCCTATAAAAGTATATAAAAAGTATAGAGAGAACGTCAGTGACCCCCCCTCCATATGATAAGTATATGTAAAGTATAGGGAGGAGAAAGGTAGTGACGCCATACTCCCTATATAAAGTATATAAAAGTATAGAGAGAACGTTAGTGACCGCCATACTCCCTATATAAAGTATATAAAGTATAGGGAGAACATTTGTGACTGCCATAGGAGACTCCCTATATTTTAGTACAGGGGGAGGGCCGCAGCACAAAAAGAAGGGAAATTTTACATGAGAACGACTGTTTACACTCCTGATGTCAAACGTTAATCAGCATTAGAATTAGTTATTTTGACCAACACACATCAGCGCTATAGGGCTATGGGTTTCCCTATATCGTAATGTGTATACCCAGCTTTAAAGGACAACTAAGAACAACATTGAATTATAAGGCAGATCTCCTTGTTATAAAGCAGTAATCAGTGTCTCACCTCTAATTTTTAACAATTGTTCAACAATTAACTTTCTAACATGAGGTTTGTGTTTTTTTTCCCAGTGTTCCAGTATCACACAGTGTGGTCACTGACCATTATGTTCTTTACACATGCTCAATCCTAAGTTACTGCAGGAACTTGTTACAGTTGTTACAGTTGGTCACACCCACTAGTAGCCTCTAGCCAATCTTTTTACAGGACATTATAGGCATGGGAGCATGTGAATGAGGTCAGGGGTGTGGCCAGTCACTGTACATACACACAGTTATTCATCCAGTTTTCAAGTGGTAACATTTACTTTAATGCTATTTACTGTATTGTTATTTTACAGCCTAGTTATTTTACAGCCTATGGTGTTTTTAGAGGGGATATGTTCAGATTCTGGAGTGTAACTATTTAGGTTTAGTTCTCCTTTAAGCAAAAATAAGACCAAAAAAAAAAAAAAAAAAAAGCAAAAAAACACCCCCAGAAATCTAAAGAGTATATTATCCCCCTGTGCAAGTATAAGAGAAAAAAAGATGCGGGACTATGTATAACTATGGGGATGTATAGAAGTGCAGATTGTAAAGTGATTGATTATGTTTCAACACCAATAACTGGTTTTTATGATCAATTGTCCATGTGGATTAAAGTACATTGGTAAAAGAATTACAGAACTTCATGTCAGAATAAAAAAAAATGAAAAAAGGGCTATGTTACTAAAGAAAAAACTACAATCCAACAGATACATAACATTATAATCAGATATATAAAGAATCTATGATGGAAATAAGTGAGTGGCCACAGTACCTGTAAAGCGGGTGGGGCTTAGGCACCTGTGAGTGGGCGGGGCTTAAGCACCCATGTGTGGGTGGGGCTTAGGCAAACACGAGTGGGCGTGGCTTAGACACCTGCAAGTGGGCGGGGCATTGCACACACGAGTGGATGGGGCCACGGCACCCGTGAGTGGGCGGGGCCACACGGGGCTGTAACTGGGAGGAGACACAGGGCAGATTGACTGACAGGTTTCAAAGCAGGAAGTGCAGGGGACCTGGTGATGCAAAAACTCTCAGGAGAGCAATTCCTATCAATTTACCTAAAGTCATTTGGACCACAGTTCCCCTTTAACTTCATTATATAGGTCTCTCGGATATAGAAATGTAAATAATTTGGTTCAGACAATGGACTTTATATGTTTTAATATAGTGTAATAATGCTTCCTCCCCCTATGGAGGGTAAATTTGGTTCATCCCATTAGGATTAAAAGGAAAAGAAAGTGTATCCATTTTTTATATGCCTGATGAAGTTGCTGATATTGTTGGGGCCTAGGAATGTGGCATTGATATTCTTTTTGTTGTTTCTATAAATGTTTGAGCAGATCAGTAGCACTTCTGCAAGATTTATTGAATTTAGCCTAAGGATTGCTTTCACAGTTCTTTTATTGTATGTAATTATTGGGAAGATGGTCTAGCTTCCAGGGGTAATAGCACCCCCAACATGCCCCTTTAAAGGGAGGTCCTATTCCTTTAATATATAAAGCACTGGATGGACAGCCTCTCCCCTCACTATTAAAAGCCGAAGGGCTGGGGGGAAGTGAGAAAGCCTGTTATATTATCCAGTGCACAACTATGAGAAATGTAAGTTTTCTATGGTAATTGAAGTAAAAAGGTTAGAAGTTAGGACCTTCCAGACTGGGGTTACCTTGACATGGTTACATAGTAACATAGTAATTAGGTTGAATAAAGACATACGATCCTCAAGTCCAAACTATTCTCCCTCTTTTTTTTTTTTATAACCCTACAAACAGTTGATCCAGAGGAAGGCAAAAAAACCCCAGCTAAAAAGGGGGGAAAAATTCCTCCGCTCCAAACGGCAATCGGAAAGTATCCCTGGATCAACCACACTATATGCATTAATACCCGTAATTCTCAATATTTTTTTATTTAGAAAACTTATCCAGGCCTTTTTTAAAGCTATCAATGAACTTGCCATTACCACATCTGCTGGAAGACAGTTCCACAGTTTCACCGTTCTCACTGTAAAGAAACCTTTCCTAACCTGAAGATGAAATTCTTTTCTTCCAACCTTAAAGGATTGCCACAAGTCCTCTGATATGACCTATTAGTGAACAATGCACCAGAGAGTTCATTGTATGGGCCATTAATATATTTGTATAAGGTTATCATGTCCACACGCAAAACGTCGCTTCTCCAATGTAAACAGCCCTAACTTGGCTTATCTGCCTGCATATTCAAGCCCCTCCATTCCCCTTATTATTTTAGTTGCCCTTCTGAGACTGCCTCAATTTCCAAGATGTCCCTTTTGTATAAGGGATTCAAAACTGCACCGCATTTCAAATGAGGCTTACCAGTGCCTTGTAAAGAGGGAGAATAATATTTTTCTCTCTTGAATCTATTCCCCTTTTTATACAAGACAATACTTGCTAGCTCTACGTTGCAACCTGGCATTGTTTGTATCTACCAGAACCCCCAAATCTTTTTCCATTACAGATGCACTTAACACAGAGTTATTATGGTGTAGGTGGCACAGGGATATTTAAATCCCAAATGCATTAACTTACATTATAACATTGAATCTCATCTGCCATTTGCTGCCCATTTTGATAATCTATCTAGGTTGCTTGCAGCACTTGCACATCATTGGAAGTTTCCAAAGCCTGCATAGTTTTAGTGTCATCAGCAAACACTGAGATCTTGCTCTCAATGCCCCTTTCTAAGTCATTTATAAAAAGATTAAAACAGAAGCGGCCCCAGTACAGAACCCTGAGGCACTCTGCTTAGAACTTTAGCCCATAGATGTAGCTCCATTAACCACCACTCTCTGTTTGCAATCCAACAACCAGTTCTCTATCCATGAACAAATGTTTTTTCAAGGCCAACAGTCTCAGTTTATACATTAGTTGCCTATGTGGCACAGTATCAAAAGCTTTCGCAAAATCCAAATATACCACTCCACTGCTGTGCCTGAATCTAACTCTTACTCATTTTTTTTCTCATAATTTCTCATAAATCCATGCTGACTACTACTAAGACGATCTCTGAAGACAAAGTCAAGGATATGAACCCGTAACAAAAGTTTCCATCACCTTCCCTACCACTGATGTTAGGCTTACAGGTCTATAGTTTCCAGGCTTTGAACGACTACCTTTTTTGAATATTGGTATTACATTGGCTTTTTCCAATCCAGCGGCCACATCCCCAGACCAAAGCGAATCTGAAAGATGAGAAACAGTATTCTAGATAGAACGAACTAAGCTCTTTTAAAAGCCGAGGATGCAATCCATCTGGTCCTGGGGCTTTATTGATATTAACTTTGTCTAATTGTTTCCATACCATATCCTCTGTTAGCCAATGGAATACTCCTCATTTTCTCCCCTGCATTTATTACAATCCCTCCTGTAAGGACAAGGAATCTCAACAGTAAAAACCGATGTAAAAAAACGGTTTAGCAGATTAGGTTTCGGCATCCTCTACAACCACCTCAGCTCCATTATTAATGGTCCCACATCTCAGTCCTCATCTTTTTACCATTTATATACTTAAAAAAACATTTGGGGGGTGGACTGCTTTGTTCGGCAATCCGTGTTCATTTTCTATTTTAGCTAGTTTTGCTTTCTTGCACTTTTTATACATCTTTTGTACTCCCTGTAAGCCTGTTTGTTCCCTTGTTTTTAAAATTTTAAAAACCTTTTTCTTTTTTCCATTCCCTTTTATCCTGAGCAATAAGCCATGCAGGGTGGACCTAATTTTTTACACTTGTGCCTAAAGGTACCGATTTGGAAATGAATAGTTTAATATCCCTTTAAAGTGGTCCACATCGCTCAGTATCTTTACCTAGAAACAAATTCCCACAGTCTATGAGCAGGAGCGATTCCTTAACAGCATAAAATTAGCTTTCCTAAAGTTAAAAGTTTGTGTTAACCCAGTGCACTTTAGATTTTTGCAAACCTATATTAAATGGCACTATCATGGTCACTATTCCCTATTAAATGACACTATATCATGGTCACTATTCCCTATATTAAATGAACTATATCATGGTCACTATTCCCTATATTAAATGACACTATATCATGGTCACTATTCCTATATTAAATGACACTATATCATGGTCACTATTCCCTATATTAAATGACACTATATCATGGTCATTATTCCCTATATTAAATGACACTATATCATGGTCACTAATACCTATATTAAATGACACTCATGGTCACTATTCCCATATTAATGATACTATATCATGGTCACTATTCCCTAATAAATGACACTATATCACGATCACTATTCCCTATATAAATGACACTATATCATGTTCACTATTCCCTATATTAAATGACACTTATCATGAAGCTATTCCCTATATTAAATGACACTATATCATGGTCCTATTCCCTATATTAAATGACACTATCATGGTCCATATTCCTATATTAAATGACACTAATCATGGTCACTATTCCCTATATTAAATGACACTATATCATGGTCACTATTCCCTATATTAAATGACACTGATCATGGTCACTATTCCCTATATTAAATGACACTATATCATGGTCATTATCCCTATATTAAATGACACTATATCATGGTCACTATTCCCTAAGCTTCCCATTACCTCATCTCCAAAAATGAGCTCAGGGTTATTAGATATCACCACGATCCAACAACACATTCTTTCTAGTAGGAACTTCTACCATTGTGAAAGAAATGCTCATATAGGAAATTTAAGAACTTTATACCTTTTGAGGTGCTGGTTGGAAGGCTTTTCATTCATGTGATCACAGTAATGTATACTAAAACCCCTTTGTTTATAAAGTATGCCAGTGTGTAGATAATATGATATTGTATGGGGCCTAGGAATGTGCATGATTATCTTTTCGGGTTTGTATTTATATGTATATACTGTATATGGTGCAACATTGATTGGATGCATTGCGTAATTACGTTGACACTTGATTCACTTTATGCTTGACAGTTATTGATAACTTAAAGGAATATTCTTTATTTAATAGTAACTTCTAAGTATCTCTTTGTATTTATTTCTTCCAGCAGATGTGCCTATGTGATTAAGTGTTACCAGATATAAGGATAGAGCCACCCTTCTACACAAGGCAGGATTTCAATGGATTTTACCTAGACAACAAGAATACCAAAGGGCTTAAATTAAGTTTACGATATTACTTATTACATAAACTGAGATGGTAAGTTAATTGTAACTACTTTTATGCTACATCATATAACCTCTAGATATCTATGAAGATGTTAATAGTTACTAGGGATTTTGAGTGAGACATTTTCTGACACCCTGTGCTCAATATAGAAGTGTGTTCCATACAAATGTATAAACATGTTCTAATTCTGTATATAAATTATGTTAACCACGGCATTATGACACGCAAATGAAAGAGATATTAACTTCTTACATAAACGGTAAATTGTGTATTTTTATGGATATTTTAAATAGGAGGTTTTTTTTTTTTACTATAATGTATAGGTGGTGAGCATTAGTCTCTTTAAGCTGAAGGCCAGTGAAGAATTATGGGTACAAGGGGACATCTTAAAGGGCATGTCCACCCCCAAAACTGAAATTTAACCCATACTGGCCCCACTCTGTAGTGTACAAAAATGTGTGACTCATCCTGCGCGCTGTCTCAGCCTCAACCTCGACAAGGTCTGAGGTATGCGCAGGAGAGTCTCCCCCTTCCCTTCCCTCCCTTTTCTTTCTCCCTCCCCTAGTGTAAAATCCCATGTATATATTAAGATATTGGTCCCCCAGCCCCAACCACCGTAATAGAATTTTAGAAAGTTCCCCGACTTACTTCCCTCTATCCTCCGGTGTTTGAGCAGCCGGCAGCCGCCGTCCTGATTGGCTGCCTCTCAGCCAATCAGGGACGTGGCTGATGGTCCCACCCCTGCTTGCATTTCCGTGCAAGCTGAGAGCCGGACTGTGCGGCGGAGGATAGAGGGAAGGTAAGTAACTATCGGGGCTCTTTCTAACAATTCTATTATGGCGGTTGGGGGCTGGGGGACCAATAACTATAATATATAAAAACTTCAAAATAGGGAGGGACAAAGGACACACACACACAGGAGGACAGGCCTATGAGTAAGGGGAGAGTTCTGCCCAAAAGCAAAAGGCACTTACCTTTAGCTTTGTGTTTTACATGCCGGTAATGGAGGCTCAATAAAGACAAACATTTTTTAACTTACCCTGAAGAGTTATACTGGACTGTATGAGGACCCTTGGAGGATACGGCCAGTAAAGTAGCACACTGATTCCCATTTAGATATTTACAAACATGCCCAGTATCACACTGAACCAGCACAGCATCACACTGAACCAGCACAGCATCGACACTGAACCAGCACAGCATCGACACTGAAACAGCACAGCATCGCACTGAACCAACAGCACACACATGAACCAGCACAGCATCACACGGAACCAGCACAGCACCATGACACAGCAACCACACGAACCACACGCACCACTGAACCAGCACGCATCACACTGATGATTGCCACCAGACATTTGAGAACCATTTAAGTAGCACAAATGATCATATACTACCTTAAAATAAAAAAAACATACAATAAATATTTGCCAACCTGATTTGTTCCTATAAATAATGTGCTACAGTGTGTAGTTTTTTACTGACTGTCCCAGGACTTTTGAAGAATTACTAATATTAAAAGCAGAGCACTTTTTAAAAAGAAAATTTCATTGGTTTCAATCATTTCATTGTAACAAACAATAAATAAAAAACTGTTTCTTGACTTTTCCCTTTAAACAATTTACATTATAAAGATACATAAACAAAAATAAATTCCCCTCCCTCACCTGGGAATATCCATAGAGGCTAAGGATCTGGGTATGGGGATTGTTGTATCTGAGGTGAGATCCCCAATAAATCCAGCAATGTTTCTATTTCCCATACAGGAGTAATGGGAACTGACTCCATGGTACCAGATAATATCTGGAATATGCTCCATACAGCCTTCTGGGGTCTCCACAGGAATCATACAGATGGTAACCCAGGGTCAGGTTGGGTAACAGATCAGGATCCTTGTTAATTTGCTGTATAGCAAACTGGAAATCCAATAACTGTCTGTAATTGGGGGGTAACCCTAAAATAATACATAATGTGCCTTCAGATACAGTTCTGTATTAATACTACATTCCTCAATTCAACCTGACACCATATATGTTTACCAACATCTATGAAAACATTGTATTCATAAGTCAACATCCTTACCTTTTCTAAAAGAAAAAAATAATACAAGGTTGATGGCCAGATGAAAGTTTCTAGATCACTGTTAGGGTGGCCAGATTTTAAAATCCTTCACAGAAAGAGAATACATTAAAAATGAATATTTAAGGTGTACACCATACAGGCTAGGACCACATGTTAAACAGCCACAGGCCTACAAAGATATTGGATTTTAGCTCTGGTATTGGAGGAGCAGTAATGAAGTACAGGGTTGGTTCTAGGGTTCTTCTCCAATGCAGATCATTAAAGGTCTTTAGCACAATCTAACTCTATCCAAATTGGCATATCTGACTTCAGGTGACCTGATATTTAAAAATATTGTGATAATTTTTCCTTAGATTTATTTTCCCTTAAAAAAAAGTATCACAGTACTCTTATTTTTAAATATCTTATATATGGACTAATACGGCCACTACAATCATTTTCTGTACTACAGGTGACCTGAGGCAGCAAATTTCTATCCCATTAATGTCTATGGAATGTGTCCCCAAGAAGTCATTGGCTGGTCACTTCAAATGTTGTCCCCGCAAGTACTCCCCGTTATCTCTTATGCACACACACAACGCACACACGCACACATTTAATGTATTCATGATCCTATACACACTTTCTCTGGCTTCCTCTATCACATGCATTCATACAAACACACACACACACACACATATATATATACACATTCTCTTTCCACTGTACTAAAATATGATTTATTAAAAAAAAATCTTACTCAGCACATATCCTCTTGTAATAAAAATGCTTTTCTTTCTTATAGGGAATTAATACTGTGTTCCCTGTCAGCACTGCCCCAATAGTAATATCTCCTTCTTGAATGTATTGTATTCCTCAAAAGGTTCAATAATCTTCAACTGACAGGCAGAATCTGTAGTTAGAGCCATCAATCTGTTGTAAGTTAAAGACAATGTTATAAACACAGAAACATTACAGTAGAGTAGGGTTCAGCCATGGCTCATATTATTAGACACATATATAGTACACAGCCAATGTCAGGGTCCCCCCTGCAGCCAGTAGTACTGAGTATCACAGTGGATGTTGGATTTGGCAGCATCTGTAGATCAGTGTAAGGGAACTGGCTAATCAACATATTTATATAGCGAGCACTGTCTGTTACTGACATTCACCTGGGACGAGCTGTTCTAAAAAGTCCTAGTCATTATATATATAAAAATAACAACACTTTAACAAGAGTATGTTTTCCCATCTTATTAAACTGAAGATTCTGGTTTTCATTTTGTAAAAAAAAAAACAGACTTTAAATCCTATACCTTATATTAAACAAGTAAATTAACCCTTTAAATGCTTCAGATTGTACGGTTTATAATATTGGTATTAATCACCAACTATATTGTGTACTTGAGTCTTTCCTTTAAAAAAAATCGCAGCTAGGAATGATTGGAGGGCATTCCAACTCAGCTCGAGCCCCTATTGGCTTTGGACCAAAACCAAAACCAATAAAATGTAGCCTTTTGAAGGTTCTCATTCATCCAGGTCTTTTATATCTGCTGTATCAATTAGATCAATTGGGCTTAAAGTTTAGTTCTTGAAGATGTTTTGCTAGTCATCCGACTGGCTTTGTCAGACAGGAAGTCCAATATCCATCTATGTTAAAAGAGCGCGCAGCAGAAAGGGAGACCAGTGTGGTCAAGGACTTCCTCTGATGCAGAGGATCTCCTAGTGACTACCCCTGACCTTCCATGGTGGTATAGTGGTGTAATGAACTGTTATTGTCTGCCCGACAACAGTTTACTACTGGCTATAGTTAGAAGGGAGCAACGAAAAAAACAAACCCAAAATAAAGAAATATCTGTAAACTGTAAAACGACCATGTGATCTACTTTTGACATGTAAAAAATGTTAATATGCAATATAATATGAAATTTATATTAATGCTACACTACTTATCCCTTATCCCCTTGTATTTTTAATGTACAGCGCTGTGTACCCAGTAGGCTAAAATAAAATATACAACAACAACATACATACACATACATACATACATACATACATACATACATACATGTCAAAACTACTATTTTAACATTTGACATTTTCTCCAGAGCATCAAGCTTTTTTCTATCTACTAGAGATGATTCTCGGTTTTGGAATGCTGGTTCTAAAAATCCACGGATCCGGCTAAATCTTCGGAAATTCAAAATTCCAAAACTCAGAACTTATTGAAAAAAAATAAATAAATAAATAGAAAATCAAAATAGAATATAAGAAAATCAAAATTGAAAATGCCATTTGAAATAATAAATTGAAAAGTTGAAAATTCCATTGAAAATACCAAATAAGAGAATTTGAGCAATCATCTTCAATTTGATTTTGGAACTTCTGCAGCACTGCAGGTTGGTTCATTCTGCTCTCCATTTAATTAATCATTTTAAATCTGATTTAATAAAGGTATATCATTTGGTTGATATAAGTGTGTTTGATGAAAGCATTACTCACATAATGGTTTTGTATGAATGTCAGTCATTGGTGTTCAGGTTATTTTTTATTTTTATTTATACAAATCTAGTTCCATTTGATATTAGAATTTTCCGACAGAATAACCAGGTGTCATCACCCTTCCTGAGGAGTATTATCCAAAATATTAATAGCAGTGTCCATGGTGAGGCTGTGCAGAACTTATAAGTGTCGCCGACACTACAAGGAGGCAGTGAGTAAGGGAGGGTGGGGAAATTAGGAGCACTCACTAAACATTAATAATTACTGACAAAGCAAGCACAGATAATATGTGAGTACCAGCATTTCACTTCAGTTGTTTCAGTGAGTATAGTGACCCTTTAAAAAAGAGCTCCAAAGTCTTGGTGTCTAATGACAGAAGTGTAGTGGAAGTGTTGTTGGTGTTGTATTTCTCTATTTATTTGTTTAACCAAGTTGCTACTAGTAATGAGTTTATTCAGAACTGCCAGTTTTTCGAAAATCCGTGGATCCAACAGATTTAGAAATTTTCAAAACTTGGAAATCAGTATTGAAAACAGGAAGATTAAAAAATCTAAAAATTGTGTTTAAAAATACTGATAGAAAATTTGAAAATAGCATTAGATATTTAAAATTGCCATAAAACATTTGAAAAATTCCAATTCATTTGGATTTGACTCTGATTTTCGTATTTTCGTAACTTACAATAGGTCCACTAACTGGTGCGGAATGAAACTTGCTGGTTCGTTCATGTTTAGTTGTTACTTGTGGCAAAAAATTGTTCATAGATATCAATTAGCTGGTTATTATGGGAACATAACCAGCTGGAAGCAGAAGCTTTTATAAAACCTCAATTGCTTACAATTTACCGCCGGTAAAACTAAACAGTTACAATTATTTTTTTTTGTGTTTGTTAAAATAATATTAATAATGATTTACCATTACCGATCGTTATTTTTTGCTAGTTTGTTTATAAATTTTGCCCTGTAATCATTTTAGTAATCTGTTTGCTCTAAAACGTTTAACATGTAAAGATCTTTGGGATTACCACATTCTATTACCCAGTCATAATCGGTGGATTGAGGTTATAACCACGTTTGAGTGGTCTGACCATTTTATAGACCCAAAATCAATCTATTCTCTTAAAAAGTGGTATTATAATGCAAATAGTTCCAATTAAATGTGTCATCTCTAGTCATAAGAGTTAAACATTTCAGACATATAAAAATTATTTTGTAATTTTTTAAAGATTTAAAGATTTGATTTTGTCTACCACTTGATTAAAGTCTGCATAAAAACAATATTAATCGCTTCAGTAACATATTCAGTTTTTACACATAGATATGTATATGCTAACTTGTTTAAATGGTTTATCATTAATTAAATAAAATAAATGAAATTTTGTGCTTGTAGCAGATTTTTTCTTAAAACGCACTAAATATCAGTTTTCCAAGTATCCTGAAAGCATGTACTTGTGTTGGTGCATACTGAAAATACAGCATAAAAGCCATACAATTCATCACACCAGTACAATATATGGGAACAGTTTTGTATTTGTGGAAGTTTGAGTTTTAGCAGATTTTTAAAAAAATAAAGAAAAGAAACAGACTTTAATTACTGATCTGTTCTGTACTTTTTCTAGTGTAAGTTTTGCTTTAATGCTGCATTTGTAATAAGTCTTAGTTATTTACAAATGCAGACAGTACTTTTAGCAGTATAAACTATGATTTGTCAGACAATAACAGCTTCTGCACTGATCCACACCTGTCAAGGCTTAGGGGACTTTAGGAACTTCCTATTATTCAGAGGATCCCCCTGACATCATCAGGAGTCCCCGTGTCTCCTTTGTTCCACACCCCCAGCTCTCCTTTACTAAACAAATTGTCCCTTTTAGAATTGAGGCACATAGTGGTTAACATCCTTCTGGACTGCAGCAGCAGTGTTCCTTTCTGGGCACTGATACCAAACCTTACAAAATTTGTGGCACAAAGGTATTTTACACAGATTGTAAGAGGTACCATAAATGGCATGGAAACGGTTAATATAAAATACATTCATAGCCTGTTTTTAGAATTCATTTTCTTAATAATTTTATATTACCACATACAACAAGCTTTAGGGTCTAAAAAACATGACACTAGTTAGACATTGGAAATCTGGAAGTTCAACTCAATAGAATTAGAAAGAGTACCAGGTTTTATGACAATTAAATTAGCTTTTGTGTTTATATTAGGTCTATTAAAATGATGTAACATTTGTGAAGGAAAATACAGCCTAATAGTCAGCACTAGAGGTCAATATGGCAAAATCTCCACAACACAGTGTTTTTCCCTTTGGTGCTCAGATAGGCTGGGATCATTGTGATCCAAACACTGCAGAAGACCAGCATGCTGAAAGTGATGTACTTGGCCTCATTAAAAATGTCCGGTAAGGTCCGAGCTAAAAATGCTAAAAACAAACTAACAGCTGCTAGAAGCCCCATATAACCAATAACTGGAGTAAAAGGCAATAGCTAATCCCTCATTGCACTGAATGATGATGTTCCAGTGTAAGTGTCAATGTCCATATCCTGAAAGGGAGGAGAAATGGCAACCAAGTAATACAGATATTATTTGAATGGATGAACAGGTCAAGATACAGAATTGGACAGTTTGACTCCCACCCATTCCCTCCATGAGCTCCCAGGCTTGGTGGCTTTGAATGCACATGTAAACCATGATAGTCTGGGCAGGAGAGAAGAGACAGTATGGAGAAGTGATTCCAAAAGTGATTATACGTAACATGCAGGTTATATCCACAGGGCGACCAGGAACAGAAACACACTGAGGAAGCTCAGCTTGATGGAGACCAGGAGGAGGAAGCTGAGGTTCTGTTATTGGCTCTTACAATGGGGGTGTCCTGGAATGTAATAAAAATCCCCAATATCATCATAGTTACAAGGCAAAAAAAAACTAAGATTGCTGAAAAAACATAGAAATGATATCAGTGTATGAGAGAAATTCTTCTATTTTAGCAACACAGGTTTTACTCCCATTATTTGGCCATTCATTGTTGGGCATTTAAAGCAGCTTCGACTGTCTATAAAAAAAAAAACAACATTTACAAAGAGTGAATGATTGATATAACATTAAATGCCCCTTATCAAAGGCAGCTCATAGTTTCTCATTTTGCTATAACACATCTAAAGGTGTACATGTATTTTCAGGGAAAAACGAGCACTTTTTTTATATCTTTATCGCAAGGGGCCATTTTTTATGTAGTGCCCCTCCCAGCATTGTTCTCCAATATACATAACATAGGATCCAGGTCTGATTGTACCTGATCCAACACGGAACCCCTCGGTTCCGAAATCCAATCGTGTTTTCGAGGTTTACCGAACGTTCAATGGTATTTTTGAGAGTTACAGAAAATAACCTTGAAGTTTGGTCATCTCGAAAATACGATCTGAAGGCCCGTAATACGAATGATTTGCCCGGTTATGCGCGGAACGTTTGGATTTCAGAACCTAGGGGTTCCGTGTTGGATACAGGTCTGAGTCGGACCAAGATCCATCTCTAATTAGAAAATGAATAATTATCCACTCAATTTACATTTTTATTGGGGGGGTGGGGAGAGAAGACACCTATCTTTCCATGGACTGAAACTTCTTCAAGATCATCATAAAATGACCAAACTCCCACTTCTCTGTCTTTCCTGCAACAAGGGATGCACCTAGTATCTCCATGTCCATCTCCCACCTTCCTGTCTTTCTGCAACAAGGGATGCACCTAGTAATCCATGTCCATCTCCTACAATGGACAGCAGCTGCTGAAAGCAACAAGAGATAGGCAGCATTTGATAGAGCTGGTTTACGGTCTCTTGTCAAAAACAAGGAATACACTCGCCATAAAGTGACATCAAGGGTTAGCATGCTAATACATTTTGTTTGGTGGGGGAGTTTTGGAGAGGGGTGTGTGTGAAGGGGGGTCTCATTGTGTGAAAATGCTTAGTGGGTCTATGGATCATTGAATGAAAAAAAAAAGGAAAAGTGCAAATAAATTCAATACAGAGGCAAAGGGAGCAGCAGTAGTTCTTTGATTTTTCTAGTGATCCCTTTTTATATTTCCTGGAATGTCCACAAAACACAGAATATGGAGGAGGGATATAGGGAAATTATAGTGGAGAAAAGAATGATATTCGTTCAAATTTTCTTTTATACATTTCCAGTGCAGGACATTCTTTTCACCTCTGACTTGGAGTTCTGGATGGGAAGGAAAACCTTTCAACAAATAGTGCCAGCAGTATGCGACTGTTGTGTCCAAATTTCCCAATAAGCAGAGGGGGTTCTTTTTAGGACTATATTTGTCCATTAAATTACCCTAAACTAATTGCCTCCCCACATTGAAAACTACGGACCACTTAAAGCATATGTCCACCCCCTAAACAAAAATGTTATTTGTCACAAGGTTTATATAACTCAAAGCTCTCCCCAAATGTACTTACCAGCTTGTTCCTCACTGCTTTCTGCTTGTCTTTCGTGCTTTTTCCGTGCTTGGAGGCAGAAGGGGCTCAACCGATCTAGCCAATTACAGGAGCGGAGACAAGCATAAGGCAGGGAGGAATGAAGGCTGGTAAGTACATTTGGGGACAGCTTTGAGTAATATAAACCTTGTGTGAGGTCGAGGTTTTCAACCATTTTCTGCAAATAAACAACAACAAATAAAAATTTTGTTGGGGGGTGGACATACCCTTAATTAAAAAAATAATTAAAGGGTATTAAAGAACTAATACCATTTATTGGACTTTATTTAAAGCAAACACCAACCATTAGAAACATAGTTAACAGTTTGTATTATAAAATGTTACCAGTTGTGTTAGAAATTTCTCCTTCGGAACATGGGACACAATTAATGCAGCAGATTTGGACTCCTGGAGCTGGAGCTTTGGAACCAGGGAGACAAACTGTCTGAACATTGAGCTTTTGGGTCTAAAAACATGATCAATTTTGATCTTATTAGAAAAGCCTTTCCGACCTTATAGACCAGCATTCCGACCTTATTAGACCAGCATTCCGACCCTTATTAGACAGCATTCCGACCTTATTAGACCAGCATTCTGACCTTATTAGACCACATTCCACCTTATAGACCAGCATCCACCTTATAGACCAGCATTCCAGACCTATTAGACAGCATTCCGACCTTATTAGACCAGCTTCCGACCTTATTAGACAGCATTCCGACCTTATTAGACCAGCATTCCGACCTATTAGACAAGCATTCTGAATTAGTAGACCAGCATTCACGACCTATTAGCCAGCATTCCGACCTATTAGACCAGCATTCCGACCTTATTAGACCAGCATTCCGACCTATTAGAACAGCATTCTGACCTATTAGACAGCATTCCGACCTTATAGCAGCATTCGACCTTATTAGACCAGGATTCCGACTATAGACCGCATTCTGACCTTATAGACAGCATTCCCTTATGACCAGATTCCGACTTATAGACCAGCATTCGACCTATAAAAAAGCATTGCACCTTATTAGAAAACCATTCTGACCCTTAATGTAAAGCATTACAACCTTATTAGAAAAGCCTTTCCAACCCAATTAGACCAGCATTCCGACCTTATAAAGACAAGCATTCCCACTTATTAGAAAACCATTCCAACCTTATTAGAAAAGCCTTTCCAACCCAATTAGACAAGCATTCCCACCTTATTAGACAAGCATTCCCACCTTATTAGACAAGCATTCCCACCCTATTAGACAAGCACCCACCTTATTAGACAAGCATTCTGATCTTATTATAAAAGCAGTCCCACCTTATTAGACCAGCATTCAGACCTTATAAAACAAGCATTCCCACCTTATAAAAAAGCATTCAAACTATTAAAACAAGCATTCCCACCTTATTAGACAAGCATTTCAACCTTATTAGAACAAGATTCTCACTTATTAGCAAGCATTTCCACCTTATTAGACAAGCATTCCCACCTTATTAGACAAGCATTCCCACCTATTAGACAAGCATTCTGATCTTATTATAAAAGCATTCCCACCTTATTAGACCAGCATTGAGACCTTATAAAACAAGCATTCCCACCTTATTAAAAAAGCATTCAGACCTTATAAAACAAGCATTCCCACCTTATTGACAAGCATTTCAACCTATTATTAAAAGCATTCCCACCTTATTAGACATGCATTCCCACCTTTTTAGACAAGCATTCCACCTTATTAGACCATCATTCCTATCTTATTAGACAAGCATTCCCACCTTAAGTCACGCATTTCCACCAATTAGACAAACATTCCCACTTTATTAGATGAGTATTCCCACCTTATTAGAAAAGCCTTCCCACCTATTAGACAAGCATTCCCACCTTGTCCCACCTATCAGACAAGATTCCCACCTTATAGACAAGCATTCCCACCTTTTAGACAAGCTTCCCACTTATTAAAAAGCCATTCCCACCTTAATAAAAAGCATTCCCACCTTATTAGACAAGCATTCTGATCTTATTATAAAAGCATTCCCACTTATTAGACAAGATTCCGACCATATTATAAAAGCATTCCCACCTATAGACAAGCATTTCCACTTTATTAGACCATCATTCCCACCTTATTAGACCGCATCCCCACCTTATTAGTCACACATTCCCACCTAATTAGACAAGCTTCCACCTATGAAAAGCTTCCCACCTTATTAGACAAGCATTCCACACCTTGTCCCACTTATCAGAAAAGCATTCCATCTTATTAGACAAGCATTCCCACCTTATTATAAAAGCATTCCCACCTTATTATAAAAGCATTCCCACCTTATTAGACAAGCATTCAATCT
This sequence comes from Hymenochirus boettgeri, assembly GCA_019447015.1. Lineage (NCBI taxonomy): Eukaryota > Metazoa > Chordata > Amphibia > Anura > Pipidae > Hymenochirus > Hymenochirus boettgeri. The sequence continues at coordinate 8,745,315 of CM033469.1, forward strand.
TTTTATAACAGCATTCCCACCTATTAGACAAGCATTTCAACCTTATTATAAAAGCATTCCCACCTTATTAGACAAGCATTCCCACCTTTTTAGACAAGCATTTCCACCTTATTAGACCATCATTCCTATCTATTAGACAAGCATTCCCACCTTATTAGTCACGCATTCCCACCTAATTAGACAACATTCCCACTTTATTAGACGAGTATTCCACCTTATTAGACAAAGCATTCCCACCTTATTAGACAAGCATTCCCACCTTGTCCCACCTACAGACAAGCATTCCCATCTTATTAGACAAGTTCCCACTTATTATAAAGCATTCCCACCTTATTATAAAAGCATTCCCACCTTATTAGACAAGCATTCCAATCTTATTATAACAGCATTCCCACCTTATAGACAAGCATTCCCACCTTTTTAGACAAGCATTTCCACCTATTAGACCATCATTCCTATCTTATTAGACAAGCATTCCCACCTTATTAGTCACGCATTCCCACCTAATTAGACAAACATTCCCACTTTATTAGACGAGTATTCCCACCTTATTAGACAAGCATTCCCACCTTATTAGACAAGCATTCCCACCTTGTCCCACCTTATCAACAAGCATTCCCACCTTATTAGACAAGCATTCCTACTTATATATAAAAGCATTCCCACCTAATTAAAAGCATTCCCACCTTATTAGACAAGCATTTCGACCTATTATATATAAAAGCATTCCCACCTTATTAGACAAGCATTCCCACCTTATTAGACAGCATTCCCACTTATTAGACAAGCATTTCCACCTTATTAGACAAGCATTCCCACCTTATTAGACAAGCATTCCATCTTATTAGACCATCATTCCCACCTTATTAGACAAGCATTCCCACCTTATTAGTCACACATTCCAACCTAATTAGAACAAACATTGCTACCTTATAAACAAGCATTCCCACCGTATTAGACAAGCATTTCCACCTTATTAGACAAGCATTCCCACCTTGTCCCACCTTATCAGACAAGTATTCCCACCTTATTAGACAAGCATTCCAACCTTATTAGACAAGCATTCCCAACTTATTAGACAAGCATTCCAACCTTATTAGAAAACCATTCTGACCTTATTAGAAAAGCATTCTGACCTTATAAGACAAGCGTTCCCACCTTATTAGAAAACCATTCTGACCTTATTAGTAAATCATTTCGACCTTATTAGACCAGCATTCCGACCTTATTAGAAAACCATTCCGACCTTATTAGAAAACCATTCTGACCTTATTAGTAAAGCCGTTCCAACCTTAATAGACCAGCATTCTGACTTTTATAAAAGCATTCCGACCTTATTAGAAAAGAATTTTGACCTTATTAGACAAGCATTCCCACCTTATTAGGCAAGCATTCCCACCTTATTAGAAAACCATTCTGACCTTATTAGTAAAGCCTTTCCAACCTAATTAGACCAGCATTCTGACTTTTATAAAAGCATTCCGACCTTATTAGAAAAGAATTTTGACCTTATTAGACAAGCATTCCCACCAGCATTCCCACCAGCATTCCCACCTTATTAGACTAGCATTCCCACCTTATTGTTTTTCCAGATTATTTCTGATGATATGATCTGAAGTTTCTGGTTTGAGAAAGCCAATGGATTAAAAGTTCCTATCCTTTTCACAATAGTTTCTCTAGCAGATTCATGGAATCGATGAATGATCACATAACCAGTGATTAGCTCTCCATTTTCGTTAAAAGATATGGTTGTATTAACGCCTATTTTGTACTGAGCTTTTTTCAAAAAATTCTGTAACTATTGAGTAAAATATAAAAAAAGGATTAGATGGAAACATTTTCAAGAAAGGGGTAAAAGTTTTTTTATATCTGTGTTACACAAGGTTCAATGTGTGGGCAGCAAAACATATACAAGAGCTAAAGTGAAAGTCCTGTAACGTAAATAGGAATCACTGGGCCCACCAGCAAAATAATGATTGGGCCCCAATCTGGGATTTATCTATAGTGGTTTCCTGGGAGGAGGCTTTATCTGTCATAGAAAAAATACGAAGATAGGGGCCCCTTGGCTCCCAGGCCTCTCCGCAGTTGCTCCCCCTGCTCTCCTGGAAGTTACGTCCCTGGTGGCAGCCACAAACCAGTTGGCCTGGGGAAACTTATAAGCAGTGCGTCAGCAACAAGACTGTGCTGCCTGCTCTGTAAAGAGAGACCAGAACACATAAAGAGCTCGGCTACCATTCCAGGAAAGACTAGATGAGGAGCACACCAGGAGCACATCGGTAGAGACCTGATGGGAGCCAGATTCAAACAAAGAGATATTCTGTTGAATGGTAGGTGGGTTTGTGGGCCAAACATTTAGGCCAGGGAACGAAAGAAGAAATGAACATAAAGGGAACATAAGGAACTTTATGGAAAACACGCACACAGATATCCCAGTCTCATATCACTGTCATACGATTGAACACAATGAAACCCAATGAAAATGGCAAATAACAGAAAAGGTGAAAAGATCCAAACGTGGTAACCCCACGATTCCTGATGTAATATCGGGTTAGTGTGGGGTTAACTCTATTTTTCCAGGGCCTGCACCATTTTCTCTTAATGGCACAGACAACCGATGTAAAATGGAAACCGTTCGTTTTTGCGCTACTTAGTAGCACGAAAATGAACGCGGTTACAAGTCAGGTCTTACAGCCGCTCTCCTTACCTTCTGGGTTCCAGCGATGCAGTAACTCACACAGGAACCCGGAAGAAAGAGGAGCGTGGCAGGTAAGCATTACATCTCCCTGTAAATGTTTTTTTAGCTGCACCTTACTTTAATTCTCATGCTGGCACGAAGCTAAAACATGAAAACAGAAAAGAAATATAATCCTGGAAAGTTTATTTGCAACCATTATTTATCAAAATTGTTTATGAACAATGAAGAAGTAAATTAATAAAATGTAAAACTGGTTGTAGAGGTGGATCGAACCGATTAAAGCTCTAACCATTAGGCCAACACGACTTTTCTAATTTTAGATTTTTTTTGCCACCGTATTCTTCTGTGTTTTAGATAGACTTGATGTGCAGAGCTATATTATATAGAAATAGTGCTTCATTGTGAAGCAATGGGCTAAAGCAGGGTATCGAAATGTAGCGATACCGCGCGTTATAGATAATGTACGACCGCAGCTGTAAATGTATATTTACACCAAACGTTCGTTAATTTATGAAAGTTCGGTCATAGAATACCATGTGTTAGTAAACTACCGCCATAGCATTCTATGGGGATCGTAAATCTACTATTGCATTATCTTAGGTTAAGGAATCATTAATTAACAATGATGGTAAATTAACAATCACTAAACCAATCGGAAATTATTGATCAGTTTAACAATCGATCCTTTAAGTTGTGGTATCGCACCTTTATAACTATGGCCCAATCAGTGGCCAATCATACAGGTAACATTAGACTGGTTAGAGGCATGGCAAGAAGGTAATATGGCAGGCCGGCTATTTCCAGATCTAGGCAGTTATATGTAGGTAAATTATATTTGCTGAAATTATATATTACAGTGCTATAGTATATATATATATATATATATATATATATATATATATATATATATATATATATATATATATATATATTATAGTGCTATAATGTGGGTTAAGTTCTCCTTTAAAGATATTAGTTATGTATATATTGACAAAATATTAGAAAAATACTAATCTATACTTTGGTTGGTTAAAGGGAGACGTAATAAAAGTTCTTATGGTTAAAAATGGTGCTAATTTAGCCCCAACCAATCAGATGTTAGCTTTCAAATGTTAAATAAGATCTGATTGGTTGAGGCAAAATTAGCACCATTTTTAACAATAAGAACTTTTATTGAATCTCCTGATAAGTCACTGCATAAAGCATAATGTGAATGGTATGAAATAATTACCTGGTGCCTGTAATTATATGTGTATTTGTAACGTTCACTTATTTCCCCAGTAAGTGCTAATTGAATGTCATGGATGGCACGGGACATCATATTCACTGCAAGATGAACACGAGGTCCGTGCAATTCATTGCCAAAATGCTGCAGGCCTGTAACCCGTTCCCGCCCAGTGCAGTTATAGAAGGTACAACGGTAAACACTTCTAAACAATAAGTTTTTCATCCTGTCATTTGACATACATGAATGATAGAGCATCCAAATATCTTCAAGCAATTTGTCTTTTGGCCATTTTGAAGGGTGGATAGCATCTAAAAAATGCATCAATTCAGCACTGTTTAATATATATGGCGAGTGCTGAATAATGCCCAAACTATTATATAATATCTCTGGGGCATAATCTGCAACGTGATGATTGAGTGCTATACCACAAGAAAGAATGACCGTCTTCTCATTGAACACATCTAACATGTGACGGAATTCCTCTATAATATGCACAGAAACGGTTCCAATAAATAAAATCACATTGGTTGTAGATTCTTTAATGATCTTCCTATAAAGTCTAGAATTGAAAAAATCGGCATTCTGTCCCTGTGCCAACATAGAATTACTTATCCTGATGGTGAACTCGATGCATATTCCATCATTGAATAGATACTGGGTTAGAAGTTGGTGTTCTTGTTCTCCACTCAAATTATTAAATCTAATGATTCCAACCCAGGTCCAGTCAAAATATTTCAGTAATTTGCTTAAAGCCAAGAACTGTCCATTATCACTTTGTACTGTTCGAAAAAAGTACGGGAAGTTCGATTGATCACTCAGTATGGGGTCTGTAGCTCCATAACTAATCTGAAAATAAAGAGTTTGAACAATGCCTTTCTTAAGCAACATGTGTATAGTATAGTATAGTATTTGTGGTTGAATAAACACAGTGGGTTGAACATCCTGTTCAACCCACTCAGCAATATCCACACTTCCTGCCTAACTGTTGATCCAGAGGAATGGGGGGTGGGGGTATGAAGGGAAAAAAATTCTGTGGCTATGGGAAATTTCCCTGGATCAACTCTACTTGATCTACTTGATCTACTTGTATCAATGCCAGTAACTTGCAACATTCCTTGTTTTCAGAAACTCATCCAGCTTTCTTTTGAAACTGACCAATGAACCTGGATATTGTCTGGAAAAATCTGGATACCTCCTGCAGGCTGGAGGTGGTATGTAAGTAGCCTTGGTGTATATGTCCATTACAATACACATCACATCCTGTGTTACAAACAGCAGCTTTTTTTGGATTACACTTCCTTTCTATATGGTTTAAGCTGTCATTTTGACCAAACTATGTTGGAATAGGAATCTCAGCTCTGTAAGTAAGTTTATGTATTTTGTATATTTTATCTTGAACCTAATATAAGTCAGTGCTATACTTTATATACATTTATTGATGGTCATTTGAATGGTAATAGTGAGATAGTACACACATATACACCTTTCCTATATTTAATATCATATACCCCCCACCTCATTGGTAGCTCCTGAAAACTCAATGCAATCTCCTATGAAGATATAAATATATTTATACAATATAGGGGATTGTGTGTATGGTTGCCATGAAACAATAAGATGGAGTGGGTGTAAGGGGTATGATTTTGTGTTTATTAAACTAATTTTTTTGATGGTTTAGGTATGGTGGCCATGGAAAGGGAAAGGTAGGTTGGGTTGTGATGGTGTATCAGTTGGTCTGTACCTGTGTCTGTGTGGGTTACGTGGGTATGTTTTGGCATTTTAGAATTTAGAAACTAACTTTTCTGATGGATATTGTATGGAAGCAGAAGGTTTTGTTTTGTCCAATTTTTTTTTTGTTTTGTGACGGTGTAGTTCTGTGTACCTGTGTCTGAATGTTTGAGTTTTTTGTATTTATGATCATAAAAAACAATCCATCGCAGCAGGGAATGCTAGAAGTTGTAGTTTGCAAACATCTGAAGGACAATAGGATTGGACATTCCATGTATTACATCATTTTTATTATTGTGCTTTTATTGTATATATTTAGGACTCGCAATAAACTATGGATTTGCACATTTAAAAATAAAACAAAATGATAATACTATAAAGCCTAGAATTTTTAATAATTTGCATACTACACATTCCCAATATTTTTTATTAAGTGTTATTCCTTACCTGAGAATATCCGAACAGATTAAGAATCTGGGCCATGGAGATTGTTGTCTCTGAGGAAAGATCCCCAATAAATCCAGCAATTTTTCTCTCTCCCACACAGGAGTAATTGGGAACTGGTTCCCTGGTACCGGATAATATCTGAAAAATACTCCTTAAAGCCTTCCCGGGGTGACCACAGGAATCGTATAGATGGAATCCCAGAGTCTGATTAGGCAACAATGCCGGATCCTTGTTAATTTTTTCAACAGCATACAGAAAATCCACAAACTGTCTATAATACTGGACAAGCGGGCTAGAAAAATTAAAAACATGAGTCTGTGTATTATTAAATGAATAACTATATTTCTATTACTATGGATTTAATAGTGTTTAAAACAAGTGCAGCACCCAGTGTTGTTCTATGTTGTAGCCAGTACAACTTACAGCTAATGAAGTCTTCAAAGAGCCTTGAAAGCATGTGCACCCATTGGCCAATCCCCTGGACTCCACTATTCACTGTCTCTATGCACATATTTTTTTTAGCAGACTAGTGCTGTACTTTTAGAAACCCATGAGGTTACAGGTTCAAATCCCAATATTTACTTACAATTATTTCCCCCTCTACGCTTTATAGGAAATAAACTGCAAATATGTCTTTGTTGTTTGTATGAAATGTATGTATGCATGCATAGTTTATTTGACAAGTGTCACTTGTGGATGCAGCGCTGTACAGTAACAAAATACAAAAAAGGCATACAAGGGGGGCAAATACATAAATAGTTTCATATATAAATATATAAATTATATAAATAAATAACCCTCCCCCTTGCTACAAGAGGAAAGGCAGGATCTGCTGTAAAATGAGTAAAAGGGAAGGTCCCTCGGCTCTAATATGATTGTCTGTTAGCTTCTAGGAGGCAAGACTGCAGCTTCCTTGAATAGTTCTGCTGTGCACTGGAGAGCATGTAACGTGTACTGCGCCCACTCCACCAAAAGAAGTGTATTATGTGAGCTGACTCCTTGTACCTACAACAGCCACTGCAAAGGGAGAGGAGAGGCACAGCTTGTGGTATATTGGTGAATGTTCTCTGTCTTTTGGGACAGTGTTTGTCTGGTGACTTTATTTTCACTTTAAGTCTCACCTTTTATAAGGAAAGCAGATGTGCACTAACTGCTTTTCAAAAAGTTGGTCATCCTGGAAAAACCTATGACAATTAAAATGCCTATGTGTCCTATTCACATGGCTGCAAACTTACCACGGTCCAAAATTGAAGTTTTCTCTATCTGCAATGTATACTATGGTCCATCTTCAAATTGTTATTGTATCTGCTCTGGTTTTCTGTCCCTTAAACCTGTTATGAATTGTGCAGCTCTGCAAGATATTTTATTGCCTTCATTCATCTGAAAACTTGGACACTGATGAATACATGTGTTCAGTCTGTAATGGGAAAGTTGTCTGGGTATGGAGAAGATTTGCAACAACTCTTCTTGTTAGATCAAATGTTGTATATGGGAATTGTATGGGAGTTTTTATAGAGAAGGTTGCTGTTCCAGTTCAGTGTCTAGGTCCAAACTGAATTAAGGGATTACTGTCTGCTGCCTAGGGCTGAGAAGACTGTGTTTCCAAAGATGCAAATAATGGTTTTACTGGGTAATCTCCCTCTGTATAACTTGCTCATGGAGTTACAAAGGAGACTCCATATCAGTAGCCCAGCTTACCAGAAAGAAGTTTGGTTTAGCATCAATAATACGAACATGTGTGTTAATAAACAATAGTCACATTTAGTTGTTACCACTGAAACATGTTCCAGCATCTGAGAAAACAAAGTTTATTTCTGACACTTTCTGCACACAGACAATTTTTGTGTTTCGCTTCTAATAAATTGGGACTTACCCAAAACACATCATTCTCCTGACACTTTCACCTTCATACAGAAAAGGGTATGTTGCTGAGTGTCCTGTCAACACTCCTCCAATTATGATGTCTCCCTCCTGAAAATATTCATAGTCCTCATACGTTTTAACAATCGCCAATTTACATGCAGGGTTTGGCACTTCACCTCCAGATCTGCAGACTAACACAAACAAAGCTATCAAATCTATCAGCACCCTAGATAAATCCGAATCAACCATGGTCTCAATAATGCTTTCCCAGATATAAGTATCAGATCATCTCTCTACAAAATATAACATTTCCAAGAGGATTTAGCTATAACTGAACTACAATGTAAGGGACTGACAAATCTATTATTTTATAGAGAACAGAAAGAGGAATGGTAACGTATTCTTAGAGACAGACACTGAGGGATTTGGGTCTAAACTAAAAAAAGAACAATGTAATTTTGAAAACAATTCTAAATACTTTTAAGTGGTGTCCTATCATGCTTTCCAGGAGAAGTCAAATCTGGGCAAGATAATTCTCAAGTTAATGTCAAAAATGCCCTATTTGTCTCATATTAAAAGAATGAAAGTGGCAGATCAAAAATAACAAAGCTTCTTTTATTAACAATTAGAGATGGCCGGTTCGCAGACCCGAACCGGGATCCGCCGCGGATTAATCCCGTCCGCGAACGGCGGATTATTCCGGATTTTCCGGATTTTCCGCCTTCCGAACTTCCGAACCGCGGATTTTTTTTTTACGAAAATTTTCGAAAATACGAGTATCTCCATAATTACGAGAATCTGCGATCTTCCGGGACCCGGAAAAACCGAAGATCCTCGTAATTACGCGGATTCTCGTAATTACGAGAATTTTCGTAAAAAACGAGAAATTCTTGTAAATTCAAATTTTTGGGGATCATTTTCAAGACGGAGCAAGCCACATGTCCCAAATTAGCCAATGGCAGCTAACATGATTACATGTTTTTACGGGAATCCTCGTTTTTCGGAGATCCGCGGGTTTACGGAGGGCCTCGTTTTTACGGAAATCCTCGTTTTTACGGAAATCCTCGTATTTTCGAAAAATACCGTTTTCACTAGCGGACTGTAATTTTTAGGTATTGTAGGCATTGATACGTGTTTCTAAGGACATTACCCAGGTCCCTGAGTGATTAAGTGTACGTTACCAAGGCTATTTAGACCACTTTTAATGCGGATTTTGCCGAACTTTCATTTTAATACGTTTTAACGGGTCCGCTCGCGGATTTTCGAATTTACGGATTTTTTCGAAAATCCGCGGATCCTCGCGCGGACCGGATTTTTCGAAGTTCGGACATCTCTATTAACAATTACTAAATGAAAAGACCAATTGTGAAAGCTAATGAAATTGTAAGAAGTATTTTTAAGTAAACATAATTATTTAATCAAAGGTTTTTAGAGACAAATCAAAAGCCTTTGGGGAGCTGAGGAGAGGTCAGATGTAGAGGTCAGATGGAGATGTCAGATGGCCAACTACAGAGCAACAAACTTCTCAATGGCTTTACGATGTAGAAAGCAAAGTTGACTTGTGGTGAATAAAGATGGATGAAATGGATATTTTCCCTAATGGTAAATCTATTACATTCTTAGGGGGAGATGTTATAAAGAGCACTAATGTCCAAATAAGGGTTTAACTCTCACTTAAAGGGCCTGTGGCATTTCCGTTAAGGGCGAAAGGCACTGGATGTAAGAACACAAAGCACAGCTAATTCACACAAATTGGCAAAGTGTTGTTATGTTGCAGAACCCTTATCCCAATCCACAGGGAAGCCCAGAATTTCTCTACTTATACTGTAAAAAAGAGAGGAAGAAGAATTCCAGAAGTCACTATATCTGTTGTATTCAGTTTGATCAATTGGACTTTAGCTCTTGAAGACATTTCACAATTCACAACGAGTTGTACAAGAATATGTTGGCAATGAAATATTTCCAATCAGCATATAACAGCAAGTCCCAAAAGCACTGTACATGGCAGACAAATGGTCTTGAACCCCCCCCCCACACACACACACCTATTTATGCTTGGTTTGACATAAGGGGGAAGCAAGATAGGAGGAAAAATGGTCACTCCAAATGTAGCATGTGTGTGAGAGAGATTAAGAACAATTTTCCCCGTATCCCTGTCTGATTTAAACCCAACAACACAAAAGAATGCAAAAGACCCAAAACCAAAACAAAAGAGGGACATCATAAGCTCAGTGCATTGCAGTTCACTGGAAAGTGCTATGTTTGTATGTGGGGGAGATACGTTGGGACATATGTTTAAAGTTTGTAATGTCAACCTCTAGGCCAAGGAACGGGATTGGTTCAAAAGAGGTGTCAAGGAGGCCATTTATGTCATAATTAAGAAACCATTTGTGAATAAAAGTGTGGGAGGGGTTTCAACACCAACTGTCTGCCATGTACAATGCTGTTTTAAAGCCTTACCTCAGGCAATTTTAATAACACCTTTTAGCCACAATGCAATCAACATCTTGCATTCAGGAGGTCCCTAAAACATTGTTGTTTTATGCTGATTGGTAATTGTTGCCAACAGATTCTTGTACAAGTCATTCTGAATTGAGAAAGCCAGTCAGATGACTAGCAAAACGTCTCCAAGATCTAAACTTTAAGTCCAGTTGTTCTAACTGAATACCAGAGATATTGCGCAACGAGGCCAATAGGAAGGCACGCTCGTTACAGAGCGTGCCATCCTATTTTGACCTCGTCGACGATGGGGAGGAGGGGGTGGAGCCTACCAGAGCAGCGTTTCAGTAAGGCTGTGCTGCAAGTTACGCGCACCCAGGGGTGAGGACCTAGCGGTTCATGTCCTCACCCTGGGTAAAAGGTACTGACCAAAGAAGAGGAGCGGAGGGAAGGTGAGTATAATTGTCCTTTAAGTCAATTATAAAGGGGTTAGCATGATTTGAAGATAGGAATGACAGGGCTGCATTGAGATAGGTTTCTCTCGATTGTGGAGCAGCTAAGGAAAGATGATTTACATCTCAGGAGCCTATAGACATAAAAAAACGAAACCCCGCCCCTCAACACAGGCCACCCCTACAAACTACACCCACACCCATTTTAACCTATAGGGGAGTAAAAACAGACTTTTAGGGAGATTCTTAAAAGTTCTTATTGTTAAAAATGGTGCAAATTTTGCCCCAACCAATCAGATCTTATTTAACATTTGAAAGCTAATTGGTTGGGGAAACATTAGCTCTATTTTTAAGAACTCTTGTTGAATAACCCTGTATATGTTGAAATTTGTGAACTGCAATAAACATGAACTGTTAAAAATATTAACTGTTTAGGTGACCAGGTGTTAGGGGCTTTATAAAAACCTGATGTGCGGCAAATTATATTGTCTTTAACAATTGACTGCTTTATCTTTTATGGATAACGTCTGGGCCTGAAATATTTCATCATAATAGAAAGAACAGGACATTTCTATGTCACACGGTCATTCTATAGCAGATTTTAGCTAGACATTTGCTGATGGTTGAATTGTAAAACCAGTTTCAATCATTTTTTTTTACTTGAATCAGTCATAAATTAACCCCATGAAGAGCTTTCAAAGTTGTTAGGGAGGTGTAAATGAACCCAGGGAGAGCACACATACCAACAGATGATGAACCAAGAGACACACTGCTCCTGTTCTGGAGTTTGTCTCAGTAACCAGTGTTATATTGGTTAGCCCAACTAAAACTCCTACCAGTGCAAACTCATCACGGGTGAGTGACTGATGGCGCCTCTCGACTGTTTGTGGCTGTTAATAACTCATGGGAATGAGTGTGGTAAGTTACAAACTTTGGCAGAGCTTTCACTCACTGATTGGACTCATTCATTATCATTCTAAAAAGCAATTTAATAATGAACACAACATTTATTGCATAATTTACCCTGCACTATTTCTATAAACCTTCATAAAGTGACAGGTCCCGCAATATAAGTATAAAATCATTAAATCCCACACCTATTTATGTTTACAGTGTTTAAAATGTATAACCCCTACTGTGCGGGGCCGGATTTCCAACTGAGGCACGTGAGTCAGAAAAGTTTAAAAAAAGTGCAGCGTGCTTTCAGCTTCCCACCCCCAGTCCGCACCCACATCTTCCAGGCCTGGGTTTTCCAGTAAGTTTAATCTATATCAACAGGAGCAAAATTGTTACATTAGCTGGCCTAATTAGACACAGTCAGATAAGGCTGCATGTAGACTCCTCCAGCTTGACTTCACTTTCACCTTGCCTAATCAGTATCTCAGCAGTGCACATTCTTAGGATGGTAAGGTAAGTAGGGAGTCCTGGATGGTGGAGGAGGGGGTTTTAACACTGTGTCCCATTGGATACTTAATGATACTTAATTGGATATTTAATGGGGGTCAGTCACTTTGCCTTATTGCCTTAGCTTAATTAGTAAGTGACTCACATGACCCAAATAAGAGAAGGGACCCATGTGTTTTATACTGCGTACTGCTATACCAAAAACTTTAGTAAAGTAAATATGAGACAAGAAGGAATTTGAGCAGAGTAAGATGGATGAGGAGGTGTTAGGGAGACTGTCTGGAACTGCCCCCACATGTATTCTCACCATACACACACACACATATACACACACGGCACGCACACACGCACACATGTGTATTCCCTTGCTTGATACTTTTTTTTAATTTACTGAAGTTTTTGGTGCGGCAGAATGCAGTTCTAATAAAAAGTGTCTGCTCAGCCCCTGTCAAATAGAGGGAGTATGATGTGACATTATATATATTAAATAAATAAACATTTATTTATTATGTACATAAATAGCATTATTAATATATTTTTATTGATCAGTATGAATTACAATAGAAATTATTTATAAATTAGAATGAATAAAATGTTTTAGAATATACATTAAATGACAATCAATCAGCATGTGGCTTTTATGGGTGTGGCTAGAAGTGGGTGGGGTAAAAGGTGGCAAAGGGTCTGCTCCTAGAGGCTTCTGACACCTAAAGCCCTCACTGCTAAAGAGCAAACACAGAAAATTTACTCAATAAAATAACAGAAGCTAATCTATTCAAATCTACAGGGATATTATAACAATGTCACATAATTTTTCCATTGGAAAAAAAAAATTACAGTATAATATAAGGATATAAAGTCACTGAGGAGTTCCTTGACCATCTAAAAGCACGAGACCGAAGGTCGAGTGCTTTTATACAGGACAGGGAACTCCGAGTTGACTTTATATCCTTATATTACACTGTAATGGGGCGTATTATTTCTTATAATATATAAGTTTAAAAAAATGTAATTTGCTGTCTAGTCTCTTTATTAAATCCCTAACCAGACATTATCCCTTCACTAAATAATTAAACTAAATACAAGGTAACTTCCCTGTCAGCCCTGCAATAAAATAGATAAGTAAATGAATGCACCTGAGGAAGGGGGATAACCCCCGAAACGTTGTGCACTGTTTATGTCACAAATAAATTGAATATAAAGTAGAAGGAGTGCGTTTTCTCTCTACAAACCCACAAAAACTATAAGAAACTCCACTTGCTTTTCAATACACCAGGTTTTATTCCTATTTGGCCATTCATTCTCGGGACATTTTTTACAATCTTCCATATCTATGAAAAACAACAAACAGGTAATTTTACTGCATTTAGGAAATGTCATATACAGTAAATTAAAAATCATACCGTACCAAGTAACCATACACAGCTTATTGAGAGGTGTATCACTAAATTATCTAATGTTTTCAATCTCTTGTCTTTCATTTCTAAAGAACTATTTACTTTTTTTTAACTACTTTTTTTGTTAACAACTATTGTTATTATCCTAAATTTTAAAATATCTGTTTTCAGTCTTTAGTTTCGTACTAAAGTTACAGTAGAAAGTCATTGACAAAATTTTAATTTTCATTGTGGATATTATACTGCAGTGGATAAGCATACTTTTTATGTTGTCCACTAGAGGTCCCTATTTTCATACATTAGCGCACCCTTTAGTTTTGGATGGGATCCTTACATATGCTCAGTTTGCCCTGCACTGTTGTTGGTAAGGTAAGCTAAAGGAGCAATACATACAGGAACAACCTTTCACTGACCAGTAAATGTCATTTACTGATAGACATGCATCATTCACTTAAACAGTAAATTAAATCACTTGATTGATTCACTCAGATTGATTGAATCTGCCAAAAATCTATTTTCTTTCACCTTATCAGGGAATCGAATTGGGATTTAAATAAATCAGTTTATTTTGAATATCTTATTGTGTTTGAATATCATATTGTAATCGAATATCATATTGTGATTAGAGATGGACACAAAACCGAACTCGACCCCATGTTCGAGCCAAACTTGTGAGTTCGGACGAACTCGAACTATTCAAACTAGTTTGGGTTCAAACTAGTTTCATTTTTTCCCCCCTAATTATCGAATTTATGTACCATTCGCTAACCCTAGAATGTATTGTTCACTAACCCTCGAAAGTATTGTTCGTTTTCGATAACCCTCGAATGTACGTATCGTTTCAGATAACCCTAGAATGTAACATTCACTAACCCTCAAATGTAGCCTCCTATTTTTGGTAACCCTCGAATGTATCATTTGTTTTTGGTAATCTTCGTGAGTACCGTTCTATTTCGGTAACCCTTTAGATTTATGGTTCTATTTTTGGTAACCTTCGAAAGTATCGTTCGGTAACCCCGAATTGGCCGTAACCCTCGAATGTAGCTTGCACAAATCCCGACAATTGCCCGATACTGTTTAAGAAGTGTTTTAACAAGTTTCGGTGTAGTAACATGTTCCCCAGACGATTTCCCAGGTGCCACAGCCATTTACAGCAAGTTTCCATTGTGATTGAATATCAGATTTTAGTGTTCAATACATTTTTATTGGTTTTGAATTTTTGTCTCATATTGTATACATATTTGTTGACATTCACAAATATTGGCTTTTATATTAACATTAATAAATCATATAAAGTTCAAAATTATATCAAGTCTTTCATAACTTATACGTCCACATAATATTTGTATGAAACATGAAAATAAATAATAAATAAATAATAAGTGAAACCAACATGCACTGCTTTGTTTCTTTATTCTTATTTTTGATTTTGTCCCCTGCATTTCCACCTTACGCCTTAACTTACATATTTTTATCACAGTTTTGTTTTGCCTATCTATTCTCTCCTCATCTTGTTAAAACGGTAAGTTTATGGAGTATTCACTGGTGGTCCAAGGTGTCCAGACCCTGGTAAATATTTGTAGTGTATCTTGGAGCACATGGAAGATTCTTTCATTTATCATTATAGTGTTGATTCTGTTGATTATCTTTGTTAGTTCTAATGAATGTGTTCTCCATTGTGCTCCAATGTGTATTTTGGTTGCTAATGTAATATATTGTATTAGTTTATTGCTTTGTCTATTGAGTTCCGGGACATTTTGTCCCAGTAGGGCCACCAGTGGAGAAGGCTCAATTTGTCTATAAAATATTTTAGATATTATTTTGAAGACCTCTCTCCATATTTTTTGTACATTTTCACATTTCCACCATATATGAAAAAAATCTCCAGTCTGATTACAATTTCTGAAACACAGTGGGGATATAGCTGGATAGATTTTGGCCAGCAATGCAGGTACTCTATATGTTCTGTACATAACTTTTAGGGATGTTTCCCTCAGTGCTACATTTAAACTTCCTTTATTTAAATTTTCATATATTTCCCTCCATTGTTCTGGGGTGATCCTTACCTTCAGATCGGCCTCCCATGCAGCCTGAAAGTTGTAGTTGTTCGTTTGTTTGCTTTCGTATTGCCAGAGGTAGATTAGTGATAGGGTGTTTCTAGTGAGTGTTTGTTTGAGGCAGAAGTTTTTGAAGGTTGTGAGGGTAGGTTTGTTTCCTCTGGTTTTCATTATTTTATTTATGTATGTTAATATTTGTATATACTGAAAATGGTGTCTAGGCAGTAATGGAAATTTGTTCTTTAGTTGATTGATATCTATTCCTTTGCCATTGTTATGAAAGTGTATCAGTTTGTAGGTGCCTGTGTCTGTCCACCATATATAACCTTTGTCTTGGTATGCTGCTATAAAGGCTGGGTCTTGTGTGATCGTAGGCATTAGTGATGTTTTTGAGATCCAGTTATATTTGTTTTTGGTTCTATGCCATAATGTTAGTGTAGTTTGTGTACAGGGGCTGATTGTGGATGTATTTTTTTTAGGAGTGTGAGATATCCATGTTATTGAATCTTGTGTTAGGGGATTTGCTAGGTCTGATTCCAGTTCCAACCATCTTGGTTTATTGGTTGTGTTATGCCATGTGACTATCTGGGATAGTTGGGCAGCTAAGTAATATTTATATAGATTTGGGACCCCCCATACCTTCTTGCGATTTAGGTTTGTATAGGATACTTTTAGCTATTCTAGGTTGTTTGTTCTGCCAGATATATTTTATTATTTGATTTTGTATGGGTTGTAGCCATGCTTTTGTGATTTTTATTGGTAGGCATCTGAATAGGTAGAGCAATCGGGGTAGGATATTCATTTTGAAAGTGTTAATTCTTCCTATCCATGATATTTGTAATTTGTCCCGTTTTATTAAGTCTGATTTTATTTTAGTTAGTATGGGTGGAACGTTTTGTTGGTATATGGTTTCATATGTGGGTGTTATTTGGACTCCTAAGTATTTTAATCCCTCATCTTTCCATTTCAGATTGAAGTTAAGTGTTATTAATTTTTTTTGTTGTGCCGTTAAATTCATTCCCATAATTTCTGTTTTATCTTGATTTATTTTGAGGCCAGCTGTTGTTGAAATTTTTTGTAAGAGGTTGAATAGGTTTGGAAGAGCTATAAATGGTGATGTGAGGGTTAGTGCGATATCGTCAGCAAACATGCTGATTTTATATTCCTTATCTGCGATTGTGACCCCTTGTATATTGTTGTTTGTGCGTATGGCTTGGGCTATTATCTCCATTGCTAGTGCAAATAGCAATGGTGATAGGGGGCATCCCTGCCTGGTACCCCTTTCTATATTTATGTATTTGGAGTCTGTGGTTGGCAATTTCTGTATGGCCTTTGGGTTATTGTAGTAGACTTCTATTATATTTAGAAATGTTTGTGGGAATTGGAATGCCAGTAATGTTTCTTTCATATATTGCCAGTTTAGACTGTCGAAAACTTTTTCTATATCTAACGTTATTATGCAGCTTTGTGTGGTTTTTTTATTTAAATATGCTATTATATTGTATATTCTTCTAGTGTTGTCTGAAGCCTGTCTTCCTTGGATAAAGTCTACTTGGTCGTTATGTATTAAATGTGGCATGTATGGGTTTAGTGTTGTTGCCAGTATTTTGGTTAGTATTTTGATGTCCTGGTTGATGAGGGATATGGGTCTGTAGTTTTGTGGTTCTGTGGTTGCTTTGCCCGGTTTTGGCAGCAGTGTAATGTGCGCTGTATTCATTTCTGATGGCATATGTTCTCCTTTCAGGAAGCAGTTGAACATGTTTGTTAGGTGAGGTATTAGTTGGGTCTCGAATTTTTTATAGTATATCCTTGAGAATCCATCAGGACCTGGTGCCTTGTGTGCCTTAAGTTGTTTTATTGCTTGTGTGGTTTCCAATAGAGTAATGTTTTGTGCTAATTTTGTTATCATCTGTGAGGTTAGTGGGTTTTTGAGTTTGTTTGTGTGTATGAAGGTTGGAATGTCTTTATTTGTCTTATGTGGGTTTGTATATAATTTTGTGTAATATGTGTGGAATGTTTGGTAGATAGAGTCTGGGTCTGTTGTAAAGGTTCCTTGAGGTGTGCGTATTTTTGTGATTTTGGGTATTCCCGATCTTGGTTTTAGAAGGTTTGCTAGAGGTTTGTCTGGCTTATTCCATTTTTGGTAGTAATATTGTTTTTGCCACATTAGTGTTTTTTCTACTGTTTTTGTCATTATTGCTTGTAATTGTTGTCTAGCGATTTTTAGTTGTTCTAGTATCTGTTTGCTTCCTGTTTCTATATGTTTGGTCTCTAGTGTGTGGATTTGTTTTTCTAGTTGTGTCTGTGTTTTTATGGATTGTTTTTTGTAGTTTGATGCTATTTGTATAAGTGATCCTCGTATAACTGCTTTGTGAGCAGCCCAGAGTATCGGGTGTGAAACTTCACCATTGTTGTTTGTGTCAAAGTAATTGGTAATTTGTTTTTGGATTTGTTCTTTTATAGTGGGGCTTGTTAGCAGAGATTCATTTAGCCTCCATTGTGTTTTTTTAAATGGTTGTTGTCCTGTGTTTATTTCGATTTGTACTATTTTGTGGTCTGACCAGACACACGTTTCCATTGTGGCTTTTGTGATCATTGGGAGAATTGTTGTGGAACATAGGATGTGGTCTAACCTTGTGTAACAATCATGTGGTATGGAATAGTAAGAGTAGTCTCTTATATTTAAGTTCTTTTCTCTCCAGCTGTCTGATAGTACTAGTTTCTCCATTGTGGAGTGTACTTTACGTAGGGTTCGTTTATTGTAGTTTAATTTATGTGTTTTAGACCTGCCCCATGTCAGGTCTAACGGGAAGTTGAAGTCTCCTGCAACTATATTTGTGGATTGTGGATATTTTTCGAGTTTTTGTAGTATTGGTATTATAAATCTATGTTGGTGTGTATTTGGTGCATATATGTTTAGAAATGTGTATGGTTTGTTGTCGATTGTGCAGTGAGTTAGTAGGTATCTACCTTCTGTATCTAGGTCTGTTTGTATGATGTTGACATTTAGTAAATTGTGGAATAATATGGATACTCCACATTTTTTGCTAGGTCCTTTTGCTGAGATATGCTGTGTGTATTGTTTATGTATGTATTGTGGTGCGAATTTTTGCGAAAAATGTGTTTCTTGTAGAAAGATGATATGTGGTTTATATCTGTTGTATTGTTTGAATGCTGTAGTTCTTTTTTGATATGTGTTAAACCCTCTGACATTGTGTGATAAACATGTAAGTGATGTTTGTTTAGTCATTGGGTTTTTGATTGGGTCTGCTTACTGTTTGCTTGTTTGTTCTGGTGGTTTTTCTCCGGTGGTATGTTGTCTGGGTTGTCTGGTGGCTGCATGGGAGACCCCTCCTCCGGCTCAGTGCGAGTACATGTTTGCATCTTAACAAAAACATAAAAAGAAAACATAAACATAATTATAACTGTAAACTTAATAAACAAGAAATTGTTCTTCTGAACAAGATTATTATTTGAGTTCGGATTTAATGTGCTTCGTCTCTCCCGCATTTCCATGTGGGACAGAGGAAGCTCTCAGTTGGGGGGTCATACGTGTGCCCCGGATACTGGGGTTATAATTTATATCTTATATAGTTTAACCCTATGGTATAACAGATGGCTATGGTTATGCTAAATTTTCATTTGAAGTTTCTTATAAGGGTAGCGTGGGTTGATAGAGGGGGAACATACTAATACATCTTGAATTATCTTTTAGTTCGCTATGATTCGTAGTTGGTGGTTATTGGTTCAGTTTCTATATTTTTCAGGAACTATTTATGTTACTTTGCAACATTTGTATTACCTTTTTGTTATTTCCTTTCTATGTAATATAAGTGTTTATTTGTATGTTAGCCTTTGTTATTTAAATTTTGTTGATCTGGCATCTTGATTATTATTATTACCCACTAAAGCAATATATATAGATAAGAGGGTGGGATGATGTGGTCTGTGGGATTAGGGCAGGGTTTCTAGAGACGCCAAAGGAGGGGCACACCTTAGTGGGTCATTTTAGGCTGGTCGATTGTTAGTTATGTTGTACCCCACCTTTGGGTTGTTTATAATTTGCACATTTTGGTTAGTTAGTGTATTTTCCTATTCAAGTATACATTTCAGCTTATTGACAATAACAATATCAAACATTTCAAACATTTTAAAACTTTTAGAACATTTTAAACTTTTCCTTAGTTTAGGGAGGGGAGAAACTTTCTGGGTCATTAACGTGCCAGAGGTTTAGTTTAAACTTTGGTTATGTCCTCCTTTTGGCCTTTAAACGTGTCAGGCTGTCTGTTTTTGCCTGATTCTGATTATTCTTTATTGTCATTGAGTTGGATTTAGTAAACCACAGTTATTTCATATTTTTGGTTAACGTTTGTTTGGGGTATGTTGTTAGTACTTATCAGTTGTTGTGAGAGGCTTATTGCTTCTCAGGTGTCCTCTGTCTGTATGGAGGGTCGTGGTGTGTCTGTCACCCATAGTCGTCGTTTCTCTGTAGTTTTAATCGGGGTTGTTGTTTGTCATATTCTTTGCGGGGTTTTTTGTATTGATCCTTGCTCGACCGGATTTTTGGGTAATATTATTTGTATTCCTAGTTTTTGCAATAGGTGGATTCATTCTTGGAGCGATTCCACTGTGTGGGTTTTGTTGTGAATTGGTTTAAAGGGGAACCCCCATCTGTATCTTATATTCAGATCTTGTTTTTGTGATTGGTCGCAGCATTCTCCTTTTGTTTAGCGTCTGTGGTGCTATGTCCGTAAAGAGTTGGTATTTGATCCCATTATATTCTAGGGATTTTTTTTTCCTGGATTCTTGTAGTAGTTTATCTTTTGTGGTATAGTAATGTAGTTTCACTACAATATCTCTTGGTATGGTGTCTACCGGTGGTCTAGCCAAGGCCCTGTGAGCCCTGTCACACTCCAGGCGCTCCTCCGGTTCCTTCTTCAGGAGCGTCCTGAAGATGTTTAGTGTTACCTCATGGGTGTCGGTTTGTGACTCCGGTATCCCCCTTATTTGCATGTTACATCTTCTGGATCTATTTTCAAGGTCCTCTATTTGCAATAGTAGTTTGTTAGTTGTAGATTGTATAGTATCCATGTTTGTTTGATTGGCCTGCACGGCATCTGCCATCTCATCATATTTATTTTCTATGTCCATAAGCCTTTGTCCGATTTCCTGGACATCTGACCAGAGCGGAGCCAGAGCTTTCTGCAGTTCTTCCTTTAACACTGTTCGTATCTGTGACAAAGTATTTGCCGTTGTGTCTGAGTGTTTTGATTGAGTCTGCAGCTCCTCCGTGTCAGATCCGTCCGGGCCCGCTTCGGCCTCGTGGTTTCTGGTTCTGCGCGTTTTGTGTTGGAAGGCTTGTAGTGCCTTAATCGCGCTTCCACCCTTGTTGTGTCTGTTTGGCATCTTTGGGTTGATGTTGGCTGCTGTTCCCTGGGGTATTTCTGGTCAGGGCTTGGTTTTTATCGGGCTATTTGCTTATTTTCCCAGATCTGAGGTGAGGAGCTCTTTCACCTTGCGGCCATCTTTGAGCTGCTTACGAGCGCCCCCCCTGAATATCATATTTTGATTGAATATCATATTGTGATTGAATATACTTTTGTGATTGAATATCATTTTGTGATTAAAAATCATATTGTGATTGAATATCATATTGTGATTGAATATAATTTTGTGATTGAGAATAATATTGTGATAGAATATCATATTGTGTTTGAATATCATATTGTGGTTGAAAATCATATTGTGATTGAATATCATATTGTGATTGAATATCATTTTGTGATTGAATATCATATTGTGATTGAATATGATTGAATATCATTTTGTGATTGAATATATTTTTGTGATTGGATATCATTTTGTGTTTAAAAATTCTATTGTGATTGAATATCATATTGTGATTGAAAATCATATTGTGATTGAATATAATTTTGTGATTGAATATCATATTGTGATTAAATATCATATTGTGATTGAATATAATTATGTGATTGAATATACTTTTGTGATTGAATATCATATTGTGATTGAATATCATTTTGTGTTTAAAAATTATATTGTGATTGAATACCATATTGTGTTTGAATATCATTTTGTGTTTAAAAATTATATTGTGATTGAATACCATATTGTGATAGAATATCACATTGTGTTTGAATATCATATTGTGATTGAAAATGATATTGTGATTGAATATCATATTGTGATTGATTGAATAGAATTTTGTGATTGAATATCATATTGTAATTGAATATCATTTTGTGATTGAATATGCTTTTGTGATTGAATATCATTTTGTGATTGAATATACTTTTGTGATTGAAAATCATATTGTGATTGAATATAATTTTGTGATTGAATATCATATTGTGATTGAATATCATATTGTGATTGAATATAATTTTGTGATTGAATATACTTTTGTGATTGAATATAATTTTGTGATTGAAAATCATATTGTAAAAGAATATCATATTGTGTTTGAATATCATATTGTGATTGAATATCATATTGTAATTGAATATCATTTTGTTATTGAATATACTTTTGTGATTGAATATCATTTTGTGATTGAATATACTTTTGTGATTGGATATCATTTTGTGTTTAAAAATTCTATTGTGATTGAATATCATATTGTGTTTGAAAATCATATTGTGATTGAATATAATTTTGTGCTTGAAAATCATATTGTGATAGAATATCACATTGTGTTTGAATATCATATTGTGATTGAAAATCATATTGTGATTGAATATAATTGATAAACTTATCCTATTATCATGTGTTCACGGGGGATAAGTGAGTTAAGTATAGTAATTTCATGATATATTCAATTTTAGATACTAATGTCATATTATATCTTAGCACTAATATTATGATTCATACCATAATATGTAATGCTCTTAAATAATGTTCACAAAATTATTTTTTATCACAAAATATATTCAAAAAATATGATTTTTCAATCACAATGATATTCAATCACAATATAATTTTTAAACACAAAATGATACAATACAATATGATATTCAATCACAAAAAAGTATATTCAATCACAAAATGATATTCAATCACAATATGATATTCAATCACAAAATTACATTCAATCACAATATGAATTCAAACACTATGTGATATTCTATCACAATAGATTTTTAATCACAAAATTATATTCAATCACAATATGATTTTCAATCACAATATGATTTTCAATCACAATAGATATTCAATCACAATATAATTTTTAAACACAAAATGATATTCAATCACCAAAGTATATTCAATCACAAAATGATATTCAACCAAAAATATATAATCACAAAATGATCAAAATGATATTCAATTACAATATGATATTCAATCAATCACAATATGATATTCAAACACAATATGATATTCTATCACAATATGATTTCCAAACACAAAATTATATTCAATCACAATCACAATATGATAATCAAACACAATGATATAATCACAATATGATTTTCAATCACAAAAGTATATTCAATCACAAAATTATATTTAATCACAAAAGTATATTCAACCCAAAATTATATGCAATCACCATATGATTTCAATCACAAAATGATGTTCAATCACAATATGATTTTAAATCACAAAAGTATTCAACACAATAGATTTCAATCACATATGATATTCAATCACAATGAATTTTAAAAACAAAATAACATTCAATCACAAAATTATATTCAATCATAAATGATATTCAATCACAAAAGTATATTCAATCACAATATGATTTTCAATCACAATTGATATTCAAACACAATGTGATATTTACAAATATGATTTTCAATCACAATATAATTTTAACACAAAATGATATTCAATCACAATATGATATTCAATCACAAAAGTTAATTCAATCACAATCACAATATGATATTTAATCACAATATGATATTCAATCACAAAATTATATTCAATCACATATGATATTTAATCAGAATATGATATTCAATCACAAAATATATTCAATCACAATATGATTTTCAATCACAATATGATATTCAAACACAATGTGAATCTACACAATATGATTTTCAAGCACAAAATTATATTCAATCACAAAATGATTTTCAATCACCAATATGATATTCAATCACAAAATGATATTCAATTACAATATGATATTCAATCACAAAAGTATATTCAATCACAATATGATATTCAATCACAAAATTATATCAATCACAATATGATATTCAATCACAATTAATTTTTAAACACAAAATGATATTCAATCACAATATGATTTTCAATCACAAAATATATCCAATCACAATATGATTTTCAATCACAATATGATATTCAAACCCAATATGATATTCAATCACAATATAATTTTAAACACAAAATGATATTCAATCAATATGATTCAATCACAAAATTATATTCAATCACAAAGTATATTCAATCCCAAAATTATATTCAATCACAATATGATATTCAATCACAATATGTATTCAATCACAAATTATATTCAATCACAATATGATATTCAAAACAATATAATTTTTAAAACACAAAATGATATTCAATCACAATATGATTTTCAATCACAAAATATATTCAATCACAAATATATTCAATCACAATATGATTTCAATCACATA
Source organism: Hymenochirus boettgeri (assembly GCA_019447015.1). NCBI lineage: Eukaryota > Metazoa > Chordata > Amphibia > Anura > Pipidae > Hymenochirus > Hymenochirus boettgeri. The sequence goes on from CM033469.1 coordinate 8,769,670, forward strand.
TGATATTCAAAAACAATGTGATATTCTATAACAATATGATTTTCAATCACAAAATTATATTCAATCACAATATGATTCAATTACAAATGATATTCAAACACAATATGGTATCAATCACAATATAATTTTAAAACACAAAATGATATTCAATCACAATATGATATTCAATCACAAAGTATATTCAATCACAAAATTAATTCAATCACAATATGATATTTAATCACATAATGATATTCAGTCACAAAATTATATTCAATCACAATATGATTTTCAATCACAATATGAATTCAACACAATGAATATTCTATCACAATATGATTTTCAAGCAAAAATTATATTCAATCACAATATGATATTCAACACAATATGATATTCAATCACAATAGAATTTTTAAACACAAAATTATATCAATCACAATCACAATATGATATTCAAACACAATATGATATTCAATAACAAATGATTTCAATCACAAAAGTATATTTCAATCACAATAAATTTATTAATACAAAAAGTTATTCAATCCCAAAATTATATGCAATACAATATGATTTTCAATAACAATGATGTTCAACACAAATGATTTTCAATCAAAAAAGATATTCAATCACCATATGATTTTCAATCACAATATGTATTCAAACACATATGATATTCAATCACAATGAATTTTTAAAAAAAAAATAAACATCAATCACAAAAATATTTCAATCACAATATGATATTCAATCATAAAAGTATATTCAATCACAATATGATTTTCAATCACAATATGATATTCAAACACAATGTGATATTTTATCAAATATGATTTTCAATCACAAAATTATATTCAAAAACAATATGATTCAATACCATATGGTATTCAATCACAATATAATTTTTTTAACACACAAAATGATATTCAATCACAATATGATATTAATCAAATATCATATTCAATCACAAAATGATATTCATCACAATGAATTTAATCACAATATGATATTCAATCACAAAATTATATTCAATCACAATATGATATTCAAACACAATTGATATTCTATCACAATATGATTTCAAGCACAAAATTATATTCAATCACAATATGATATTCAATTACAATATGATATCAATCACAAAAGTATATTCAATCACAAAATGATATTCAATTACAATATGATATTCAATCACAAAATTCTATTCAATCAATCACAAATGATGTCAAACACAATATGATATTCTTTTACATATGATTTCAATCACAAATTATATTCAATCACAATATGATTTTCAATCACATATAGATTTTCAATCACAAAATTATATTCAATCACAAAGTATATCAATCACAATATGATATTCAATCACAAAATTATATTCAATCACAAAGATATTCAAACACAATATGATATTCAATCACAATATAATTTTTAAACACCAAATGATTTCAATCACAATATGATTTTCATCACAAAATTATATCCAATCACAATATGATTTTCAATACAATATGAATTCAAACACAATATGATAATCAATCACATATGATATTTAATCACAATATGATATTCAATCACAAAATTATATTCAATCACAATATGATTTTCAATCACAATATGATATTCAAACACAATGTGATATTCTATCACAATATGATTTTCAAGCACAAAATTATATCAATCACAATATGATTTTCAAACACAATATGATATTCAATCACAATAGATTTTTAAACACAAAATGATATCCATCACAAAAGTATATTCAATCACAAAAATGATATTCAATCACAAAGTATATTCAATAACAAAATGATATTCAATTACAATATGAATTCAATCACAAAAATCTATTCAATCAATCACAATATGATATTCAACACAATATGATATTCAAACACAATATGATTTCAATCACAAAATTATATCAATCACAAAAGTATATTCAATCACAAAATTATATTCAATCACAATATGATATTCAATCACAATATGATATTCAATCCCAAATGATATCAATCACAAAATTATATTCAATCACAATATGATTTTCAATCACAAAAGATATTCAATTACAAAATGATATCAATCACAAAAGTATATCAATCACAAATGATATTCAATTACAATATATATTCAATCACAAAATTCTATTCAATCAATCACAATATGATATTCAATCACAATATCATTTCAATCACAATATGATATTCAAACACAATGTGATATTCTATCACAATATGGATTATTCAATCACAATATAATTTTAAACACAAAATGATATTCAAACACAATATGGTATTCAATCACAATATAATTTTTAAACACAAATGAATTCAATCACAATGATATTCAAACACAAAAGTATATTCAATCACAAAATTATTTTCAATCACAATATGATATTTAATCACAATATGAATTCAATCACAAAATTATATTCAATCACAATATGATTTTCAATCACAATATGATATTCAAACACAATGTGATATTCTATCACAATATGAATTCAAGCACAAAATTATATTCAATCACAATATGATTTTCAATCACAATAGGATATTCAATTACAATATGATATTCAATCACAAAAGTATATTCAATCACAAAATGATATTCAATTACAATATGATATTCAATTCAAAAATCTATCAATCAATCACAATATGATATTCAAACACAATATGATTATCTTTTACAATATGATTTTCAATCACAAAATTATATCAATCACAATATGATTTTCAAAACAATATGATATCAAACACATATGATATTCAATCACAATATAATTTTAAACACAAAATGATATTCAATCACAATATGATTTTCAATCACAAAATTATATTCAATCACAAAAGATATTCAATCACAATATGATTATTAATCACAAAATTATATTCAATCACAATATGATATTCAAACACAATATGAATTCAATCACAATATAATTTTTAAACACAAAAGATATTCAATCACAATATGATTTTCAATCACAAAATTATATCTCAATCACAATATGATTTTAATCACAATATGATATTCAAACACAATATGATAATCAATCACAATATGATATTAATCACAATATGATTCAATCACAAAATTATACAATCACAATATGATTTTCAATCACAATATGATATTCAAAACACAATATGATAATAAATCCACAATATGATATTAATCACAATATGATATTCAATCACAACTTGCACACACACCATATACACACACGGCACGCACACACGCACACATGTGTATTCCCGCTTGATACTTTTTTTTAATTTACTGAAGTTTTTGGTGCGGCAGAATGCAGTTTAATAAAAAGTGTTGCTCAACCCCTGTCAAATAGGGGAGTATGATGTGACATTAATATATTAAATAAATAAACATTTATTTATTATGTACAATAATAGCATATTATAATATATTTTTATTGATCAGTATGAATTACAATAGAAATTATTTATAAATTAGATGAATAAAATGTTTTAGAATATACATTAAATGACAATCAATCAGCATGTGGCTTTTATGGGTGTGGCTAGAAGTGGGTGGGGGGTAAAAGGTGGCAAAGGGTCTGCTCCTAGAGGCTTGACACCTAAAGCCCTCAATGCTAAAGAGCAAAACAGAAAATTTTCAATAAAATAACAGAAGCTAATCTATTCAAATTACAGGGATATTATAACAATGTCACATAATTTTTCCATTGGAAAAAAAAATTACAGTATAATATAAGGATATAAAGTCACTGAGGAGTTCTTGACCATCTAAAGCACGAGACCGAAGGTCGAGTGCTTTTATACAGGACAGGGAACTCCGAGTTGACTTTATATCCTATATTTACACTGTAATGGGGCGTATTATTTCTTAATATATAGTTTAAAAAAATGTAATTGCGTCTAGCTCTTTATTAAATCCCTAACCAGACATTATCCCTTCACTAAATAATTAAACTAAATACAAGGTAATTCCCTGTCAGCCCTGCAATAAAATAGATAAGTAAATGAATGCACCTGAGGAAGGGGATAACCCCCGAAACGTGTGTGCACTGTTTATGTCACAAAAAAATTGAATATAAAGTAGAAGGAGTGCGTTTTCTCTCTACAAACCCACAAAAACTATAAGAAACTCCACTTGCTTTCAATACACCAGGTTTTATTCCTATTTGGCCATTCATTCTCGGGACATTTTTTACAATCTTCCATATCTATGAAAAACAACAAACAGGTAATTTTACTGATTTAGGAAATGTCATATACAGTAAATTAAAAATCATACCGTACCAAGTAACCATACACAGCTTATTGAGAGGTGTATCACTAAATTATCTAATGTTTTCAATCTCTTGTCTTTCATTTCTAAAGAACTATTACTTTTTTTTAACTACTTTTTTGTTAACAACTATTGTTATTATCCTAAATTTTAAAATATCTGTTTCAGTCTTTAGTTTCGTACTAAAGTTACAGTAGAAAGTCATTGACAAAATTTTAATTTTCATTGTGGATATTATACTGCAGTGGATAAGCATACTTTTTATGTTGTCCACTAGAGGTCCCTATTTCATACATTAGCGCACCCTTTAGTTTTGGATGGGATCCTTACATATGCTCAGTTTGCCCTGCACTGTTGTTGGTAAGGTAAGCTAAAGGAGCATACTACAGGAACACCTTTCACTGACCAGTAAATGTCATTTACTGATAGACATGCATCATTCACTAAACAGTAAATAAACACTTGATTGATTCACTCAGATTGATTGATCTGCCAAAATACTATTTTCTTTCACCTTATCAGGAATCGAATTGGGATTTAAAATAAATCAGTTTATTTTGAATATCTTATGTGTTTTGAATATCATATTGTAATCGAATATCATATTGTGATGAGATGGACACAAACCGAACTCGACCCATGGTTCGAGCCAAACTTGTGAGTTCGGACGAACTCGAACTATTCAAACTGTTGGGTTCAAACTAGTTTCATTTTTTCCCCAATATCGAATTATGTACCATTCGCTAACCCTAGAATGTATGTTCACTAACTCGAAAGTATTGTTCGTTTTCGATAACCCTCGAATGTACGTATCGTTTCAGATAACCCAGAATGTACATTCACTAACCCTCAAAGTGTAGCCTCCTATTTTTGGTAACCCTCGAATGTATCATTTGTTTTTGGTAATCTTCGTGAGTACCGTTCTATTTCGGTAACCCTTTAGATTTATGGTTTATTTTGGTAACCTTCGAAAGTATCGTTCGTAACCCCGAATTGGCCGTAACCCTCGAATGTAGCTTGCACAAATCCCGACAATTGCGATACTGTTTAAGAGTGTTTTAACAAGTTTCGGTGTGTGTATGGTAAACATGTCCCCAGACGATTTCCCAGGTGCCACAGCCATTTACAGCAAGTTTCCATTGTGATTGAATATCAGATTTTAGTGTTCAATACATTTTTATTGGTTTTGAATTTGTCTCATATTGTATACATATTTGTTGACATTCACAAAATATTGGCTTTTATATTAACATTAATAATCATATAAAGTTCAAAATTATATCAAGTCTTTCATAACTTATACGTCCACATAATATTTGTATGAAACATGAAAATAAATAAAAATAAATAATAAGGAAACCAACATGCACTGCTTGTTTTTATTCTTATTTTTGATTTTGTCCCCTGCATTTCCACCTTACGCCTTAACTTACATATTTTATCACAGTTTTGTTTTGCTATCTATTTCTCCTCATCTTGTTAAAACGGTAAGTTTATGGAGTATTCACTGGTGGTCCAAGGTGTCCAGACCCTGGTAAATATTTGTAGTGTATCTTGGAGCACATGGAAGATTTTTCATTTATCATTATAGTGTTGATTCTGTTGATTATCTTTGTTAGTTCTAATGAATGTGTTCTCCATTGTGCTCCAATGTGTATTTGGTTGCATGTAATATATTGTATAGTTTATTGCTTTGTCTATTGAGTTCGGGACATTTTGTCCCGTAGGGCCACCCGTGGAGAAGGCTCAATTTGTCTATAAAATATTTTAGATATTATTTTGAAGACCCTCTCCATATTTTTTGTACATTTTCACATTTCCACCATATATGAAAAAAATCTCCAGTCTGATTACAATTTCTGAAACACAGTGGGGATATAGCTGGAAGATTTGGCCAGCAATGCAGGTACTCTATATGTTTTGTACATAACTTTTAGGGATGTTTCCCTCAGTGCTACATTTAAACTTCCTTTATTAAATTTTCTATATTTCCCTCCATTGTTCTGGGGTGATCCTTACCTTCAGATCGGCCTCCCATGCAGCTGAAGTTGTAGTTGTTCGTTTGTTTGCTTTCGTATTGCCAGAGGTAGATTAGGTGATAGGGTGTGTTTCTATGAGTGGTTTGTTTGAGGCAGAAGTTTGAAGGTTGTGAGGGTAGGTTTTGTTTCCTCTGGTTTTCATTATTTTATTTATGTATGTTAATATTTGTATTACTGAAAATGGTGTCTAGGCAGTAATGGAAATTTGTTCTTTAGTTGATTGATATCTATTCCTTTGCCATTGTTATGAAAGTGTATCAGTTTGTAGGTGCCTGTGTCTGTCCACCATATATAACCTTTGTCTTGGTATGCTGCTATAAAGGCTGGGTCTTGTGTGATCGTAGGCATTAGTGATGTTTTTGAGATCCAGTATATTTGTTTTTGGTTCTATGCCATAATGTTAGTGTAGTTGTGTACAGGGGCTGATTGTGGATGTATTTTTTTTAGGAGTGTGAGATATCCATGTTATTGAATCTTGTGTTAGGGGATTTGCTAGGTCTGATTCCAGTTCCAACCATCTTGGTTTATTGGTTGTGTTATGCCATGTGACTATCTGGGATAGTTGGGCAGCTAAGTAATATTTATATAGATTTGGGACCCCCCATACCTTCTTGCGATTAGGTTTGTATAGGATACTTTTAGCTTCTAGGTTGTTTGTTCTGCCAGAATATTTTATTATTTGATTTTGTATGGGTTGTAGCCATGCTTTTGTGATTTTTATTGGTAGGCATCTGAATAGGTAGAGCAATCGGGGTAGGATATTCATTGAAAGTGTTAATTTTCCTATCCATGATATTGTAATGTTGCCCGTTTTATTAAGTCTGATTTTATTTTAGTTAGTATGGGTGGAACGTTTGTTGGTATATGGTTTCATATGTGGGTGTTATTTGGACTCCTAAGTATTTTAATCCCTCATCTTTCCATTTCAGATTGAAGTTAAGGTATTTAATTTTTTTTGTTGTGCCGTTTAATTCATTCCCATAATTTCTGTTTTATCTTGATTTATTTGAGGCCAGCTGTTGTTGAATTTTTTGTAAGAGGTTGAATAGGTTTGGAAGAGCTATAAATGGTGATGTGAGGGTTAGTGCGATATCGTCAGCAAACATGCTGATTTTATATTCCTTATGCGATTGGACCCCTTGTATATTGTTGTTTGTGCGTATGGCTTGGGCTATTATCTCCATTGCTATGCAAATAGCAATGGTGATAGGGGGCATCCCTGCCTGGTACCCCCTTTCTATATTTATGTATTTGGAGTCTGTGGTTGGCAATTTCTGTATGGCCTTTGGGTTATTGTAGTAGACTTCTATTATATTTAGAAATGTTTGTGGGAATTGGAATGCCAGTAATGTTTCTTTCATATATTGCCAGTTTAGACTGTCGAAACTTTTTCTATATCTAAACGTTATTATGCAGTTTGTGTGGTTTTTTATTAAATATGCTATTATATTGTATATTCTTCTAGTGTTGTCTGAAGCCTGTCTTCCTTGGATAAAGTCTACTTGGTCTAGTATTAAATGTGGCATGTATGGGTTTAGTGTTGTTGCCAGTATTTTGGTTAGTATTTTGATGTCCTGGTTGATGAGGGAAGGGTCTGTAGTTTTGTGGGTCTGTGGTTGCTTTGCCCGGTTTTGGCAGCAGGTAATGTGCGCTGTATTCATTTCTGATGGCATATGTTCTCCTTTCAGGAAGCAGTTGAACATGTTTGTTAGGTGAGGTATTAGTTGGGTCTCGAATTTTTTATAGTATATCCTTGAGAATCCATCAGGACCTGGTGCCTGTGTGGCCTTAAGTTGTTTTATTGCTTGTGTGGTTTCCAATAGAGTAATGTTTTGTGCTAATTTTGTTATCATCTGTGAGGTTAGTGGGTTTTTGAGTTTTGTTGTGTGTGTATGAAGGTTGGAATGTCTTTATTTGTCTTATGTGGGTTTGTATATAATTTTGTGTAATATGTGTGGAATGTTTGGTAGATAGAGTCTGGGTCTGTTGTAAAGGTTCCTTGAGGTGTGCGTATTTTTGTGATTTGGTTGTATTCCCGATCTTGGTTTTAGAAGGTTTGCTAGAGGTTTGTCTGGCTTATTCATTTTTGGTAGTAATATTGTTTTGCACATTAGTGTTTTTTCTACTGTTTTTGTCATTATTGCTTGTAATTGTTGTCTAGCGATTTTTAGTTGTTCTAGTATCTGTTGCTTCCTGTTTCTATATGTTTGGTCTCTAGTGGTGTGGATTGTGTTTTCTAGTTGTGTCTGTGTTTTTATGGATTGTTTTTTGTAGTTTGATGCTATTTGTATAAGTGATCCTCGTATAACTGCTTTGTGACAGCCCAGAGTATCGGGTGTGAAACTTCACCATTGGTTGTGTGTCAAAGTAATTGGTAATTTGTTTGGATTTGTTCTTTTATAGTGGGGCTTGTTAGCAGAGATTCATAGCCTCCATTGTGTTTTTTTAAATGGTTGTTGTCCTGTGTTTATTTCGATTTGTACTATTTTGTGGTCTGACAGACACACGTTTCCATTGTGGCTTTTGTGATCATTGGGAGAATTGTTGTGGAACATAGGATGTGGTCTAACCTTGTGTAAAATCATGTGGTATGGAATAGTAAGAGTAGTCTCTTATATTTAAGTTCTTTTCTCCCAGCTGTCTGATAGTACTAGTTTTCTCCATTGTGGAGTGTACTTTACGTAGGGTTCGTTATTGTAGTTAATTTATGTGTTTTAGACCTGCCCCATGTCAGGTCTAACGGGAAGGTTGAAGTCCCTGCAACAATTGTGGATTGTGGATATTTTTCGAGTTTTTGTAGTATTGGTATTATAAATCTATGTTGGTGTGTATTTGGTGCATATATGTTTAGAAAGTGTTATGGTTTGTTGTCGATTGTGCAGTGAGTTAGTAGGTACTACCTTCTGTATCTAGGTCTGTTTGATGATGTTGACATTTAGTAAATTGTGGAATAATATGGATACTCACATTTTTTGCTAGGTCCTTTTGCTGAGATATGCTGTGTGTATGTTTATGTATGTATTGTGGTGCGAATTTTTGCGAAAAATGTGTTTCTTGTAGAAAGATGATAGTGGTTTATATATGTTGTATTGTTTGAATGCTGTAGTTCTTTTTTGATATGTGTTAAACCCTCTGACATTGTGTGAAACATGTAAGTGATGTTTGTTTAGTCATGGGTTTTTGATTGGGTCTGCTTACTGTTTGCTTGTTTGTTCTGGTGGTTTTTCTCCCGGTGGTATGTTGTCTGGGTTGTCTGGTGGCTGCATGGGAGACCCCTCCTCCGGCTCAGCGGAGTACATGTTTTGCATCTTAACAAAAACATAAAAAGAAAAACATAAACATAATTTAACTGTAAACTTAATAACAAGAAATGTTCTTCTGAACAAGATTATTATTTGAGTTCGGATTAATGTGCTTCGTCTCTCCCGCATTTCCATGTGGGACAGAGGAAGCTCTCAGTTGGGGGGTCATACGTGTGCCCCGGATACTGGGGTTATAATTTATATCTTATTAGTTTAACCCTATGGTATAACGATGGCTATGGTTATGCTAATTTTCATTTGAAGTTTCTTATAAGGGTAGCGTGGGTTGATAGAGGGGGAACATACTAATACATCTTGAATTATCTTTTAGTTCGCTATGATTCGTAGTTGGTGGTTATTGGTTCAGTTTCTATATTTTTCAGGAACTATTTAGTTACTTTGCAACATTTGTATTACCTTTTTGTTATTTCCTTTCTATGTTAATATAAGTGTTTATTTGTATGTTAGCCTTTGTTATTTAAATTTGTTGATCTGGCATCTTGATTATTATATTACCCAACTAAAGCAAATATATAGATAAGAGGGTGGGATGATGTGGTCTGTGGGATTAGGGCAGGGTTTCTAGAGCCAAAGGAGGGGCCACACTTAGTGGGTCATTTTAGGCTGGTCGATTGTAGTTATGTTTACCCCACTTTGGGTTGTTTATAATTTGCACATTTTGGTTAGTTAGTGTATTTTCCTTCAAGTAACATTTCAGCTTATTGACAATAACAATATCAAACATTTTAAACATTTTAAAACTTTTAGAACATTTTAAACTTTTCCTTAGTTTAGGGAGGGGAGAAACTTTCTGGGGTCATTAACGTGCCAGAGGTTTAGTTTAAACTTTGGTTATGTCCTCCTTTTGGCCTTTAAACGTGTCAGGCTGTCTGTTTTTGCCTGATTCTGATTATTCTTTATTGTCATTGAGTTGGATTTAGAAACCACAGTTATTTCATATTTTGGTTAACGTTTGTTTGGGGTATGTTGTTGTACTTATCAGTTGTGTGAGAGGCTTATTGCTTCTAGGTGTCCTCTGTCTGTATGGAGGGTCGTGGTGTGTCTGTCACCCATAGTCGTCGTTTCTCTGTAGTTTTAATGGGGTTGTTGTTTGTCATATTCTTGCGGGGTTTTTTGTATTGATCCTTGCTCGACCGGATTTTGGGTAATATTATTTGTATTCCTAGTTTTTGCAATAGGTGGATTCATTCTTGGAGCGATTCCACTGTGTGGGGTTTTGTTGTGAATTGGTTTAAAGGGGAACCCCCATCTGTATCTTATATTCAGATCTTGTTTTTGTGATTGGTCGCAGCATTCTCCTTTTGTTAGCGTCTGTGGTGCTATGTCCGTAAAGAGTTGGTATTTGATCCCATTAATTCTAGGGATTTTTTTTCCTGGATTCTTGTAGTAGTTTATCTTTGTGGTATAGTAATGTAGTTTCACTACAATATCTCTTGGTATGGTGTCTACCGGTGGTCTAGCCAAGGCCCTGTGAGCCCTGTCACACTCCAGGCGCTCCTCCGGTTCCTTCTTCAGGAGCGGCCTGAAGATGTTAGTGTACCTCATGGGTGTCGGTTTGTGACTCCGTATCCCCCTATTTGCATGTTACATCTTCTGGATCTATTTTCAAGGTCCTCTATTTGCAATAGTAGTTTGTTAGTTGTAGATTGTATAGTATCCATGTTTGTTTGATTGGCTGCACGGCATCTGCCATTCATCATATTTTTTTTCTATGTCCATAAGCCTTTGTCCGATTTCCTGGACATCTGACCAGAGCGGAGCCAGAGCTTTCTGCAGTTCTCCTTTAACACTGTTCGTATCTGTGACAAAGTATTTGCCGTTGTGTCTGAGTGTTTTGATTGAGTCTGCAGCTCCTCCGTGTCAGATCCGTCCGGGCCCCGCTTCGGCCTCGTGGTTTCTGGTTTGCGCGTTTGTGTTGGAAGGCTTGTAGTGCCTTAATCGCGCTTCCACCTTGTTGTGTCTGTTTGGCATTTTGGGTTGATGTTGGCTGCTGTTCCCTGGGGTATTTCTGGTCAGGGCTTGGTTTTTATCGGGCTATTTGCTTATTTTCCCAGATCTGAGGTGAGGAGCCTTTCACCTTGCGGCCATCTTTGAGCTGCTTACGAGCGCCGACCCCCCCTGAATATCATATTTTGATTGAATATCATATTGTGATTGAATATACTTTTGTGATTGAATATCATTTTGTGATTAAAAATCATATTGTGATTGAATATCATATTGTGATTGAATATAATTTTGTGATTGAGAATAATATTGTGATAGAATATCATATTGTGTTTGAATTCATATTGTGGTTGAAAATCATATTGTGATTGAATATCATATTGTGATTGAATATCATTTTGTGATTGAATATCATATTGTGATTGATATGATTGAATATCATTTTGTGATTGAATATATTTTTGTGATTGGATCATTTTTGTGTTTAAAAATTCTATTGTGATTGAATATCATATTGTGATTGAAAATCAATTGTGATTGAATATAATTTTGTGATTGAATATCAATATGTGATTAAATATCATTTGTGATTGAATAATTATGTGATTGAATATACTTTTGTGATTGAATATCATATTGTGATTGAATATCATTTTGTGTTTAAAAATTATATTGTGATTGAATACCATATTGTGTTGAATATCATTTTGTGTTTAAAAATTATATTGTGATTGAATACCATATTGTGATAGAATATCACATTGTGTTTGAATATCATATTGTGATTGAAAATGATATTGTGATTGAATATCATATTGTGATTGATTGAATAGAATTTTGTGATTGTATCATATTGTAATTGAATATCATTTGTGATTGAATATGCTTTTGTGATGAATATCATTTTGTGATTGAATATAACTTTTGTGATTGAAATCATATTGTGATTGAATATAATTTTGTGATGAATATCATATTGTGATTGAATATGAATATTGTGATGAATATATTTGTGAATATACTTTGTGATTGAAATAATTTTGTGATTGAAAATCATATTGTAAAAGAATATCATATTGTGTTTGAATATCAATTGTGATTGAATATCATATTGTAATTGAATATCATTTTGTTATTGAATATACTTTTGTGATTGAATATCATTTTGTGATGAATATACTTTTGTGATTGGATATATTTTGTTGTTAAAAATTCTATGTGATTGAATATCATTTGTGTTTGAAAATCATATTGTGATTGAATATAATTTTGTGTTGAAAATCATATTGTGATAGAATATCACATTGTGTTTGAATATCATATTGTGATTGAAAATCATATTGTTGATTGAATATAATTTGTGATTGATATCATATGTGTAAATATCATATTGTGATTGATTATCATTTGTGTTTGAATCATATTGAGAATCTATTGTGATTGAATATAATTTTGTGATTGAATATCATATTGTGATTAAATATCATATGTGATGATTACATATTGTGTTTGAATATCATATTGTGATTGAAAAATATTGTGATTGGATATAATTTTGTGATTGAAAATCATATTGTGATGAATATCATTTGTGTTTTAAAAATTATATTGATGATTGATATCATATTGTGTTTGAATATATATTGTGATTGAATATAATTTTGTGATTAATATCATATTGTGATTGAATTACTTTTGTGATTGATATAATTTTGTGATTGAAAATCATATTGTGATTGAATATCATTGTGTGTTTAAAATTATATTGTGATTGAATATCATATGTGTTTGAATATCATATTGTGATTGAAAATCATATTGTGATTGAATATAATTTTGTGATTGAAAATCATATTGTAAAAGAATATCATATTGTGTTTGAATATCATATTGTGATTGATTGAATAGAATTTGTGATTGAATATCAATTGTAATTGAATACATTTTGTGATTGAATATACTTTGTTGATTGAATATCATATTGTAATTGAATATCCTTGTGATTGAAAATCATATTGTGATTGAATATAATTTTGTGCTTGAAATTCATATTGTGATAGAATATCAACATTGTGTTGAATCAATATGTGATTGAAAATCATATTGTGATTGAATATAATTTTGTGATTGAATATCATATTGTGATTAAATATCATATTGTGATTGAAAATAATTTTGTGATTGAATATACTTTTGTGATTGAATATCATATTGTGATTGAATATCATTTTGTGTTTAAAATTATATTGTGATTGAATACCATATTGTGTTGAATATCATTTGTGTTTAAAATATATTGTGATTGAATACCATATTGTATAGAATATCACATTGTGTTTGAATATCATAGTGATTGAAAATGATATTGTGATTGAATATCATATTGTGATTGATTGAATAGAATTGTGATTGAATTCATTTGTAATTGAATATCATTTTTGATTGATATACTTTTGTGATTGAATTCATTTTGTAATTGATATACTTTGTGATTGAAAATCATATTGTGATTGAATATAATTTTGTGATGAATATTCATATTGGGATTGAGATTCATATTGTGATTGAATATCATATTGTTGGATTGAATATAATTTTGTGATTGAATATACTTTTGTGATTGAATATAATTTTGTGATTGAAAATCATATTGTGTTGAATATCATATTGTGTTTGAATATCATATTGTGTATTGGAATAGAATTTTGTGATTGAATATCATATTGTAATTGAATATCTTTTGTTATTGAATATACTTTTGTGATTGAATATCATTTGTGATTGAATATACTTTTGTGATTGGATATCATTTTGTGTTTAAAAATTCTATTGTGATTGAATATCATATTTGTGTTTGAAATCATATTGTGATTGAATATAATTTTTGCTTGAAAATCAATTGTGATAGAATATCAATTGTGTTTGAATATCATATTGTGGTGTGAAAATCATATTGATTGAATATAATTGTGATTGAATCATTGTGATTAAATATCATATTGTGATTGATTATCATATTGTGTTTGAATATCATATTGTGATTGAAAATCAATTGTGATTGGATATAATTTTGATTTTGAAAATCATATTGTGATTGAATATCATTTTGTGTTTAAAAATTATATTGTGATTGAATATCATATTGTGTTTGAATATCAATTGTGATTGAATATAATTTTGTGATTGAATATCATATTGTGTGTGAAATACTTTGTGATTGATATAATTTTAGTGAATCATATTGTGATTGAAAATCATATTGTGATTGAATATAATTTTGTGATTGAAATCATATGTAAAGATATCATATTGTGTTTGAACATCATATTGTGATTGATTGAATAGAATTTTGTGATTGAATATCATATTGTAATTGAATATCATTTTGTGATTGAATATACTTTTGTGATTGAATATCATATTGTAATTGAATATCATATTGTGATTGAATAAATTTTGTGCTTGAAAATCATATTGTGATAGAATATCACATTGTGTTTGAATATCATATGTGATTGAATATAATTTTGTGATTGAATATCATATTGTGATTAAAATATCATATTGTGATTGAATATAATTTGTGATGAATATCTATTGTGATTAAATATCATATTGTGATTGAATATCATTTTGTGTTTAAAAATTATATTGTGATTGAATACCATATTGTGATTGAAAATCATATTGTTATTGAATATAATTTTGTGATTGAAAATCATATTTGATAAAATATCACATTGTGTTTGAATATCATATTGTGATGAAAATCATATTGTGATTGAATATACTTTTATGATGAATATCATATTGTGATTGAATATAATTTTGTGATTGAATGTTATTTTTTTTTAAAATTCTATTGTGATTGAATATCATATGTGTTTGAATATCATATTGTGATTGAAAATCATATTGTGATTGAATATCTTTTTTGATTGAAAATCATTTGTGATTGAACATCATTTTGTGATTGAAAATCATATTGTGATTGCATATAATTTTGGATTGAATATACTTTGTGATTAAATATAATTTTGTGATTGAATATACTTTGTGATTGAAAATCATATTGGATTGAATATCATATTGTGTTTGAATATCATTGTGATTGTGATTGAATATAATTTTGTGTTTAAAAATTTATTGTGATTGAATATCATATTGTGTTTGAATATCATATTGTGATTGAATATAATTTGTGCTTGAAAATCATATTGTGATAGAATATCTCATTGTGTTGAAATCATATTGTGATTGAAATCATATTGTGATTGAATATAATTTTGTGACTGAATATCATATGTGATAAATATCATATTGTGATTGAATATAATTTTGTGATTGAATATACTTTGTGATTGAATATCATATTGTGATTGAATATCATTTGTGTTTAAAAATTTATTGTGATTGATATACCATATTGTGTTTGAATATCATATTGTAATTGAAAATCATATTGTGATTGAATATAATTTTGTGATTGAAAATCATATTGTTATAGAATATCACATGTGTTTGAATATCATATTGTGATTGAAAATCATATTGTGATTGAATATAATTTGTGATTGATATAATTTTGTGATTGAAAATCATATTGTGATTGAATATCATTTTGTGTTAAAAATTATATGTGTTTGAATATCATATTGTGATTGAATATAATTTTGTGATTGAATATCATATTGTGATTGAATATCATATTGTGATTGAATATAATTTTGGGATTGAATATACTTTTGTGATTGAATATAATTTTGTGATTGAAAATCATATTGTGATTGAATATCATTTTGTGTTTAAAAATTATATTGTGATTGAATATCATATTGTGTTTGAATATCATATTGTGATTGAAAATCATATTGTGATTGGATATAATTTTGTGATTGAAAATCATATTGTGATTGAATATCATTTTGTGTTTAAAAATTATATTGTGATTGAATATCATATTGTGATTGAATATAATTTTGTGATTGAATATCATATTGTGATTGAATATACTTTTGTGATTGAATATCATATTGTAATTGAATATCATTTTGTGATTGAATATCATATTGTGATTGAAAATCATATTGTGATTGAATATAATTTTGTGCTTGAAAATCATATTGTGATAGAATATCACATTGTGTTTGAATATCATATTGTGATTGAAAATCATATTGTGATTGAATATAATTTTGTGATTGAATATCATATTCTGATTAAATATCATATTGTGATTGAATATAATTTTGTGATTGAATATCATATTGTGATTAAATATCATATTGTGATTGTGATTGAATATACTTTTGTGATTGAATATCATATTGTGATTGAATATCATTTTGTGTTTAAAAATTATATTGTGATTGAAAATCATATTTGATAAAATATCACATTGTGTTTGAATATCATATTGTGATTGAAAATCATATTGTGATTGAATATACTTTTGTGATTGAATATCATATTATGATTGAATATAATTTTGTGATTGAATGTTATTTTGTTTTTAAAAATTCTATTGTGATTGAATATCATATTGTGATTGAAAATCATATTGTGATTGAATATCTTTTGTGATTTAAAAATCATATTGTGATTGAACATCATTTTGTGATTGAAAATCATATTGTGATTGCATATAATTTTGGGGTTGAATATACTTTTGTGATTAAATATAATTTTGTGATTGAATATACTTTTGTGATTGAAAATCATATTGTGATTGAATATCATATTGTGTTTGAATATCATATTGTGATTGTGATTGAATATAATTTTGTGTTTGGAAATCATATTGTGATAGAATATCATATTGTGTTTGAATATCATATTGTGATTGATTGAATATCATATTGTAATTGAATATCATTTTGATCATTTTGTGATTGAATATACTTTTATGGTTGAATATCATTTTGTGATTGAATATACTTTTGTGATTGAATATCATTTTGTGTTTAAAAATTATATTGTGATTGAATATCATATTGTGATTGAAAATCATATTGTGATTGAAAATCATATTGTGATTGAATATAATTTTGTGATTAAAAATCATATTGTGATAGAATATCACATAGTGTTTGAATATCATATTGTGATTGAATGTAATTTTGTGATTGAATATCATATTGTGATTGAATATCATTTTGTGATTGAATATACTTTTGTGATTGAATATCATATTGTGATTGAATATCATTTTGTGTTTAAAAATTATATTGTGATTGAATATCATATTGTGATTGAAAAATCATATTGTTATTGAATATAATTTTGTGAATAAAAAATAATTTTGTGAACATTATTTAAGAGGTCATTACCATATTATAGGTATGAATCATAATATTAGTGCTAAGATATAAATAGTGACATATAGTATCTAAAATTGAATATATCATGAAATTACTATACTTAACTAGACATTATCCCCCAGTAGAACACATGAATAGGATAAGTTATCAATAAAATCTAAAATGTCTCAAAGATATCAAAAATCGCAGCAATAGAAGTACATATTTATCTCTCATTTTAAAAGCATCTAAATAGACATTGGTCATTTAAACCATGGGGTTTCAGAGTATTAACAGGGAGATAAAATAAAAGTTGTTATCTTTAAAAATGGTGCTAATTTTCCCCCAACCAATCAGATTTTAGCTTTCAAATGTTAAATAAGATCTGATTGGTTGGGGCAAAATTAGCACCATTTTAAACGATAAGAACTTTTATTGGTGTTTTGATCCAAAATACATCCCTGTTGCAGGAGGAGTTTGGATCTGTCACCCCCTCTGTAGGGTATCGGAACATGATCAATCGCAATAAAATGGAGGTCTGTTATTTTGTGGCCTTTCTCTAAAAAATGTTTGGCCACTGGTTTGCAACATCTACCATCTCTATATGCTACGTTGATATCAGACCTATGGACATCCATCCTTGTCTTCAGCATAAGATCTGTCTTACCCACATAAGATAATTGGCAGGGGCAAGTTAAAACTTTGTACTGGGCAGCATATTTTTACAGGTCACACAATTACCACATTTAAAACAGCCAATAGGTTTCTTTGCCACAGATTCTTGTACAAGTCATTCTGAATTGAGAAAGCCAGTCAGATGACTAGCGAAACGTCTTCAATAACTAAACTTCAAGTCCAGTTGATCTAATTGAATACAACAGATATACCATGACCTGGATGAATGAGAACCTTCACAAGGATATAGAGTGTAGTGTAATTTAGGAAAGTGTTTTTTAATGATTGTAAGAAAGGGTTAATATCTTTTTAGTTAGTTAAGTCCAGCTACAAAGGAATGTGATGTTTATATATTGTCGCTCCCCTGGGTCCAGCCAGAATTACCAAGGCTAGACACCATACAATGACCATACTCTCAAGGCCTTGATGAAAGACAGCTGTGCAACAGGCATTGTAATGTGAGGCTAATTGAGTCCAAGGGGGGTGCTACCCTGCACATGCGTGCTGTGCTTTGATACGAGGAGATTTCCCCTTAATTGGGTGAAAGTTCATCTTTAACTGCGCCCACTAGGCGTGAGATGGTATGGTAATGGGCCTGTGATGCGGTTTTCTGGTTTGAACTGGTTTCTTGGACCTAGGAGGGGACAGAATAGTCATTTAAAGGTAAGGGTAGTGTCCACGTGACACATGGTAAGGGTCTGCAGAGTATATTAAGAGGTGCAGATTTGGAAACAAAAGAAGACGAGAGGAAGGAGGACAAGAAAAGAACCAAGATCAACCTTAATGCTAAACTTCATATTACTCTCTCCAGGCTTGATGGACTAAGATACTATATGTAAGCCAAAACTATATTTTTATATCTTTATATATGTGTGAAGGAAAGCCTCAATAAACTGTTTGTGATATAATAGAAGAAGAGCTGCAGCTTCTTTTATTGAAAGGTGATTATCACCCCCGATTAATCAAGAGAAGATTAATCAATTAATTACATAATTAATTACATTGGCGTGCCAGCGTCCGGTCTAGATTTGATCCTGGTTCAACACACAAAAGCGGGGATTGAAGCAGCTGTCTTTCCTGTGCTTGTTGCAGTTTCTACTTTTGCTGGTCAGAAGTGGAGTGTGTGTGTTTAACAGTATAAATCTAGTGAATCTGGAAGGAATCACAACAGTTTGGAGTTAACGTCGTGGCCAAGGCGTGGTTGGGGACATTTGAGGCAACGCTGAATTTTACGCATGGGCAGAGAAGCAGCTGTGGGAGTCACGTGCTTTTGAAGACGTATAGCAGCTCTATCTGTGGTGTAAGACGTGAAGATTTAGTGTGTCCCTGGAAAGCATTCTGATACGGTGAGAATACTTTTCTGTATTCTTTATTAGAATGGAACTTATTCACACATATGCAAAGGCAGCAACTTGTAATTTTGATGCAATGTCTGAAAATGAAAGTTTAAGTAATGTTCTTACACATTTATGGATAGCATGTCAGACTGCTAATCAGGACATTGATAAGAAGCATTATTTTGGCAAAAAGGAAAAGAAGTTAGCTAACATTGTTAAAATGTTTGTTTTAATTAAGGAGTATGCAGAAAAATCCTGTGTTGGTGTACCTGTGAATACTGTAAATTCTGTAAATAATGTTAATACTGTACAGGCAAATGGTGTTTGTTCTAAGTGTAATATAAATTCAGAATATGTTGAAACTTTAGAAGACAATTACATGGCTAGAGGGACCATTATTGCATCGCTTAGACAGGAATTGCACAGACAAAGTACTGAGGACTGTGTTGTTTCTGTGGTGAAGCGAAGTAAGAGGGGGGGTCAGCGAGGGAAGTTTGTAAGGTCACAGAATTCCTCCCTTGAAAAAGCTGACAGGCAAGACAGACAAGAGAGTTCTTCTGATGAGGAGGAGGAGGAATTGTTTTCCAGGATTTGTTGTGGAGCTGAGTTTAACTCAGATGATGCTTTTCAGTTGCAGAAACAGAGATATCATGCGTTTTCAGATATTTCTCAGGAGAGACGTACTTCTAATGTACCTCTGCATATTGCAGCATTAACACCATCTGAGGACAGAGAAAGAATCACTAAATACTTGTTAAAGTTGAAAAGTAATTTCCATGCATATGATCCTAAAAAAGATGCTTTTGCTAATATGTCTACATTTGAAACAATAGCTAATCAGTTTAATTTGAGAAAGAAAGAAACATGTTTGATGTTAAAGTTGTGGCTACCTCCACATTTATCTCAGAGATTACCTATGGGAATTAATGGTCCTATGGGTGGAGATTTGAATTGGGATAGTGACAGACATTGGAGTTCAGCTGGTCAGAGATTACAGACACTTTATACTTTAACAACTGGTAGTGAGGAACTGAATACTGATTCTTTGGAGAGTTTGCAAGTTACCATCCATGATGATCCATGGGAATTTGCTAGTAAATTTGAGCATGCCTATCGAATGGTAATGGATATACCATCGTCTATAGTGCATCCTAAGATGAAGTCTGCTCTTATTAGGAAATTCAAATATTTGGATTCATCAGCTAGGAAACATGCAGAAAATGAAGACACAATTGAGGGTGCTATTCAAGTGGTTGATGCTTTCAGGAGGGAGCATATGCAATTATTGAGCAGGAGTGCTAGGAAAAACATATCTGTTAATATTGTAACAACAAATGAAGCTGGTTATTTATCTGTTCCTAAGGTCAACAGTAAAGCAAAATTTTTTGTTTTAATTGTGGAAAGCAGGGACACCTTAGGAGAGATTGTACGGTTAAACTTAAAAAGAATGTGTCTAGATCTAATGGACAATCTAATGCACAAAAGGTCCAATTTAAAAGTGAGCAGACCCAAGAGGATATTAATGATAGTACTCTGTATGGGCCTTTGAGAAGGGAATTGAGAGCTTTAGGAATTATGTCTATAAGTACACCTTCTTCTGTAAACGAAGGCGTCTGCTTTCCTAAGCAGGACTTAACCTCTTCTGCATGACGGTGTGAAGCCCCTGAAATGGTTCCTATATGTGAGACATTTAGGGACTCAGCAGGGCGACCATTTGTTATAGGTTTCATAGGGGGCCATAAGACTAAAATACTTGTTGATACTGGAGCCTTTGTTTCTTTGACTGATTTACCACTAGAAAAGCCTCAGGATTCTTTGACAAGGTATTTGATTGGATTGGGAGGTGCTCAGTCTAAAGCTATTCTTGTACCAAATGTTTCTTTGCGGTTGGGTGATGCTTGGGATTTGACTATTCCTATCTGGCATACACAAGTGCAGGAAGGAACAATTCTTGGAGCTGATGTTATGTGGCAGGCTGGAATGATTGTGGATCTTTGCAACAATGTCCTCTGGAGAGATTCAAGGGGGCGGAGACCTGTATTACTGACACATGATACACTTACTCCCATTTGTAAATATGACTTGTCAGACACAGTCACTGAAAGGGACACTGACACTGATGCAAACACAGAATGGAAATGGCCTGATACACATGGAGATACACAACTTACAGAGATTGTTAAGAAATATCCTAAGTTGTGGGCTCAATTTAGGACAGATTGTGGCATTCTTAAAGACAGTTTAGTCACAATAGAAGGCAAAGACCCTCCATATAAACAAAGGCAATATAGATTTCCAACGGAAGCAATTGCACCTATTGGTAATATCATTGAACAATTGCAGAAACAAGGAATAGTAAGGCCTTGTTCATCTACGAATAACAGTCCAATTTGGCCTGTGCGTAAGAGTGACAACTCATGGAGATTGACAGTTGATTATAGATTACTGAATAAATACACACCTGCAGTAGCTAATTTAGTAGCTTCAATGCCTGATGTAATGTCACGACTTATGGGTAATGCTCAAGTGTACAGTTGTCTTGATTTTTCAAATGGATATTTTTCTATCAGGGTGGATCCAAAAAGTCAATATAAGCTGGCTTTCACGTTTCAGGGTGCTCAATACACGTTCAATTCGTTACCGCAGGGTCTACACATAAGTGCCAGTGTCTTTCATCAGGCCGTAGCGAAGGTTTTAGACGCATTTTCGCACCCCCAAAATCTTATCCAGTATGTAGACGATTTGCTGTTGCAAACGGTTACTATGGAGGAACATCTGATTTTGTTAGACGAATTGTTAGAGATCTTGGATAAGTCAGGTCTTAAATTGAATACATCTAAGGTAAAACTAGCAGTACCTGAAGTTAAATATCTGGGTATAATTATCTCTGCAGGGTTAAGAAGGCCTATCCCTGAAAGAGTCACCGCATTACTTCAGTTACCAAGGCCACAAAGACGTAAGGATTTGAGACAGTTTCTAGGCTTAGCTAATTTTTCCAGAGAGTTTGTGGAAAATTTTGCAGACAAAGCTAAACCATTATATGCTTTTCTAAAGGGTGATAATGATGAGAAAGATCTCTTATGTTGGAATGCAGAGGCAGATAATGCTTTTACAATAATAAAGCAAGATCTTGCTCAAGCACCAGCTTTAATAAGTCCAAATCCAAATGAACCATTTGCATTGCAGACATACACATCTGACACATCCATATCTACAGTATTGTTGCAAAAGAGAGGAGGACAGTGGAGAACTGTAGGATATTTTTCCAGACTTTTGTCTCCAGTAGAGAAAGGTTTTGATGATTGCGTGAAGGCATTACTAGGTGTTCATTGGTCAGTATTAGCTGTTGAACACATTGTGGGATTTGCTCCTTTGGTTTTGCAAACACCCCATACACCTTTGAAATTGTTGCTGGAAAAATCTCTTAGTGGTGTTTCTACACAGAGATTGAGTCGATGGATTACAGATCTGACACACAGGAACATAACTGTAGATCACAAATCCAAGTATATATTGCCACAGTTAATGCAGATTCAAGGTACTCCCCATGAATGTATGACACAATCAAGTTCATCTGATGTACAGTGGTTCAGAGATTCAGTTAATCCTGGTGATTTGGTGTTATATATTGATGGTTCCAGATTTTGGGAAAATGGAAAGTTCCACACTGGGTTTGCAGTGTGGTGTCCTGAAAAGGATCAAAGGATTTTGGTGAAATCGCCAAGTTGTTTCTCTGCTCAAAGAGCAGAATTGGAGGCAGTCATTGCTGCAATTAACATGTATGGCGAAAAACCACTTGCCATATACAGTGACAGTTCATATGTTACACGCTCCCTTACAGAATATCTGCCTATCTGGGATAGAAGAGGTATGATAGATTCGGCAGGCAAACCGTTAGCACATGCCTCAGTATTAAATCGTTTAGCCTGTTGGGGAGAGCAAAATTCGAAGAAGGTGGCCATTTTAAAAGTCAAAGCGCATACTAAATCACATGATGTGCATTCAATAGGCAATGCAACAGTGGATGAACTTGCTAGACAGGCTGCTTGTAATGGACAGCCATGGGAACCTCCTTTTGGAGATTCGGAAGGCATGCAGGCCTGGGAAGATCATTTACAAGAAATGAGTGATAAAGTAATTGCTGCGCCTGTTAATGTGACAAAACCTGTGCCAATTGTAGATTTAATTGGTGAACAGAAAAAGGATTCAGAGAGACATTACAACTTACAATTTCAAGTAATCTCTGCATTTTGAAACAGCTTTTGGGTTTTTAAAGTAAACAGCCCCCAATCTTAAAAATACTATCTACAAATGATATATTCATAAAATAAATTCAGTCAGTTTAGCATTTGAACAGCTTTCTTTTTTTCAAACTGAACAATTTTTTGAAAAAATTAAGAAAGGCATGTGTTCAAAGTCAGCAAACCATATTTAAGCTCCACAAACAAGTAACAACAAAACCCCACCTAATATCAATCTCCAAAATGTCCTAAATCAAAGGGCATGCTTAATGCGTGGGTGCACAAGAGACATGGCCGTCAAATAGCCCTGAAGGGAACCAATGTATAAGTGCAGTTCAAATACCAAACTGAACAGCTTTCAGTATTAAAAAAAAATGCCCCTCAATTTTAAAAATAGTCCCCACAACTACTATATTTTTGAAAAGTACATACCTTCAACTACCAAATAGTGGAATTTTGTCAAACAATACGAGCAGAATTCTAGTAGTTATCCTTCATAGATTATCATGTTTTAGCAGATTTCTTAAAAAAAATAATCAAAGACATGTTTCAGAGTCAGCAAACCATACCTAAACTTCCATGACAAGTAAAAAAAACCACAAAAATAATCAAAACTCCCAAATTTCATGAAATGAACGGTATGCTACATGTGTGATTGCACACTGAGACATATCTACCAACTAGCTCTGAAGAAAACCAATGAGGACAATTACACCTACAATTTCAAGTAATCTCTGCATTTGAAAAGCTTTTGTGCTTTCAAATAAACACTCCCAATCTCAAAAATACCCCCTACAAAAGAGATATTCGTAAAATATATATTTTGAACAGCTTTCTTTTTTTCAAACTGAACATTCTCTAATCTCAAAAATACCCCCATCAAATTATATATATTTGGAAATATATATATAAGTCAGCAACTGATAATGTAATTTCCATGACATGTAAAAAAAATCAAACTCCCAAATTTTCTGAATCAAACAGCATGCTAAATGCATGGGTGTACACCCAACATGGCCATCAACTAGCCCCGAAAGGAACCAATGCATAAGTGCAATTATACCAAATTGAACTACTTTTAGTTTTAAAAGGAAACACCCTAATCTCAAAGATACCCCTCATAAACTATATATTTGTAAAGTATACACCTTTTGCTACTAAAAAGTACTATTTGTCATACATGCAATGCACAATGCACAATGCACAATGCACATTAGTACAGTAAAATCCATTAATAAAATATAATCCATATAAAAGTATAATAAATAATACAAATAATACATTAATACAGTACATAACATTAATACATGGTAATACATTAATACGTATAGCACATTGACAGTAAAATCCATTAATAAAGTTTAATACATTAATAAAGTATAATATACATACAGGATAATACATTAATACAGTACAATACATTAATACATGGTAATACATAATACGTATAACACACTAGTACAGTAAAATCCAATAATAAAGTATAATACATTAATAAAGTGTAATACATTAATACAGTACAATACATTAATACAGTGTAATACATCAATACAGGATAATACATTAATACAGTATAATACATTATACATGGTAATTCATTAATACAATGAAATACATTAATAAAGTATAATACATTAATACAGTATAATACATTAATACAGTATAATACATTAATATAGTATATTACTTTAATACAGTGTAATACATTAATATAGTTATTACATTAATATAGTGTAATACATTAATAAAGTGAAAATACATTATAAAGGATACTACATTATACAATATAATACATTATACAGTGAAATACATATAAGTATATATATGAATACAGTATAATACATTTATACAGTTGTAATACATTAATACAGTGTAATTAATACCTTAAACAGGATAATATATTAATACAGTATAATTACATTAATACAGTGGTAATAATCAATACAGGATAATACATTAATAAAGTATAATACATTAATAAAGATATATACATTAACACAGTATAATACATTAATACAGTGTAATACATTAATACAGGATAATACATTAATACTGTGTAATACATTAATACAGTATAATACATTAATACAGTGTAATACATAAACTATAATACATTAATACAGTATAATACAATCATACAGGATAATACATTAATAAAGTATAATACATTAATACAGTATAATACATTAATACAGTGTAATACATTAATAAACTATAATACATTAATACAGTGTAATACATCAATACAGGATAATACATTAATAAGGTATAAAACATTAATACAGTACAATACATTAATGCAGTGTAATACATCAATACAGGATAATACATTTATACAGTGTAATACATCAATACATGATAATACATTAATAAAGTATAATACATTAATACAGTGTAATACATCAATACAAAATAATACATTAATACAGTATAATACATTAATAAACTATAATACATTAATACAGTGTAATACATCAATACAGGATAATACATTAATACAGGATAATACATTAATACAGTACAATACATTAATACAGGATAATACATTTATACAGTACAATACATTAAACAGGATAATACATAATACAAATATAATACATTAATAAAGTAAACTACATTAATACAGGATAATACATTAAAGGGCATCTATAGTGGAAAAAAAAAAACACATTGCCCTTTGCAAGTTAAATTCATGTACTCTATGCTGCCTTAATCCTATCTCTGTCAGTGACTTTTGTTAACCATGGTTTCAGATCTCTGTGCAGCACTCCCCCCTTCCCCCTCCCCTCTGTTACCTCCTCCATGTCTCACTCCGGCTAACCGACAAGCTTATCATGTACAGGAGGAGTTAAAAGTTCAACACTCCTGAAAAACACACCTACACACAGTGGCCAATAGAAAGCAAGCTGTCCTGGAGACACGGAAGAAGATCAGTACAGTTTACAATCTCTCACTTTGTGACCCATCATCAATCAGTGAAAGCTATTAAGAAAGGGGGTCAAGTGCAGCCTTATATCTACCATCAAAGCTACCCCTTTCCCCTGCTAATGCGTTATCTCTATGTTTATTATAGAGCAGGGAGGGGGGATCACGTCAGATTGATGACAGTACAAGTAGGAGTAGAGTAATGCAATTACGTATCTTCTAACTGGTGTATCTCAGGACAGAGAGGGAATCTTAAAAAAGTGAAGACACTCTGTGGGTTGTAGGGAATTATAGAACACATGGAAAGAAAGAAAAAAAAGTTAATTTTCCCACTAAGATGCCCTTTAATACAGTATAATACTAAGACAGATATATATGATAATACATTAATCAGCATAATACATCAATACATCAATCCTAATAAGGTTAGAACAAAATCTGATAAGCCCCGTTCCACTTTCACTCTCCTTTAGTAGCTTTAGGGTTGATGTTAAATGTAATTTCTTCAAATTCGAGGATCCTATTATAAGCAAAGGACGGGAACAGCGATGGGCCGGCTATGGGCCGGCCTACGCCAATTTATTTATGTTTCAATACGAGAGAGAACATATATTACAGCAATATGTGAATCATTTGTTATTCTATTGTAGATTCATTGATGACACGTTCCTGGTGTGGAAGGGTACAAAGGAATCACTCCTTCAAATGATTGATAACCTGAATGGATTGGACAGTCCTATAAGATTTACTTTTAAGGTCAGTAACAACAGAAATCGGTTTCTGGACATAACCATTGTAATTAATTTGTAATTAATTGATTAATCTTCTCTTGATAATCGGGGGTGATAATCACCTTTCAATAAAAGAAGCTGCAGCTCTTCTTCTATTATATCACAAACAGTTTATTGAGGCTTCCTTCACACATATATAAAGATATAAAAATATAGTTTTGGCTTACATATAGTATTCTTAGTCCATCAAGCCTGGAGAGAGTAATATGAAGTTTAGCATTAAGGTTGATCTTGGTTCTTCTCCAAATCTGCACCTCTTAATATACTCTGCAGACCCTCACCATGTGTCACGTGGACACTACCCTTACCTTTAAATGACTATTCTGTCCCCTCCTAGGTCCAAGAAACCAGTTCAAACAGAGAAAACCGCATCACAGGCCCATACCATACCATCTCACGCCTAGTGGGCGCAGTTAAAGATGAACTTTCACCCAATTAAGGGGAAATCTCCTTGTATCAAAGCACAGCACGCATGTGCAGGGTAGCACCCCCCTTGGACTCATTAGCCTCACATACAATGCCTGTTGCACAGCTTCTTTCATCAAGGCCTTGAGAGTATGGTCATTGTATGGTGTCTAGCCTTGGTAATTCTGGCTGGACCCAGGGGAGCGACAATTATAAACATCACATTCCTTTGTAGCTGGACTTAACTAACTAAAAAGATATTAACCCTTTCTTACAATCCCCCCTAATGTCAAAAATGACTTAGTCGTGTTGACATAACACATTTGAGAGCTACATGATAATTCAGTAGGTGCAACTTAGAAACAAAGGATTAAGATAACACTTTGATAACTGTGCTTCCTAATGTATCCTCAATGGAATAAGGACCTTCCCAATTTGCATCCCATGGTGAGGACTTCTTAAAATTTTTCACCATCACTAAATTGCCTTTCACACAACTTTTCTTTCACTTTTCGGGCTTCTGTGTGCCTTGTGTTGGTGCCATATTAGATGCTGCAAACATTAACGTTTTCTGTAACTGAGTTGCAATTGTGAAAGAAATTGATCTTTCGATGCAACTTTCTTAATGGTGTTGACAAGTAAGGGTCACCTGGGTGATTCAAAGGCATGGTCTCCCTGTCATAAGCTCATATGGAGCACAGCGAGTTGCTGTAGATGGCAAAGCTCTTATAGCCATCAATTATGCTGGCAAGTGTGTAACCCATTCACGACCATAGGAAGCTAAAGTTTTAGCAAGGCGCGTTTTTAATGTACGATTCATACGCTCAACTATTCTGCAGACTGAGGATGATAAGGAACATGAAAGCGCTGCTGAATATTGAGAATTGCGCAAAGTGCTTGCATAACTTTGCCAGTGAAATGAGTACCTCTATCTGATTCAATAATCTTAGGGAAGCCCCAGTGAGCAAAGATTCCCCAAAGTGCTTTGGCTGTAGCTTGCGCACTATCGCATCGAAGTGGAATTACTTCTATCCATTTGGAAAAATATCTACTACAAACAAGTGCATACGCAATCCCCCCTAGCAGTTGCAAGTGGGCCTATAAAATCAATTTGGATTGTTTCCAAGGACCCTCTGTACAGGAACTCGCTGCAAAACTGGTCGCTGTCCTTTAGGCTAGGGTTGTGTTGTGCACACCACAAGACAACTAGCTACACAGTCTGCCGCAGTTTTGCCATATTTTTCCAATGATATTTTGCCTGTAAATAGCAAATAAGAGATGTTACACCAATATGACCAGACATACAGTGGGCATGCTGTGCGATATCTGATTGCAAATGACTTGGAACTACCCAAACCCAATCAGAATCAGTACTCTTTTGGTAACATAAAAGCCCATTGAATAACAATAATGTTTTGCCTCATGTTCAGAAGCTGTACCATTTACAATTTGCTCAATTAATTCTTAATGCCTGTGCCAATTGTAGATTTAATTGGTGAACAGAAAAAGGATTCAGACATTAGAGAATTAATTGAGCAAATTGTAAATGGTACAGCGTCTGAACCTGAGGCAAAACATTATTGTTTATTCAATGGGCTTTTATGTTATGAAAAGAGTACTGATTCTGATTGGGTTTGGGTAGTTCCAAGTCATTTGCAATCAGATATCGCACAGCATGCCCACTGTATGTCTGGTCATATTGGTGTAACATCTCTTATTTGCTATTTACAGGCAAAATATCATTGGAAAAATATGGCAAAAACTGCGGCAGACTGTGTAGCTAGTTGTCTTGTGTGTGCACAACACAACCCTAGGCCTAAAGGACAGCGACCAGTTTTGCAGCGAGTTCCTGTAGCAGAGGGTCCTTGGAAAACAATCCAAATTGATTTTATAGGCCCACTTGCAACTGCTAAGGGGGGATTGCGCTATGCACTTGTTGTAGTAGATATATTTTCCAAATGGATAGAAGTTATTCCACTTCGATGCGATAGTGCGCAAGCTACAGCCAAAGCACTTTGGGGAATCTTTGCTCACTGGGGCTTCCCTAAGATTATTGAATCAGATAGAGGTACTCATTTCACTGGCAAAGTTATGCAAGCACTTTGCGCAATTCTCAATATTCAGCAGCGCTTTCATGTTCCTTATCATCCTCAGTCTGCAGGAATAGTTGAGCGTATGAATCGTACATTAAAAACGCGCCTTGCTAAAACTTTAGCTTCCTATGGTCGTGAATGGGTACATTGGCGTGCCAGCGTCCGGTCCTAGATTTGATCCTGGTTCAACACACAAAAGCGGGATTGAAGCAGCTGTCTTCCTGTGCTTGTTGCAGTTTCTACTTTTGCTGGTCGAAGTGGAGTGTGTGTGTTTAATAACAGTATAATCTAGTGAATCTGGAAGAATCACAACAGTTTGGAGTTAACGTCGTGGCCAAGGCGTGGTTGGGGACATTTGAGGCAACGCTGAATTTTACGCATGGGCAGAGAAGCCTCTGTGGGAGTCACGTGCTTTTGAAGACGTATAGCAGCTCTATCTGTGTGTAAGACGTGAAGATTTAGTGTGTCCCTGGAAGCATTCTGATACGGTGAATACTTTTCTGTATTCTTTATTAGATGGAACTTATTCACACATATGCAAAGGCAGCAACTTGTAATTTTGATGCAATGTCTGAAAATGAAAGTTTAAGTAATGTTCTTACACATTTATGGATAGCATGTCAGACTGCAATCAGGACATTGATAAAAGCATTATTTTGGCAAAAAGGAAAAGAAGTTAGCTAACATTGTTAATGTTTGTTTAATTAAGGAGTATGCAGAAAAATCCTGTGTGGTGTACGTGAATACTGTAAATTCTGTAATATGTTAATACTGTAAGGCAATGGTGTTGTTCTAAGTGTAATATAATTCAGATATGTTGAAACTTTAGAAGACAATTACATGGCTAGAGGGACCAATTATTGCATCGCTTAGACAGGAATTGCACAGACAAAGTACTGAGGACTGGTTTGTTCTGTGGTGAAGCGAAGTAAGAGGGGGGGTCAGCGAGGGAGTTTGTAAGGTCACAGAATTCCTCCCTTAAAAAGCTGACAGGCAAGACAGACAGAGAGTTCTTCTGATGAGGAGGAGGAGGAATTGTTTTCCAGGATTTGTTGTTGAGCTGAGTTTAACTCAGATGATGTCTTTTCAGTTGCAGAACAAGAGATATCATGCGTTTTCAGATATTTCTCAGGAGAGACGTACTTCAATGTACCTCTGCATATTGCAGCATTAACACAATCTGAGGACAGAGAAAGAATCACTAAATACTTGTTAAGTTGAAAAGTAATTTCCATGCATATGATCCTAAAAAAGATGCTTTTGCTAATATGTCTACATTTGAAACAATAGCTAACAGTTTAATTTGAGAAAGAAAGAAACATGTTGATGTTAAAGTTGTGGCTACCTCCACATTTATCTCAGAGATTACCTATGGGATTAATGGTCTATGGGTGGAGATTTGAATTGGGATAGTGACAGACATTGGAGTTCAGCTGGTCAGAGATTACAGACACTTTATACTTTACACACTGGAGTGAGGAACTGAAACTGATTCTTTGGAGAGTTTGCAAGTTACCATCCATGATGATCCATGGGAATTTGCTAGTAGATTTGAGCATGCCTATCGAATGGTAATGGATATACATCGTCTATAGTGCATCCTAAGATGAAGTCTGCTCTTATTAGGAATTCAAATATTTGGATTCATCAGCTAGGAAACATGCGAAAATGAAGACACAATTGAGGTGCTATTCAAGTGGTTGATGCTTTCAGGAGGGAGCATATGCAATTATTGAGCAGGAGTGCTAGGAAAAACAATATCTGTTAATATTGTAACAACAAATGAAGCTGGTTATTTATCTGTTCCTAAGGTCACCAGTAAAGCAAAATTTTTGTTTTAATTGTGGAAAGCAGGGACACCTTAGGAGAGATTGTACGGTTAAACTTAAAAAATGTGTCTAGATCTAATGGACAATCTAATGCACAAAAGTTCCAATTTAAAAGTGAGACCCAAGAGGATATTAATGATAGTACTCTGTATGGGCCTTTGAGAAGGAATTGAGGCTTTAGGAATTATGTCTATAAGTACACCCTTCTTCTGTAAACGAAGGCGTCTGCTTTCCTAAGCAGGACTTAACCTCTTCTGCATGACGGTGTGAGCCCTGAAATGGTTCCTATATGTGAGACATTTAGGGACTCAGCAGGGCGACCATTTGTTATAGGTTTCATAGGGGGCCATAAGACTAAAATACTTGTTGATACTGGAGCCTTGTTTTCTTTGACTGATTACTTACCACTAGAAAAGCCTCAGGATTCTTTGACAAGGTATTTGATTGGATTGGGAGGTGCTCAGTCTAAAGCTATTCTTGTACCAAATGTTTCTTTGCGGTTGGGTGATGCTTGGGATTTGACTATTCCTATCTGGCATACACAAGTGCAGGAAGGAACAATTCTTGGAGCTGATGTTATGTGGCAGGCTGGAATGATTGTGGATCTTTGCAAATGTCCTCGGAGAGATTCAAGGGGGGCGGAGACCTGTTTACTGACACATGATACACTTACTCCCATTTGTAAATATGACTTGTCAGACACAGTCACTGAAAGGGACACTGACACTGATGCAACACAGAATGGAATGGCCTGATACACATGGAGATACACAACTTACAGAGATTGTTAAGAATATCCTAAGTGTGGGCTCAATTTAGGACAGATTGTGGCATTCTTAAAGACAGTTTAGTCACAATAGAAGGCAAAGACCCTCCATATAAACAAAGGCAATATAGATTTCCAACGGAAGCAATTGCACCTATTGGTAATATCATTGACAATTGCAGAACAAGGAATATAAGGCTTGTTCATCTACGAATAACATCCAATTTGGCCTGTGCGTAAGAGTGACAACTCGGGAGATTGACAGTTGATTATAGATTCACTGAATAATACACACCTGCAGTAGCTAATTTAGTAGCTTCAATGCCTGATGTAATGTCACGACTTATGGGTAATGCCAGAATAGTCATTTAAAGGTAAGGGTAGTGTCCACGTGACACATGGTGAGGGTCTGCAGAGTATATTAAGAGGTGCAGATTTGGAGAAGAACCAAGATCAACCTTAATGCTAAACTTCATATTACTCTCTCCAGGCTTGATGGACTAAGATACTATATGTAAGCCAAAACTATATTTTTATATCTTTATATATGTGTGAAGGAAAGCCTCAATAAACTGTTTGTGATATAATAGAAGAAGAGCTGCAGCTTCTTTTATTGAAAGGTGATTATCACCCCCGATTAATCAAGAGAAGATTAATCAATTAATTACAAAATTAATTACAATGGTTATGTCCAGAAACTCGATTTCTGTGTTACTGACCTTAAAAGTAAATCTTATAGGACTGTCCAATCCATTCAGGTTATCAATCATTTGAAGGAGTGATTCCTTTGTACCCTTCCACACCAGGAACGTGTCATCAATGAATCTACAATAGAATAACAAATGATTCACATATTGCTGTAATATATGTTCTCTCTCGTATTGAAACATAAATAAATTGGCGTAGGCCGGCGCCATAGCCGTGCCCATCGCTGTTCCCGTCCTTTGCTTATAATAGGAATCCTCGAATTTGAAGAAATTACATTTTAACATCAACCCTAAAAGCTACTAAAGGAGAGTGAAAGTGGAACGGAGGCTTATCAGGATTTTGTTCTAACCTTATTAGGATTGATGTATTGATGTATTATGCTGTATTAATGTATTATCATATATTATACTGTATTAATGTATTATACTGTATTAAAGGGCATCTATAGTGGGAAAATTAACTTTTTTTTCTTTCTTTCCATGTGTTCTATAATTCCCTACAACCCACAGAGTGTCTTCACTTTTTTAAGATTCCCTCTCTGTCCTGAGATACACCAGTTAGAAGAATACGTAATTGCATTACTCTACTCCTACTTGTACTGTCAATCAATCTGACGTGATCCCCCCTCCCTGCTCTATAATAAACATAGAGATAACAGCATTAGCAGGGGGAAAGGGGTAGCTTTGATGGTAGATATAAGGCTGCACTTGACCCCCTTTCTTAATAGCTTTCACTGATTGATGATGGGTCACAAAGTGAGAGATTGTAAACTGTACTGATCTTCTTCCGTGTCTCCAGGACAGCTTGCTTTCTATTGGCCACTGTGTGTAGGTGTGTTTTTCAGGATGTTGAACTTTTAACTCCTACTGTACATGATAAGCTTGTCGGTTAGCCGGAGTTGAGACATGGAGGAGGTAACAGAGGGGAGGGGGAAGGGGGGAGTGCTGCACAGAGATCTGAAACCATGGTTAAACAAAGTCACTGACAGAGATAGGATTAAGGCAGCATAGAGTACATGAATTTAACTTTGCAAAGGGGCAATGTGTTTTTTTCCACTATAGATGCCCTTTAATGTATTATCCTGTATTAATGTAGTTTACTTTATTAATGTATTATATTGTATTAATGTATTATCCTGTATTAATGTATTGTACTGTATAAATGTATTATCCTGTATTAATGTATTGTACTGTATTAATGTATTATCCTGTATTAATGTATTATCCTGTATTGATGTATTACACTGTATTAATGGTATTCTACTGTATTAATGTTATTTTGTATTGATGTATTACACTGTAATGTATTATACTTATTATAGTATTTCATGTATTGATGTATTACACTGTATAAATGTATTATCCTGTATTGATGTATTACACTGCATTAATGTATTGTACTGTATTAATGTTTTATACCTTATTAATGTATTATCCTGTATTGATGTATTACACTGTATTAATGTATTATAGTTTATTAATGTATTACACTGTATTAATGTATTATACTGTATTAATGTATTATACTTTATTAATGTATTATCCTGTATTGATGTATTATACTGTATTAATGTATTATAGTTTATGTATTACACTGTATTAATGTATTATACTGTATTAATGTATTACACAGTATTAATGTATTATCCTGTATTAATGTATTACACTGTATTAATGTATTATACTGTGTTAATGTAATATACTTTATTAATGTATTATACTTTATTAATGTATTATCCTGTATTGATGTATTACACTGTATTAATGTATTATACTGTATTAATATATTATCCTGTATTAATGTATTACACTGTATTAATGTATTACACTGTATAAATGTATTATACTGTATTCATATATTATACTTTATTAATGTATTTCACTGTATTAATGTATTATATTGTATTAATGTATCATACTTTATTAATGTATTTCACTTTATTAATGTATTACACTATATTAATGTAATATACTATATTAATGTATTACACTGTATTAAAGTAATATACTATATTAATGTATTATACTGTATTAATGTATTATACTGTATTAATGTATTATACTTTATTAATGTATTTTTACTTTCTTAATATGTATTATCCTGTATTGATGTATTACAACTGTATTAATGTATTATACTGTATTAATATATTATCCTGTATTAATGTATTACCTGTATTAATGTATATACACTGTATAAATGTATTATACTGTATTCATAATTATACTTTATTAATGTATTTCACTGTATTAATGTATTATATTGTATTATGTATCATACTTTATTAATGTATTTCACTTTATTATGTAATATACTATAATTACTAAATACTATATTAATGATATTACACTGTATTAAAGTAATATACTATATTAATGTATTATACTGTATTAATGTATTTACTGTATTAATGTATTATACTTTTTAATGTATTTCATTGTTTAATGAATTACCATGTATAATGTATTATACTGTATTAATGTATTGATGTATAACTGTAGTCTTAATCCTGTATTGATGTATTACACTGTATTAATGTATTGTACTGTATTAATGTATTACACTTTATTAATGTATTATACTTTATTATTGGATTTTACTGTACTAGTGTGTTATACTGTATTAATGTATTACCATGTATTAATGTATTGTACTGTATTAATGTATTATCCTGTATTGATATATTATACTTTATTAATGTATTAAACTTTATTAATGGATTTTACTGTACTAATGTGCTATACTGTATTAATGTATTACCATGTATTAATGTATTGTACTGTATTAATGTATTATCTTGTATTGATTTATTATACTTTATTAATGGATTATATTTTATTAATGGATTTTACTGTACTAATGTGCATTGTGCATTGTGCATTGTGCATTGCATGTATGACAAAATAGTACTTTTTAGTAGCAAAAGGTGTATACTTTACAAAAATATATAGTTTATGAGGGGTATCTTTGAGATTAGGGTGTTTCCTTTTAAAAACTAAAAGTAGTTCAATTTGGTATAATTGCACTTATGCATTGGTTCCTTTCGGGGCTAGTTGATGGCCATGTTGGGTGTACACCCATGCATTTAGCATGCTGTTTGATTCAGGAAATTTGGGAGTTTGATTTTTTTTACATGTCATGGAAATTACATTATCAGTTGCTGACTTATATATATATTTCCAAATATATATAATTTGATGGGGGTATTTTTGAGATTAGAGAATGTTCAGTTTGAAAAAAAGAAAGCTGTTCAAAATATATATTTTACGAATATCTCATTTGTAGGGGGTATTTTTGAGATTGGGAGTGTTTATTTGAAAGCACAAAAGCTGTTCAAAATGCAGAGATTACTTGAAATTGTAGGTGTAATTGTCCTCATTGGTTTTCTTCAGAGCTAGTTGGTAGATATGTCTCAGTGTGCAATCACACATGTAGCATACCGTTCATTTCATGAAATTTGGGAGTTTGATATTTTTGTGGTTTTTTTTTACTTGTCATGGAAGTTTAGGTATGGTTTGCTGACTCTGAAACATGTCTTTGATTATTTTTTTTTAAGAAATCTGCTAAAACATGATAATCTATGAAGGATAACTACTAGAATTCTGCTCGTATGTTTGACAAAATTCCACTATTTGGTAGTTGAAGGTATGTACTTTTCAAAAATATATAGTTTGTGGGGACTATTTTTAAAATTGAGGGGCATTTTTTTTTTAATTACTGAAAGCTGTTCAGTTTGGTATTTGAACTGCACTTATACATTGGTTCCCTTCAGGGCTAGTTGACGGCCATGTCTCTGTGTGCACCCACGCATTAAGCATGCCCTTTGATTTAGGACATTTTGGAGATTGATATTAGGTGGGGTTTTGTTGTTACTTGTTGTGGGAGCTTAAATATGGTTTGCTGACTTTGAAACATGCCTTTCATTAATTTTTCAAAAAATTGTTCAGTTTGAAAAAAAGAAAGCTGTTCAAAATGCTAAACTGACTGAATTTATTTTATGAATATATCATTTGTAGATAGTATTTTTAAGATTGGGGCTGTTTACTTTAAAAACCCAAAAGCTGTTCAAAATGCAGAGATTACTTGAAATTGTAGGTGTTTGTCCTCATTGGTTTTCCTTCAGAGCTATGGTAGATATGTCTCATCCTCAGTGTGCAATCACAGCATACCGTTCATTTCATGAAATTTGGGAGTTTGATATTTTTGTGGGTTTTTTTTACTTGTCATGGAAGTTTAGGTATGGTTTGCTGACTCTGAAACATGTCTTTGATTATTTTTTTTTAAGAAATCTGCTAAAACATGATATTCTATGAAGGATAACTTCTAGATTTTTTTTACAATTATGAGGCTTTTTTTTTTAATTACTGAAAGCTGTTCAGTTTGGTATAACTGCACTTATACATTGGTTCCCTTCAGGGCTAGTTGATGGCCATGTCTCTGTGTGCACCCATACATTAAGCATGCCCTTTGATTTAGGACATTTTGGAGATTGATATATTACTTGACATGGGAGCTTAGATATGGTTTGCTAACTTTGAAACATGCCTTTCATTCATTTTTCAAAAAATTGTTCAGTTTGAAAAAAAGAAAGCTGTTCAAAATGCTAAACTGACTGAATTTAATTTGCAAATATATCATTTGTAGATAGTATTTTTGAGATTGGGGCTGTTTACTTTGAAAACCCAAAAGCTGTTCAAAATGCAGAGATGACTGGCATTGTAGGTGCAATTGTTCTTACACATTGGTTTTCTTCAGGGCTAGTTGGCAGATATGTCTCGGTGTGCACCCACTCATGTACCTAACGGTTTGATTCAATATGTTTGGGAGATTGTTAATTCGTTGGTTTTACCTGTCATGGGAGTGATGGTATGATTTGCTGACTTTGAAAAATGCCTTTAATTAATATTTGTAGAAAATCCGCTAAAAGCATAATATTTTATGAAGGACTGTGTCCAAAATTGTGCTTGGATGTATGACAAAATGAGACTATTTGGAAGCGGAAGGTGTGTACTTTCCAAAAATATATAGTTTGTGAGGGGTATTTTTGAGATTGGTAGGTGTTTTGCTTGAAATATTGAAAGCTGTTTTATTTGTTATGATTGCACTTATGCATAGGTTCCCTTCTGGGCTAATTGGTAGCCGTGTCT
The DNA here is from genome assembly GCA_019447015.1 of Hymenochirus boettgeri. Classification (NCBI taxonomy): domain Eukaryota; kingdom Metazoa; phylum Chordata; class Amphibia; order Anura; family Pipidae; genus Hymenochirus; species Hymenochirus boettgeri. Next base: position 8,808,458 of record CM033469.1, read on the forward strand.
TTGTGTGCACCCATGCATGTAGAATGTATGTTTAGTTGTTTTTTTATTTATCATGGGAGTTAAGGTATCATTTTCTGACTTTAAAACATGCCTTCAATAAAGTTTTCAGAAAATCTGACTGTATCTAGAACTCTGCTTGTATGTATGACAAAATGGCACCATTTTCTAGCTGAAGGTGTGTAGGTTCCAAAAATATATAGGAAGACACTTACCCAGAGCTGTTTCGTTCTGGGTAAATCTCCTGTACATTATTCAATATCCTGTTTGCAGCTGCAGGTAAGACCCTTAGTCGACATTAAAATCACGCACTAAAAGTAGCGCTAACACGATATTGGACTGCAAGCTAAGATGGAGGTTAAATCACGCTAACTGATATTAAATCGTTTAAAGGCCTTTAGAGACAATAAAATATAATACAGTACACATGTGACTTACTTAGGTTTCTCTATTTTCCATTTCTAGTGCTTCAAATTTTCTTTCATTATTTATTTATTTATTTCTTATGTTGAAATTTAATTTCAGCAGAAGTAACATGAAATCCCCAATGGTTTTATAAATATCAATTTCTTCAGTTGCTGTTCTATTCTTTCTCAATTCCCCCGATGTAATGCAGACACATTGTGACACATGTGTGGCTTGTGATCAGGTACTCTGGGAAATCTATTCCCAAGTTCTAATTTCTACAGAAACCTTTATATTCAAAAATAACAACTTTGTACACCGTAACCCATGGAGGATGGTAAATTTATCCATGTCAGGGCAACATCGGATAACAATAAACAATAGACAATAGACAATAGCAGCATCAGCTCGGTAACATACAAGGTGGCAAAATACCTAGCTAGCATCCTAGGTCCCTTAGTTGGAAGTTCTAAGCATCACATCCAGAATTTAGGATGCAAAATAAACTATGGTGTCCAATCGTGTGACATCACCCTTCACCTGGAAGCTGTTGAAATGGCAAGAAAATGTCTGTGCCAAAACAAAATATTTGCCAGCAGAACAGAACTTAACCCAGAGCAAGTGTGCCATATAAGCGACTAATGTAGGACTGTTGGCCTAAAAAAAGATTTGTACATGGATAGAGAATTGGTTATTGGATCGCAAACAGAGAGTGGTGGTCAATGGAGCTACATCTATGTGGGCTAAAGTTCTAAGTGGAGTGCCTCAGGGTTCTGTACTGGGGCCACTTCTGTTTAATCTGTTTATAAATGACTTAGAAGGGCACTGGTAAGGCCTCATTTGGAATATGCAGTGCAGTTTGGAATCCCATATACAAAAGGGACCTCTTGGAAATGTAAGCAGTTCAGAGAAGGGCAACTAAAATAATAAAAGGAATGGAGGGGCTTGACTATTGAGGTCAATTAGACAAGTGGGCTGTTTACATTGGTGAAGCGAAGTTTGCGTGGGGACATGATAACCTTATACAAATATATTAATGGGCCAAATAATAAACTGTCTGGTGCATTGTTCAAATCGGTCATATCAGAAGACACATGGACATCCTTTAAGATTGGAAGAAAAGAAGTTTCATCTTCAGGTTAGGAAAGGTTTCTTTACAGTGAAAACGGTGAAACTGTGGAACTGGCTTCCAGCAGATGTGGTAATGAATGGCAAGTTCATTAAGTAGCCTTAAAAGTGGGCTAGATAAGTTTCTAAAACTAAACAATATTGAGAATTACTGGTCTTAATACATATACCATAGTCCATAGTTCTGTTTAATCCAGGGATACTTTCCAATTGCCGTTTGAAGGATTGCCGTTCAGGAAGGAATTTGTGTGGATGGATATGCCCTTTAAACCCAACGCATTGAGGCAGCAACTAGTGCATCACAAAGACCCAATACTAAAACACAAGAAGTGCATTATACGCAGCACAGTGCAGTAAAGCGTGCTCAGATTTGTATATGGGAGAGACGAAACAGCAGCTGCACCAATATATGGCCAAGCACAGAAGAGATAATTCCTCTGGTCAGGAATAAGTTGTGTACCTGCACCTTAAGGAAAAAGGACATAAGTTTGAAGATTGTAATGTTAACATCTTGGCCAAGGTTGTTTAAAAGAGGTGTTAAGGAGGCAATTTATTGTATGTTAAAATAAAGAAACCAAGCCTTTATAATTGGGACACAGTCCAGGGTAATTATTGCCAACAGATTCTTGTACAAGTAATTCTAAATTGAGAATTCCAGTTGGATGACTAGCGAATTTCTTCAAAAAATACACTTCAAGTCATGTTGATCTAACAGAATACAACAGATACAGGCATCCGTTCTAACCGAAAACTTCAAAGCCTTATAATGAAAGTCCCTTTCTTTCTGCCTGCAGACACAGTATTGGGAAGATAAACTGTCAGTGAAGACCAGGTCTTTTTTAGGGACGCAGAGGTTAAACAGCTGTGTTCTTTAATAGGTTTTTGAAAAAAAATTGGTGATTAAGTCAAAAATCATTTTGAATTTCGAAATTTGGTGTTGTAATTTGATTCAACAAATCTGCTTCAATTGGGATTCACAAAACTTGGACGCATTCTGCGGAGCAGCTGGTAGAAAGATTCTTTCAAGTTTCAAGTGATAATGCAAATGGCAATTCCCTGATTGAGTTTTGCTCATTAGCAATTTGTTCTAATATTTGGTTCTGTTTAGTTGGGTGCACTATGGGGCATTTTTACATATTTATAAAGGTGCAGTATCACAATACACAATATTCAGGGTTATTCAATAAAAGTTCTTATCGTTTAAAATGGTGCTAATTTTGCCCCATCCATTCAGATATTATTTAACATTTGAAAGCTAACATCTGATTGGTTGGGGCAAACTTAGCACCATTTTAAACGATAAGAACTTTTATTGAATCTCCCTGATAGTGTCTTTTCTGTCAATGTAAAAAGGCCAATCGGTATCAGTATTTTACAATGGTGTCTTTATATTGCACTAGGGTCATAAAACGAGGCCATCCAAAATACCTATACTGAATACATCAATAATATTTGTTTAGAAATAGACTCCTTCATGGTATTTTAATTGGGTAAAATATTGGGTGGGGGTTCAAATAAATATGCAGATACAACCCATCCAGGTAACAACTTATCAAATGCACAATATTTTACTATCTGTTGTGTCCATTAATTCCAATAAAATATAATACACGTGTCACAGAACCAATATTCTCCACATTCCTATTGCTTTAAAGTTTCTTTCAGTATTTAGTTCTCATGTTAAAGTTGAACTTTAGCAGCAATAATACAGATTCTCCAGTGGTTTTATTTATATAAATATCAATCCCTTCAGATCTCTGTGATCAGGTACCTTGGGAAATCTATGTCTAACTTCAAAAGAAACCTTTACACTGGAAAATAACAGCCTTGTACATTGAAACCCACAGAGGATGGTAAATTTACAGTATACACCTGTCCCAATGTAACATGGGAATGTACCAGAGAGCTTAACAACAAAAAAAAGAATGAAAATAAAGGATTTGTGTTTGAACTTTTCATTGATTTATCATTTTTATCAAAATGAATTGTTTAAGAGACGATACCCAAATTTACATCTTTGCTCCAGATCTCCCTACATTGACACCCCTGGTCATCTCTGCCTTCATGTCCTCCCGCTTCCTCAAACTAAACATGGACAAGACTGAACTTGTCCTTTTCCCACGCTCACTCTCTGTTCCTCTTACTATTAATATTAACAACACACCTATATCCCCATCTCCGCATGTCCGTTGCCTGGAAATAACGTTAGATTCCGATCTTTCATTCAAATCCAATGTCAACACGCTTACAAACTCCTGTCGGCTCCAACACAAAAAAAAAATCTCTAGCATTATATATACCGTATATATATATCCTTCGCACTCCGTTCAATCGACCATCCGCCTGGGTGCTACTGTAACGTATCTATGCAGTTCGGTATAGAAGCAGAGCACTCCAAGGACTTTGTTATGAATATTTTATTGATACAAGGTAGGACTGTAAAGCCTACGTGTTTAGGCCCTTCATACATGGGCCATCATCAGGCTTACAGTACAAACAAACATACAACATTAAATAGGCCAGTGTCCTCCCCCAACACGTCCCCCGCCCATCCCCAGCACCACTCCCCCAATTCCTAATAGGTTACTAATACGCTCCCTTAATTTACCTACAATATTTTTGTCTGCCAAGTGTTACACAGTGTCTGAATGAACAGCGGCCAATGGCTGGGGGTTCAATGAGAATATCAAGCGTCATATGATATCGAAAGTAAATCCACTGATTGCTAATAAAGTGACCATAGTGCAACAATTAGCAAAGTCATAAAGTGCTCAGTGAAATCATCAAGCATCATCTGGAATCAGGAGCAACTTAACTGATTACCAATAAAGTGACCATAATACTACAACTAGTATGATATAGGTAAAACATATAGAAAAACACATAGTTAAAAACGTCACGCATTTAAAAACAACTAGGATCCCATACTAAATGGCTATTTATGCTAATACTGGAAGATTTCTAAGGGTAACGTGGGGATAAGCGCTCACTAAAGACTAATGAACACTCTGTTTATCTAACGTTTCTATATTGATACTGTAGGCATAAAGCGGAGCCACATTCCAATCTTTAAATAGTTATAGCTACAGTATCGGAGATAATGTATCCTTATCTTACCCTATTGGGATGTTAGGGGCCAGCCGGGACACCCCATATTTTAGACCCCCAACATAGGTTACACAGGGTTGTATTTGTTTATAATTATTATTATAAGAAACAAGTGAGGGCAAGTTGTTCGTTCATGCCCATAGGGGACAATGTCTCCAGTCTCTTGATCCAGTGCACCTTCCTTTGTAGGAGTGCCAGTTTACGGTCTTTTCCTTCCTTGGCAGGCTCCCAATCAATTGCCATCCACTTGAAAGAGGCTGTCGAATGTCCTTTTTCCCTGAAGTGTCTGGCTACAGACTGTTCACCAAACCTGTCACTTGTGCCCTGGGTCATCACCCCTTTTGACATTGTTGGTAATCCAATCGATCTAATGGCCTGTCTATGGTTTGCCATGTGGTCATGCAATGTGGTCGTTGTTTTACCCACGTAGTATTGTCCACAGGGGCATGTGATGAAGTATATAACATGGCTACCTAAACAGTTCGGTCTGTGTCTAATTTTTATTCTTTGACCATTGTGGGGGTGTGGGAAGTCAGGGCCCGATACTGCACTTCTACATGCTAGACACCCTTGGCACTTATAAAATCCCATTTTAGTTTTGGGGAGCCATGAGGGGTTAATTCCTTTTGCTGGTTCCCTAAAGTCAGTCTTGACTAAGATGTCTTTGAGGTTCTTCCCTCGTCTGTTAAAAGTCCGAAAAGTTGAAAATTGTGATGGAATATTTGAAAATTGTGATTAAAAAATGTGAAAATATCAGATTCAATTGCTTGTGAAGGTTCTCATTCATCCAGGTCATGGTATATCTGTTGTATTCAATTAGATCAACTGGACTTGAAATGTAGTTCTTGAAGACGTTTCGCTAGTCATCCGACTGGCTTTCTCAATTCAGAATGACTTGTACAAGAATCTGTGGCAATTATGTACCCTGGAAAATCCCAATTAGCATATCACAGCCAGGTATTAAGGGTGTGATTGGATAGTGGCTAAGAGGTGTTATAGGAACGCCCAGAGTAAGGTGTTAAAACAGCATTGTACATGGCAGACAGTTGCTGCTTGTTAGAAGTTAAGGAAAATGGTAAACTGGAAGTAGAGGTTTACAGAAAACCAACACACCCAGATCAGTATTTGATGTTTGACTCCCACCACCCTTTAGATCACAAGCTGGGTGTCATCAGAGCCCTGGAACACAGAGCCGAGAACATCCCCACTAGCACAGAGGCGAAGGCTAAAGAAATGAAACATCTCAGAGGAGCCCTTAAAACTTGTGGATATCCAGACTGGGCCTTTGTCAAAAGAAGTAGAAGGAAAGAAAAGAACACAAATACCAACAGTGAAGGGGAAAAGCAAGACAGGAGGAAGAACATGGTCATCCCATATGTAGCAGGGGTCTCCGAGAAATTAAGAAGAATTTTCAAAAAACATCGTATCCCTGTCTGCTTTAAACCGAACAACACACTGAGGCAGCAATTGGTACATCCGAAAGACCCAATACCTAAACACAAGAAAAGCGACATCATATATGCAGTGCAGTGCAGTGAAGAATGCTCTGATTTGTATGTGGGGGAGACCAAACAGCAACTGCATCAACGTATGGCCCAGCACAGAAGAGCCAATTCCTCGGGTCAGGACTCAGCCGTGTATCTGCATCTTAAGGATAAAGGACATACCTTTGAAGATTGTAATGTTAACATACTGGCGAAGGAACGTGACTGGTTCAAGAGAGGTGTTAAGGAGGCCATTTATGTGAAAATAAAGAAACCCAGCCTAAATAGAGGTGGGGGGGTTCGACACCAACTGTCTGCCATGTATAATGCTGTTTTAACACCTTACTCTGGGCGTTCCTATAACACCTCTTAGCCACTATCCAATCACACCCTTAACACCTGGCTGTGATATGCTAATTGGGATTTTCCAGGGTACATAATTGCCACAGATTCTTGTACAAGTCATTCTGAATTGAGAAAGCCAGTCGGATGACTAGCGAAACGTCTTCAAGAACTACATTTCAAGTCCAGTTGATCTAATTGAATACAACAGATATCAGATTCAATTGTGTTCGAATATTATATTTGTTATTTTACTAAGTTCTGCGGAACCGATGTTGGTTTGTTCATCTCTAGTGATAAACAGCTAAAAGTGTCGGTGTTTCTAAAATGGTGGTTTTAGCCTTTTAGCCTGAAGTGTGCATTGCCCCTAAGTTACACACTGGTGTTTGTAATCCTTACTAGAAATGCTCCTCTGCTGCTCCTTGTCTGTCTTTCTGTCACTGACAGTCCTCGATGGGGCCAATGGGAAGACACAATTTTCGCAGAGCTGGAATTGTCACAGGATGCCCTGTGTGAGGTTGTGGGAAATAAGGCAAACCAGGCCACACAAGCTCTTTTACAATTGAAGGAGCTTTATTATAACACACCAGTACCAAGCAAAACCTTATCCTACCAAGCAAGCACTGTCCTTGGGATCCAGTTCCTGGGATCTCTGGGCTCCACTGCCTTGGCTCCAAACTGCTGGGCTGCTGCTGGTCTCTCTTGGTCTGCTCCGCCTTCCTGGCTCCTGGGCCCCTTGCTCTCAAGCTAAGGGACAGGGTAGTGTGACAGCTCTGGGCTGCTAGGCACTGCCTAAGCATGTGTCCCAGCTCTGTTCTCCCTTGCTCAACTTTCCCTTTCCCTTCTGCCAAGCCCTAGACTTGAACTCACGAGTTTCTTGAATTGAGTCGTTGTTGCATTTCAAGTGAAACATCTCTGCATTATTGACTCCATATCAGTCCATTTAAGACATATCTCTCTGATATATTGAATTCGGACATCATTACCATAGGTGGTCTCCTAGTATTCATTACATTTTGGGTAAACTCTAGATTACTCTTCCATGTTTGTTGTTTTTACAATGAATAAAATGTTTTTAATTCTGTATTATCTGCCTGTGTCAGTCAGGCACTTTGACTTTTACTGTTTGTGTAGTCTGTAGCCTTTTACATTTTGTCTATGCAATCATTTATAATAGTGTGTATGTAGCTATTTATAGCACATTATTGTAGTAAGCAGGAGATTTCTCTCTCTGTTTCCATTGGATTACATCGTTACTTACCCCTATTTAAGGAACAGAGGCACTCTTGTGACCGTTGTGGTCTCTGAGGAAGCTCCGCAAAACGTGTCAGGCCACGCCCCCTTTTCTATCTGTCCGTCATTCAGTTTGCTGTCATGTGTTTTATATGATTTAATACAAGCTATGTTTTACTTTACCACCTCCCTCTACCTGCTTGGATCTGTTCCCCCATGATAATGGCTGGAGACTGGACCCAGATCTTCAGGTGTTGGGACACTCCGCTAAGAAGAGGTCGGACGCATAGTGGTAGAAGCTCCCGGCAGTAAGTGTGATTTCCCTTTTATTTCTTATAATACAAAAGGTTTTTTCAGTTTTTTTTTTTTTTTTTTTGGTGTGGCCTCTTTATACCTTTCTATTTGCCCACATGAACTAAAGTGTTCTCACTAAATGAATGAAGCGCACTAACCTTTATTATTTATAATTTTCTTCCACTGAAATAAATCTTCAAAAACCCCTCTGCAGTGACTGAGTTTACCTATCCTGTGAGTCATAGACAGGCACACACGATCTCCCTCATTTATTTATTATCCTAGGAATGTTTCAGTTCATTTATGTGGGCAGATAGAAAGGGGTTAAAGGGAAACAACAGTGGGATATATTGTTATAAAAAAATATCTCAGTATTAAAACACTCTCAGGGAGATTCAATAAAAGTTCTTCTTGTTAAAAATGGTGCTAATTTTGCCCCAACCAATCAGATGTTAGCTTTCAAATGTTAAATAAAATCTGATTGGTTGGAGAAAAATTAGCACCATTTTTAACAATAAGAACTTTAATCGAATCTCCCTGTATTCTTTTTATGCCTGTGTCATAGTAACGATGAGAAAGAAGCAATATTAGTAAATTCCCAAATTGTACCTTTAGAAATATACAATATGCAGTGATGCAAAAAGGATCATGTAGAGTCTTGTCCCTGTTTATTGGTCAGGGTCTCATTGGTCAGGGCCCTGCGGCTTTAAGATCTTTCCAGCATAGCAAATATGAGTAAATTTTTTTTAATTTTGTCAACATTGAAATCTCACCTCTATCCACACACAGCATTCTATGGACCCCACAAACACTACGACAGGCATCAACTCCCATAACCAATCCGTACATCATACACTCCATAGAAATATGGGACAGAACTATAAAACGCACAAACATCTGGCACACCAAACTCCATATACACCCCACTTATGGACAACCCACTATTTCCACCAGGAATGCACAACTCATTAAAACATTACTGGAGCTTCAGAGGAATCAATACAATAGGAGATCTATACAACAACATCTCAGCCCTCTATCATGGCAAGACGCCAACAAAAATTCAAACTACAACCAGAACGATGGTACCAATACTACCAAATGACACACTTTATCAATAACCTCTCAATGAATGAACCCTCTACTATACAACATCCTCTGGTACTCCATTCAACCAAAAAGGCATGATTAAGTGGGAACAAAAATTCGGAACGGCACTGTCAGAGGAGCAATGGAATCAAATATTTATTAAGACATATAAATGCTCTATTAATATAGATAAACATCTTACAAAATCCTACACGGATGGTATAGATCACCCCTAGTACTACACAAAATGGCTAAATCATACCCTCCCAGCTGTTATAGAGGATGCGGGGGAAACGCAGACCTTCAGAAAGGTCAGAAATTCGGGGAAAACTGTCAAAACTGGTTGACAACTCAACTGAATCTCAAGTGAAAACACCAATAAAATTAACTCCCTGGATCGCACTGTATAAGTGCACTGTAAAAATCAAGTTCTTTTTATTTGGAAGCTGCAGCTTTAAAAATACTGTTGCCATATTTTTTTTCCCTATGTCCCTCCAGAGCCTAGCTTTGTGCCTTGGAAGTTACTGACATCTTGTTACTGGTTTGCTGAATGTTAAGCTCCGCCCCTCTGAGATTTCCTCTGCTTTCTCCTGCTTGAGCCTCAAACGATAATGTCTGTGAATTCCGTGCACTCTCCTGCTTGAGCCTCAAACAGTAATGCCTGTGAGTTCCGTGCACTCTCCTGCTTGAGCCTCAAACAGTAATGCCTGTGTGTTCCATGCACTCTCCTGCTTGAGTCTCAAACAGTAATTCCTGTGAGTTCCGTGCACTCTCCTGCTTGAGCCTCAAACAGTAATGCCTGTGAGATCCGTGCACTCTCCTGCTTGAGCCTCAAAAGTAATGCCTGTGAGTTCCATGCAAGTGCGTGTGCACGGAACTCACAGGCATTACTGTTTGAGGCTCAAGCAGGAGAAAGCAGAGGAAATCTCAGAGCTTAACATTCAGCAAACCAGTAACAAGATGTCAGCATCTTTCAAGGCACAAAGCTAGGCTCTGGAGGGGCATAGGGAATAATTGTACTGCACTATGTACAATATCGCCACGAAGGGACTTAAAATCTCTTCCCGGCACCCTTTGCTAAAGGGGCGGGGCATACGCTAGCGGGGTTGGGAAGCAGCGGTGGCGGGTGGTCGATGCGGGGGGGGTGAGGACGGGGTGGGCGTATGCCCATGCCCTCGCCGCAGGAGGCAAGGGCGAGGTGGGCGAATGCCCCAGCGTGCCCCTTCACAGCGGCGACCACCCGTGGTGAGGTGAGTGTGCGTCCTGGGGTGGTTGCGACCACCTGCCATGATCCAAGGGGAATCTCAGCTGTTTTCGCCACCTTCAAGGTGGCGAAGTAATACGTCTGAGATTAGCAATGCGTAACAGTTACTGCCGCTTTATAAATAGAAGCGGCGGTAACTGTTCAGATAGGCGCGAAAAGTTAACGAATATGCCCCCTAGAGATGATGATGATGAATATTATTATGGGTTTATATAGAGATTTAGATGAATTCCTTTTGTGATGAAATTTAGTGATAGAGAAGAAATGATTAAAAGCATCTATAAGAGTTGAAAAAATACAGTATAAAAAGAAACCCAAACTTTCATTTATCTGGGCTGACACTCCCTGCTTGGTTGCCCTTTCTTGGCAAAGGAACATGACTGGTTCAAGAGAGGTGTTAAGGAGGCCATTTATGTGAAAATAAAGAAACCAAGCCTAAATAGAGGTGGGGGGGGGTTCGACACCAACTGTCTGCCATGTACAATGCTGTTTTGACACCTTACCATGGGCATTCCTATAACACCTCTTAGCAATTGCCACAGATTCTTGTACAAGTCATTCTGAATTGAGAAAGCCAGTCTGATGACTAGTGAAACGTCTTCAAGAACTAAACTTCAAGTCCAGTTGATTTAATTGAATACAACAGATATACTTTTCTTGGAAAGTTTGTCTCCCTGGAGCTCTTATCCTTTTATACTAAGCATTGGATGGGGGGCCTCTTCCCTCCTTGTTAAAAGCCAGTAGGCAGGGGGAAGTGATAGCTTTTAATACTCATCTAATGCAAGGTCAGGGAGACAACCTTTCCTTGAAAATGCAACCAAGCAGGGAGTGTCAGCCCAGATAAATGACCCAAGGTAATTAGTTAGGACCTTCCATACTGGGGTTACCTTGACGTGGTTGGAAGGCTTTTCACTTTTATGCATAAAATTGTAACTAAACCCCCCCATGTTTTTACTGTTTACTGCACTAGCACAGATATTATGATAATAAATGGGGCCCAAGTATGTGCATTAAAAACTAGTTTCAAAATGTGGATAATAAATGTAATCAGTAGTTCTTACCGACATCATTTCTAACATGGAATTTGTAGTTTTGACACCCCGACACCCATGAAGGGGCTTACCGTTTGATATAAAACACACGGGAGATTGATACTTAATAGGTTTTTTTAAGTTGTCATAGGAGTGATACAGAAAATCTGCAGAGTGAAAATTGTATGAAAAATCGATGTCTGGAATTCTTTATTTTATGTATTAATGATACTCTTACATAATTGAACAAGTATAGGCTCTTGAAATATATGGCTAGTTGCTAATCACTTAGTAATACATAAGTCTCAAAGTAGTTAAGATGCACTCACTGGGACTTTTATAGAAAACAATACTTTTATTTAGCGATCAGCCCTCACCAGGCCATCACCAGGATTAGAGATGGCCGGTTACGAGAATTTTCGGAAAAACGAGACATTCTTGTAAATTCGAATTTTTGGGGCTTATTTTCAAGACGGAGCAAGCCACATGACCCAAATTATCCAATGGCAGCTAACATGATTATTGCCAGCCCCCTGGGTATAAAAGGCTGCTTCACAGGCGACATTTTGTCAGTGTGTTGGAGTGTGTTTAGTGGAGACCTGACAGTGTAGGAGTTGGAGAGAGATTTTTGCGCTTTTTGAGCTTTTTGAGCTTTCTGTGTGTGGATTTCAGTGTGGTGGTTTAGCACTTGTTGTTAACCACACCTGTATTCACAGATCTTGAGACCCAACAGTCCTTTTAAGGACTAACTTTGTGAGACCCAAAAGTCCTTTTAAGGACTAACCCCCCTGTAAGTCCTTTGGACAAATTTTGTGTTAGACCTTTTAGAGGTCTAGGTGTCCTGTTTTTTTGTTTGTTTCTGTATCTGTGTGTCAGTGTCTGTGTGTTTTGTGTAGCTGACAGTGCTGCCTTTAGCAGCAATCAGCAGCTTTTGCTGTCTGATCTGCTGTTTGCTGTCAGTTGTGTCTGTTCTATTGGTGCTTTAGTGTAAAAAAAAAAAAAAAAAAGCTTGTGTTTATTTGTTTGCTTGTGTTGTTTTTGTTGCTTTGTCTTTTGTGTTGTGTGTGTTGTGTGTGTGTTATATATATTATATATAATTATATATATATATATATTAATTTTTGGGGGGATAATTTGGGAGAGGGAAATGCCTGGCAGGGCAGAAGGGAGACCAGGAGCAGGTGGTGCTTCTGCACGTGGAGGAGAGGCAGAGGAGAGCCTACTGAAGGCTCTGGCCAGAGCTACCTGGCCCTTCGCAGGGCAGCCGGGTTACCGTGCCCGATATTTTTAGGGGTAGCCGGGCTAGGGCTATCCCTTCTGATCAAGGAAGGCGGTAGTAGAGTGGATTACCCAGCCTTCCTCATCCACCTCCTCACAGGCACAGAGCAGCCGAGCTGCTACTGTAGATATTGTGCCTGCTCCTTCCTCACCTGAGGCTCCTACTGTGGGCATGGAACCTGATCCGCTCTATCAGGAGTTCGTTGCCCACATGGCCCGTACCTTCGGGATCCAGGAGGAGGAGTCTCAGGATATGTTTTCGCACACTATGTGTGGGGCTAGTGTGCTTGAGGAGGAGCTGTGCACTGATGCACAATCTTTCCTGTCACCCGAGGCGGAGGAAATGCTCAGTGCACAGGGGGACAGGAGGCTGACGATGTCACGCAGCAGTCTGTGAGCAGCCAGGGAACTAATGCAGGGGGTGAGGTTCCAGATGCTGCTGCTGTTAGTGATGCAGCCTCCAGTATTGAGGAGTGGGAAGTGGACGATGAGGTCACCGATCGTCCATGGGTGCCCTCTGTGAGAGAGGAGGAGGATAGTAGTGTCTCTGAGGGATGTCCCTCAGAGCATGAGCACGATCCTGAACCCAGAGGCAGGACTGGGGGCAGGGGCCGGGGCAGAGGCAGTGCACCTAGTGGTACGTGGAGGTACGGCACTAATGAGATCTGGTGCCAGTGCCCACAGCAGCAGTGACCTCTGCTCCGAGTCGTGTCGGTGGCTCACGTCTGGTGGAGTTCTTCTCACTGGCTCCAGGTGACAACACAGTTGCAGTGTGCAAGTTGTGCCTGCAACGTGTTAGCCGTGGGAAGACCACATCACATTTGGGAACCTCCTCTATGAGGAGGCATATGATTCTGCACCACTTTGCCCGGTGGGAGCAGCGGACAGGGAACGTGCAGGCACCCACATGTTCCCTACCTCGTGCCCAGGTAGCCACCGTTCCTCCTCCTCCCCCTCCGGCCCCATCAGCTGCTTCCTCGGTGGAAGTTAGGGAGGAGAGGCAGCCTTTGGCCCCAGCACGCGGTGTTAAGAGGCCTCTTGACACTGCTGCTGGAGCGTCAGCTAAAAGGCAGGTCTTCTCTTCCCCAGTTGTTGGAGCGGAGGCAGAAACTGTCCCCAGTCACCCCCAAGCCCAGCGTCTCACTGCCGGCTTAGCCAAACTCCTGGCGGTGCAGCTGCTACCTTTCAGCACTGGTAGACAGTGCAGCGTTCAGGGAGTTTGTGGCCATTGGCACACCACAGTGGCAGGTCCCTGGCCGTAGGTACTTTGCCCAGAAGGCAGTACCAGCCCTGCACGACCATCTGCAGGGCAATATATCTGCTTCGCTGGACCACAGTGTGGGCAAGTGTGTCCACATACTATGGACGCGTGGTCCAGCAAGCACGGCCAGGGGCGTATGTGTCATTTACCGCCCAATGGTCACTCTGCTAGCCGGCAGAGACGCGGCACGGAGCGCAAGTGGGGAGATGGTGGTACCACCACGCATTGGTGATACGCCAGTCTCCACCCCCCCATACAGAATCCGGTGAGCCCTCTTCCCGGACAGCTCCGTGCCCCCCCAAAGCCTATGCTTCGTGCCAGGCGAGACGGTGCCATGCAGTGTTGCAGCTTGTGTGCCTCGGATGATAGGAGTCCACACCGGGGCCGAGTTGCTGGCAGCACTGCAAGGGCAGGTTGAGAGGTGGCTGACCCACACCACCTCTCATAGGCAAGGTCGTGTGTGACAATGCCACCAATATCCTGTCTGCCTTCGCATGGGCGAGGCCCACATGTTCCTTGCTGGCACACGGTTCTCAACCTGGTCGTCCAGCGGTTCCTCACCATACCCTGGTCTCCAGGAGGTACTGAGGATGGCTGGAGGGTGTCCATCACTTCAGGCGGTCATACACGGCCACAGCTCCGTCTGGCCGAGTTTGCAGCAGCAAATGGTCTGCCGCAGAACCGCCTGATTTGTGACACCCCCACCGCTGGAACTCTATCTATGATGCTGCTGAGGCTGCTCCAGCAGAGGCGAGCCATCATAGACTTCTTGTAACGAGTACGAGGCAAGATCAGGCTCTGGGGACCTGGGTTTGCTGTTACCCAGGCAGTGGCTGCTGATAGGATGCCTGCCGTGTGCTCGCACCATTGAGGAGGCCACCCAGGATGGTAAGCCGCAAGATGACCACGCATTGCGGATACCATCCCATGGTGTTCCTCCTTGAGGCACCACTCGCGCGGCATACTCGACAGGGCACTCGCTGTCGAGCAGCAGGCACTGAAGAGGAGGACGCCGACACCGTGATGCTTTCCGAGCCCGAACTCCATGGTGCAGAGCAGCCGTCCGATGAGAGGAGGGGGGATAGGTGACCTGGACCAAGGGGAAATGGGGCATTCCTCTAGGGGGACATCTCAACCCTCCCAAGTACCACATGTCATTCGTGGTGGGGGAGAGTTGAGCCCGAACTACTGTCCTCAGTGACATCGAGGAATGGGGTCCTCTGCGGCAGGCAGTTTGCGGCGCATGGGCTCTTTCATGCTGCAATGCCTTCGCAAGGACCCCAGGGATTAAGGCATCAAAGAGAAGGAGCAGAACGGGTGGCCACCCATTTAGATCCCCGCATAAGGGTAAGTGTCGGAGTTTATCCGCATCTCAGAGGGAAGGTAGAATGCAGCACTATGAGGCAACAATGCTACGTTGCCTCTGTTCTGCCTTCCCAGGTGCGGCAGGCCTACAATGCACCTGATGTTGGGGATCAACAGGGCTCACGTCCCCTGCATGCAGGAGGAGCAGCAGTAACTGGAGGCGCCTGGCCGGCAACTTCAGGCTGTTCTTCCAGCACAGTTGCCAGGCCCATCCACTGCACTTCCACCAGGCAACACCTCAGTCGCCAGGTCACCGACTACATCGGATCCAGGGCCGGTGTAGCCAACATCAGACTGAGGATCCACTGACTACTGGGTGGCGAGGCTGTGATATCTGGCCCGAGTTGGCACAGTATGCCATCGAGGTCCTTATGCCCGTCATCAGTGTTCTTTCGGAGAGACCTCAGCGCAGCAGGGGGTGTTTGAACGGAGAGGAGGACCCGTCTCTCCACTGAGAAGTGGACCGCCTTAATTCATCAAGATGAATGAGGCGTGGATCACAATCTCAATACAGCCACCCCTATTGCTGATGCCCGGTGACTGAAGGCCTCCTGCCCCTGGCCACCCATACTGCTCCTTCCGCCTCATTTTCCACCTAGAGGCTTAGCTGGTGCCGCCTTAGCTTGGCAAATGCAAATTTTTCTTATGGCAGGGCCATATATGGTCCTACCTTGCTTCTCTGCATCAGGTTATGAAATAACAAATGCTCTGCGACAACAGCTACTCTGTGGCTAATTTTTCTAAGATTGGGTCGATCCTACTTGGCCCGAGAGCGTTACTCCATATTGATCTTCGTCTCTCTCCATGAGGCACCTTGTGGTTGTGTCACCTCTTGACCATCTCATAACAGCGCAACAGCTACTCTGTGGCTAATGTTTTCAGCTCTGCGGTTTATCCTGCCTGTCCGAGAGCAGTACTCCATATTTGATCTTCGTTCTCTCTCAGAGGCACCTTTGTGGTGTCCCTACTCTGACCATCTATACAGCCGCAACAGCTACTCGTGGCTAATGTTTTCAGCTCTGGGTCTATCCTGCCTGGCCCGAGAGCAGTACTCATATTTGATCTTCGTTCTCTCTCCATGAGGCACCTTTGTGGTGTCACCACTCTGACCATCCTCATCCAGAGCAACAGTACTTCTGTGGCTAATGTTTTCAGCTCTCGGGTCAATCCTGCTGGCCCGCGAGCATACTCCATATTTGATTTCGTTCTCTCTCCATGAGGCACCTTTGTGGTGTACCTACCTCTGACCATTCATACAGCCGCACAGCTACTCTGTGGCTAATGTTTTCAGTCTGGGTTTATCCTGCCGTCCCGGAGAGCAGTACTCCATATTTGATCTTCGGTCTCTCTCCATGAGGCACCTTTGTTGGTGTCACCTACTCTGACCATCTCATACAGCCGCAACAGCTACTCTGGCTAATGTTTTCAGCTCTGGGTTATCTCTGCCTGTCCCGAGAGCAGTACTCCATATTTGATCTTCGTTCCTCTCCATGAGGCCCTTTGTGGTGTCACCTACTTGACCATCTCATACAGCCGAACAGCTACTCTGTGGCTATGTTTTCAGCTCTGGGTCTATCCTGCCTGGCCCAAGAGCAGTACTCCATATTTGATCTTCGTCTCTCTCCATGAGGCCCTTTGTGGTGTCCTACTCTGACCATCTCATACAGCCGCAACAGCTACTCTGTGGCTAATGTTTTCAGCTTGGGTTATCCTGCCTGTCCCGAGAGCAGGTACTCCATATTGATCTCGTTCTCTCTCCATGAGGCACCTTGTGGTGTCACCTACTCTGACCATCTCATACAGCCGCAACAGCTACTCTGTGGCTAATGTTTCAGCTCTGGGTCTATCCTGCTGGCCCGAGAGCAGTACTCCATATTTGATCTTCGTTCTCTCTCCATGAGCACCTTTGTGGTGTCACCTACTCTGACCATCATACAGCCGCAACAGCTACTCTGTGGCTAATGTTTTCAGCTCGGGTCTATCCTGCCTGGCCCGAGAGCAGTACTCCATATTTGATCTTCGTTCTCTCTCCATGAGGCACCTTTGTGGTGTCACCTACTCTGACCATCTCATACAGCCAACACAGCTACTCTGTGGCTAATGTTTTCAGCTCTGGGTCAATCCTGCCTGGCCCGAGAGCAGTACTCCATGTCCAGTGGGGCCAGGCCTGCCTGGCTCTTCAACAATGGTGGCAAACTGCAGTGTGCCTGCTGTAACTCAAGGTGCTGTTCCTACGAAGCATTACCCTTCACCTGCTTCCCTTGCACGATGCATACCTGAGGGAGAGTAGCCAAGGGTGAGGGGTTAGTCCAGTGGGGCCAAGCCTGCCTGGCCCCACAACATGGTGGCAAACTGCAGTGGGCCTGCTGTAACTCAATGCTGCTGTTCCTACGAAGCCTTACCCTTTCACCTGTTTCCCTGCACGATGCATATCTTGAGGGAGAGTAGCCAAGGGGTGAGGGGTATGTCCAGTGGGCCAAGCCTGCCTGGCCCCACAATAATGGTGGCAAACTGCAGTGGGCCTGCTGTAAATCAATGGTGCTGTTCCTACGAAGCATACCCTTTCACTGCTTTCCTTGCACGTGCATACTCTGAGGGAGAGTAGCCAATGGGGTGAGGGGTATGTCCAGTGGGGCCAAGCCTGCTGGCCCCACAACAATGGTGGCAAACCGCAGTGGACATTATGTAAACCAGTACCCCATCGCCTTCTTTGCCTTGTTGTGTGCAAACTACTATATAGGGGAATGTGGCCAATGTGGTGTTGTAATGGCATTAATGGTAAGTTATATACAATTATAAGTACAGACATAAGCTAGCTAAATAGATATGTGTATTGTAATTTTTCAATAAAAATTGATTATGAATCATCTGAATAATTTGATATATCGAAAAAATAAAGCCCAAAAACATTTTTTTTTCAGAACTGTTTTTTTATATATATATATATTAATATATATATATATATATGAAATAAAAAAAAAAAAAAACTATTACAAAAAATAAACAACAAAAAAAAAAAAGGGGGGTTACTGGGGTGCCCTCCTCTCCAGTCTGGTCAGGCGGCGGTCCAGGCGGCGGTCCAGGCGCCGCACCATGTGGCGCATCTCCCGCCGCATGCTCTGTAGTTCTGTGGAGGAAGATATTGAGAGAATTGTGGTGAAGATGTTCGAGCACATTTCCTAAAGCACCATGCGGTAGATGCAATTTTGCACCTGATAACTACTTACACATACATGGTACTGCAATGCTATAATGTTGCGGTATGTCATAAAAAGGAAAGCTCAGTATAAGATATCATTATTTCTAAAATTCTTAGTTTGTATTATGCATACCTAGTTATGGTAACAGTGATTTCTACTGATTGGCTGTTGGATGGGTTACACATGCTCAGATCTCTACTGAGCAACTGAATCAACCCAGGCGCTGGGTCAAGGGCAAGACCATAACGGTCTCTATTAGGGGTCCTGCAAACAGGAAGTCATTATTTCCGTTGCATTTATTTATACACAGACACAATGCTGATTGCTGAATGGGCAGATTAAGGTAATTGGGATGGATAAATACTGCTCTTTTTTCCTTAAAAGTATATATATTGTCACTGAACTTCCACTTAAAGCGATATTATTGCATCATGGGGGATCACTGATAAACAGCAGGAGGTAATGCTGGCTTAAAACATTACGTTTATTGCTAAATTGTATCAGAACATTCTTGGTTTTGTATCACTAGGACTGTGCTACATACAAAATTTTTTGGAAGTGGTGCAGCCCCCATAAAAGCATTGTCAAACCCACAGTACCCAATGTTGCATCATGTAGCGTGGATTTTACACTGGGAAAATACAGATATTAATAGTCTTGTATATAACATTTCATTAACGTTGCATATGATTTACTTACGATTCTCAAGCATGGCCGCCAGAGTGACTGGAGAGGCAGGAGGTGCTGGAGGGGCTGGAGAGGGTGGAGGGCCTGGAGGGGCTGGAGAGGGTGGAGGGGGTGGAGAGGGTGGAGGGCCTGTAGAGGCTGGTCCTGCTTCTAGAAAAAAAAATGTTTTATTTCAACAATCACCGTCCAATCCATTAGTAATATATTATAAGAACATTTCCTAAAAGGCTATGTAGTGAACATTTCTTGGATAATTTTGGACGTTTGGACCGAATTTCGTGACTTAAGCTTAAAAACTGAGGGACAAGATACAGCCCAAACAATGGGGAGTTGGGGACAATAAATGGGAATGAGAAATGAGAAGCTCTGTCTCTCAAGCCAAATTAATAGATTTGTTTCCTTTTTTATTTTCGAAAATTTTTATCAGTGAAATAATAAAATTCAATTAATTATCAATGATAATTTCACTAATTATTTGCTGACAATCAAGGTCAATAAAAAGATTAAAAAATTGCTTAGGATGCACTTACGTGTCTGGCTGGTCCCCGGTTCCTCCTCTTCTTGGGGCGGTGGACTGCCCGGTGGGGGCGATGGTGAGCCCGGAGGGGGCAAGGGACTGCCCGGAGGGGGCAATGGGCTGCCCGTAGCCTGAGGGCTAGTTGGTGGTAGTGCTAAAAAAAAAAGGAAATTTATTTTAACTCTCACTGTCATTAAATGTTCAAATACATTTACTAAAACAATTCTCGGAGAAGTTGTCAAAAATTATGCAAACATTTGGATAAAGGGCTTGGACATATCAACGTGTTAAAAAGCACACAATAGTGTGGCACAATTAATGTGATCCTCAATTTTTGCACAATTATGCTATCGTACTACACTCACATGGCAATACACATGAGCGCACCGGAAACACGCGCTTGTTTCTGGAGGGCTCGTGTGCGCTGTAATGTGGCCTTGGACAAATGAAAGATTTAGAAAAATGTTTTTTTTTTCAATAGGCTGCACTTACATTCTTCCTCTGGCGGGGACGGTGGTGGGGGTGGGGTATCCGAGGAAGATTCCCCTGCAAATTAAAATAAAAAAATACATAGTGAATGATATATCTAAAGGAAATATTTAATTATATACTTTGAATTCTGCTTGAAAATACAGATTAAATAAGGCAATATTTAGTTTCTTTAAAAGTCAATCATATTTCTATGGCAATGATTTCATACCTTATTCTGGCTAAGTACTTATATTTTTATTGTGTGTATTGTAGCCACGGAAAGGGAAAAGTTGGTTGGGTGTAGGGGAGCATCAGTAGCTGTGTGTACTTGTATCTGTATAGATTTTGTGGGTAACACAACATTTTTAATTTTGGAGTGTATAAATCAATTTTTAATAATTGATCAACATTTTATTTTTGACTTTACTTTCCCTTCAAATAGGGCTGCCATGTAACTAAAAGGGTGGGTCAGTAAAGTGTGTTTAACTGTGTCTATGTGTGGGTATCAGTGTGCATTTATAAGATAAAAAGAAATCAATTTTTAATGATCGATTTCATTTTTAACTTTACTTAGCCTTTAAATAAGGCTGCCATGGAAATGGAAGGGTGGGCCACCAAGTGTGTCTATGTGTGGGTATCATTTTAAATTTATAGGTGTTATGTTAAATAAAGTCACTTTTCAGTGATTTATTTTTTGACTTTACTTACCCTTTAAATAGGGCTGATATTGAATAATACAAGAATAATAATAATGTAATAATAACCAGTGAATGAGAAATACAAAGAACTTGGATCTCTCTCTCTCTCAAGCCAAATTTAAGGATTATTGATGTTTTTAAAAACATATATATATATAAATATGTTTTTGTCAGAAGTGAATTAAAATATTTTACTACGTATTATAATACAGTAATATAATAAAAAGTATACTTGCCTTCTATCATTTGCCGAACGGCAGCCACATATTGAGGCCTCTGCCTCTGAGGTCTGACCACTGTCTCTGGAGGGTAGAGACAGTGGTCTGGTATCCGAAGCGTCGCAGGATGCGGCGCTGTAGCCCCTCCATTATTCTGCGCCTCCGGCGCCGCACATGATGGGTGCCAGGGGGGAAATCATCATACCCCCTGAGCAGGAGGTAGTTCAGGGCATATAGTTGCCTTGCAGCACTGGCCATTTTGATAGGCAGGAAGTTCCGGTTCCTCGTTTTTACGAAAATCCTCGTTTTTACGGAAATCCTCGTTTTTACGGAGATTCGCGGACTTACGGAAATCCTCGGTTTTACGGAGGTCCTTGTTTTTACGGAAATCCTCGTTTTTACAGAAATCATCGTATTTTCGAAAAATACTGTTCTCGCTAGCGGACTGTAATTTTTAGGTATTGTAGGCATTGATACGTGTTTCTAAGGACATTACCCAGGTCCCTGAGTGATTAAGTTAACATTACCAAGGCTATTTAGACCACTTTTAATGCGGATTTTGCCGAACTTTCATTTTAATACGTTTTAACGGGTCCGCTCGCGGATTTTCGAATTTACGGATTTTTTCGAAAATCCGCAGATCCTCGCGCGGACCGGATTTTTCGAAGTTCGGACATCTCTAACCAGGATACTCCATAATGAAAATCATCTCCCATAAATACGTAAGTGCTCTCCCCCAAACCTGCCTCCAACACACCCCTATAGCCCGATCCACAGTGTCATATTTCCCACACACCGTAAAATCAACTATATATGCAAATAGATACATGTAACAATTCAAACAATGTATCTAATCATATGCACAGAAGATATTTAGCTCTACACTACAGTATAAGAATACGGATAATAGAATTATCGTATGTATATCTTGTAGCAAACAAGTACCTTAGGGGAATTTGTTATTTGTCAAATCTATGTTCACTTCCCCAAACTTACTTTATTCGGCAAACTCATGGTTTCTACCCCGATTCACATGTATATTAACGGTACAAAAAAAAGCCACAAAGGAACAGTTTATCTGACGAGGGCAGGGGTGTCTTTCTAATGAGGCAAAATGAGCAAAATGCTCAGGGTGGCACCCCTGCTAAATATGAGAGAGGCTGCAGGCAGAGCTCACTTTAATTTTTTTTTATTTTTTAGAAAAGAGGCAGGCAGAGCAGAAGGAAAAGAAACATAGCGCCTAGTAGTACAAAGGGGCGGCATTCAAAAGTTTGGCTTAGGTGGCAAAAACCCCAGAGACACCCCTGGACGAGGGAATACATACTCTTGAGGGGTTAGAGTATCTAACTGCCTGAACCACCTGGCCTCCCTTTTAAGGAGAGCTCTCCCTCGATTGATACCCTGAGAAATGGGATCACTATCTATAGCCATCCATTTAAAACATGATAACGGATGGCCCGCTTCCTTGTAATGTCTGGCCACTGAAAATTCACCAAATTTGCCATCTCTTTTGTCAGTATCAGTTATAGATTGTCTCAAGTCTGGGGTTAGCCATTCTATCTCTTAATGTGGTGGTTGTTTTGCCTGCGTAATAGAGTCCGCAAGGTGATAGTCTGTGATAGATTTTTATTCTACATCCGCTATGGGGATATGGGAAATCCATCCCCACAATCATATTACGACACGCTTGACAAACACCACATTTATAGCAACCTAGTGTATTATAAGGTTACCAAGATAAGGGGCCCTGCAGGTAGTTGGATCTTAAATCTGTTTTTACCAGGAGATTTCTTAGATTTCTCCTCTGTCTGAATGAGAACAAGTATTTTTTTTTGTAAATGGAAGGGACTGGTCACTGGTTATGATATGCCAATTGTGCTGAATGATGTTTGGGACTTTCTTACTGTGTGGGGAATACTGTAATGAGATAGGTATTTTAAGGTTATTAGATGATTCATTTAAAGATTTAGCTATAGATGGCTCACTTGTCTTAATTACTTTGTTCACTGCTCTTTCCATTTGAGAATCAATCAACCGGAGGTCATATCCTTTATTCAGAAAATTTGTGGCCATCTCCCGCAACTGACTTTCAGCTACCTCTGGTTTGGAGTTATTTTGGATAACTCCTAAAAACTGGGAGTAAACTCCTTTTTTCGTTGTCAGGGGATGGCAACTTTCTGCTGAGAGGAGAGTATTCTTATCTGATTTCTTGCTGAATAAACTAGTTTCCAACTGATTATGCTCTACTGATATTCTCAAATCAAAAAAGTCAATTTGACTAGTACTACATTCCATGGTGGATTGACAATTCCTGCATTCCTTTTCAGTGCCTTTCCATAGAATAAAGCAGTCATCAATGTACAATTTGTATATTAATAATTTAGATGCGAACATAGGATATATACATGTTCCATATATAAGTTTGCAAATGAGGGTCCCATATTTGTACCCATTGCTGTTCCCGTTTTTGTTTAAAATGTTGATTGTTAAATCTGAGGTCATTTTCGCTTAGCACAAAGGTCAATAATCCCACTATGAATTCCACAGGGGGTCTTTGTTTTTCCCCCCGAACTAAGGCCTCTTTACAAATAGCAATTCCCTGGTTCTGTGGGATAACAGTATATAAACTACTGACATCACACATCACACATGAGATCCTCCTTGTAATTTTCCATGTAAAAATTTCCATGAGGTGCCCGCTATCTCGCAAGTATGATTGCATGCCATGGACCAATGGTTGGAGGAATGAATCCAAAAATGATGATACAGGCTAAAGATAGAGCCCCTGGAGGCTACTATCGGACAACCCGGTGGTGCCTGTCAGGTTTTGGGCACACTATATATAATGGGACACCTCAAATATTTAGCTGTATCTCCCAGTGAGTGCATCTTAACTACTTTGAGATATATGTATGTACTGTATGTATAAAAAAGGTCACTTTTATATAGCTAAATGGGTAATTCTTATAATACATACCTGACTAATATATTTTTCTGTAATATGCCTGAATTTTGCAGACTTTGGGTTAGATTGTGGACATGTCTTTACATACACCTACACATGTGGCTTGCTATTTGATTTTAAATTTTAATTAGAACATGGTAAATGTCTAACTTAGTTAAATATAGTATAGTATAGTATAGTATTGTATTTGAGGTTGAATAAAGACATACGTCCTTCCAGTCCAACTTTCTCAGCAATACTCACATTTCATGCCTCACATTTGATCCATAAGAAGGAAAAAAATACAGAATAAAGGGAGGGGGGATTCCTTCTTAAAGGTTATCTCCACTGAAAAAATAAAGTTTGTCAACTTAGTTTTATTGAAGAACAGGAAGGAAAGGAACTGTGTCTTACCACCTGTTCTTCAATTAAATGATCAGGAGCCAGGAGAGAAGGTAAGCTACTTATCCGATCAGTGGCATAGTTTGACAAGTCCCGATGGACTCTGTCTTCTATAAGCATGCATAGATGCTTACAGACCCTCGTTCCCCCGGTGTTTTGAATAGCCAGCAGCTGCGTCTGTGATTGGCTGCTGGTCCCACCCCTCTCTGCTGCTTGTAACTAGCAGAGAGCCAGGAACAGAGCACCGGGGGATAGAATTAAAATTCCATTACACCCAGGAAACAGTCCCCAGTATTTATGTTAGCATGGGGCCAGATCTTCTCTTCTAGAAAATGTGGGGCCGACCCGTGTATCTGGAATTCTCTACAGCTAGGGAAGGGGGGGGGGGGGGGAGATGAATGAGACAAGTAGTAAATCTGGATCTGTTGTGTGCTCTATGAATCAATCAAATTCAGTAGTTTTGGCTCCAAGTAACTTTTTTCTTGTGTTCATTTTAGACTTGAATATAATTATGTAACATTTTGGTAGAAATATACAACCTAATAGTCCGGCACTAGAAGTCAATATAGCAAATATCTCCACACACACAGTGGTTTTCCCTTTGGTGCTCAGATAGCTCATTCCTTCTATTCAAATACATATACTTTTAAGAAAAAGAGCAGTATATTCTCATTCCTAATGATGCTACCCTCCTTCCGAAATACGGACTTCGTTTGCAGGTCCCCTACACAGAGACTTTTATGGTCTTGCCCTTGACCCAGGCCTGGGTGTTTAGTTGCTCAGTAGAGATATGAGCATGTTTGACCCATTCAACAGCCAATCAGTAGAAATGCACACTTCCAAGGTAGTGTGCATTCTGGGAAGAAGAAGGACCATTAGAGAACCTGTCAGCTCACTAATGTCAACAGCAATAGACAGGGGTATAAATTCAACTGATTGAAAATGGAAGAAAAATATTAAAAAATAGGTATGCATAATATAAACTAAGAATTAAAAAAAAAAGTGATATTTTACACTGAACTTTCCTTTAAAGATATTTATTGTGAATGAGATCAAATTATTCCCTTTGTAATTGGGACCTTAGCCATATCAGAATGCCAATATATGCATAAAGAGAATTTAAGCTAAATTTAAGCATGAATAGATTCTGTAATTCTAACTACCAATAGCTGCAACTCTCACTCTGAAATTAGCAGCATTAAGGGTGAATCATTTTAATTCTGCTGGTTTCCGCCCCTGAAGATGTAAACCCTAAGACCTCACCCCCTTTTACTTTACAAATCAGCGAGTATAGTTTACATGAACGTTCTTCTGATGTCTTCTGTCCTCTTCTTGATTCTGCCTGCAGTTAAGGATGTGGCCAATGGGATCTGCAAAAACACTGACTGTCACTGACAGCTTATCTGTAAATACCCATGGATAATGGTCCCGTAATGCATAAAAATTTTCCTGGGCAGAACAGCCGAGGGCCGACCATCGACCGGGGATACAGGCTGGTATTGTGCATGTATGGCACTTGGTTGATGTCGTTCATTGATGCATCAGGACAGATCAATGAATGACTGCTAACCAAGCGCCCATACATGCACAATCCTCACCCGGTAAAGCTTGTTTCTGCCCGAGGAATATTGCACATGTGTTCATAGCTTAAGTATTAGCAGTTTAGGTTCCTCATCCTGGGTACTCTTTAGTGAAGTGGAGGATAGATGAGTATAATGTCCTTTAATTCCTAGCTAGTTGTGTATGTTTTCACTGCACTTCTTGAGTACTGCATAGGTTCCATGGGCCGTGTATCCACTATATTTTGAATCAATTTAGAAACTTGGGACCATAAGTTTTTAATATGGGGACAATCCCAGATTATATGCAATAGAGATCCTTTTCCACCACACCCCCCAACATCTGTCTTTGGTTTGGCCAAATTTATGAATTTTCTCTGGCGTATAACCATTCTAGGAGTATTTTATATGCATTTTCTTTATATCGTGCATATAGAGGATTTAGAAGCTTGTTCCCAAGGTTGTCCATACTTTCAAGGGAAATTGGCCTGTTTACCAGAATAATGATTTCCCAGTGGTCATATATTTTTGTTTAATATCGTGATTAGGTTTGGTTGGGGAGTTTAGTATAGTATATATTGGGATATTATTTCTGTTTTAGGGGGCCTCTTTTGGCTTATGTGTTCGAAGGAGGTCTTGGGGGTAGGTCTGTCCTTCTTTTTAGTTGATATATATGCGAATTTGAAGGTAAGAGTAGAATAGGTTGTTCGGGACCTTTTTTTGAGAAGTGTAGAGAATTCGTGTACTGTTGGTCGTAATGGGGTCTAGTAAATCGTCTGTTGTAGTAAATTTGTTTTCTTCCAAATGTTTATATAGTGTGGATTTGCTAGGTGTATTTCTGGTTTCCAATTATGGGAGTAAGGAGATGGGTCAGTCACAAGTCCCTGGCTTTCCAGCAGTGTCTCCACTTTGTTTAGTTGTGTGCATAGAGTTTAATAAGTCAGTTTTTTTTAGCTTTAAGTTTGGGGGTATTGGTTCAGGAAAGAGAGCTGCTAGGTGAATAGGATAGGACCAATCTTGTTCTAGCTGGGTCCAAAGGCACCAGGGGTAGTGTTGAACCAATATATTGTTGGCGAATTTGGGCAGCCTGATAGTATTTGAGCATATTCGGTACACACTATACCTCCTAAGCTTGCCCTGCCATAATTACTTGTTTGAAATTCATGTGTTTTATGAGCCAGATAAAATCTAAAATATCTTTGTGGAGGAGTTCAATAAATTTATTTGGGTCTGGATGGTGAGGGTCTCTAATAAGTGAGCCATTTAGGCAGTATGGACATTTTAATGGTTATCTTACCGAACTATGATAAGT
The DNA here is from genome assembly GCA_019447015.1 of Hymenochirus boettgeri. Taxonomy (NCBI): domain Eukaryota; kingdom Metazoa; phylum Chordata; class Amphibia; order Anura; family Pipidae; genus Hymenochirus; species Hymenochirus boettgeri. Next base: position 8,835,745 of record CM033469.1, read on the forward strand.
TAAGAGTTTTCCATGAATTAAGCAGGGTCCTGGTATCTTGAGTTTGTGGGTAGTTAGCTGAAAAGAGAGTTTAAGAGGAAGGGGTGATAATTATTCCAAATATTATATGGTCTTTTTCCATGATATTGAAATGATTGGGAGGGGTTTGTAGTAGTGACTGTGGAACATTGACCGGCATGGTCTCCGTTTTGTTTTGGTTAATTTGTAACCTGATAGATTGCTGTATATTGATAATTCTTTGTGTAGATTTGGAAAAGAGAAGTCGGATTAGTTATTGTAAGGAGTACATCATGTGTAAAATAGCTATACGATATGTGGTTTGTTTAGGTATATCCCTGTATAAACTGGGTTGGATCTTATGTGGCAGGCGGGGATTTGATGGTAGGGCGTATAACAATGGGGATAGTGGGCATCCCTGTCTTGTTTCCATTGGATATAGCAATCTTCTGGGAGGAGGTCATGGGAATTTAACTGAGGTGGCAGCTATGGAATAAAGATTGGTGATAGCTGTCATGAATTCCCCTCTCAGTCCTAGATATTCTAGGGTTGTGAATAAAAATGGCCAGTCTGTGCAAAGGCCTTTTCGGTGTCTAGACTAGGATTATTGCTGGTTGTGAGTGTTGTTAAGGATGTCTATTAAATCTATGATTCTGCGGGTATTGTTGCCTGCCTGTCTGTCGATAACCCACTTGGGCTCTGTGTATTATTCCCGGGAGGAGTGCGGCCAATCTGTTTGCAAGGAGTTTAGTGAAAATTTTTATTATTGCAGTTTAGAAGCGCTATTGGTCTGTAGCTGGAGCATAAGAAGGGTCCTTCCCTGGCTTAGGAATGACGATAAAGATGGAGGATTATTTTCTCCTTGCAATATGGCATTTTACATGGAACAGCGAGGAATAATCAGTTCTTGGTAGGTTTTATGGTAACTGTTAAGGAATCCATCAGGGCTGGAGTTTTCCCAGGGGCTTTATTGTTTTTTTAATTCTTCTTCGGAGATGGGCTTGTCCAATTGATTCAAGCTCCCCCAATCCCCTTATTAATTTAGATGCCCTTCTCTGAACCCTTTCCATTTCAAAGATGTCCTTTTTGTACACAGATTCCAATTGCACTGCATATTCCAAATGAGGCCTTACCAGTGCTTTGTAAAGAGGAGAATACATTTCCTCATTGAATCATACCTCTCTTTATACAACAATACCAGCTGGCTCTGCTGTTGCGTCTGGAACTGCTTGCTTCTTTAAGTTTGTTATCCACCAAACTCCAATTTCCTTTCCAACAGGATCACTTAACACAGAGCCATTTATAGGTATAAGCAGCACAAATCCAAATGCATCACCTTACATTTATCATTATTGAATCCATCGTCCATGCGCTCCATGTGACTCTATCTAGGTCCCCCTGCAACGATTGCACATCTTTGAAGTTTTCAATGGCGCAAGTTGTGTTTCAGCAAACACAGAAACCTTGCTCAATACCCCTTCAAGTCATTATAAATAGATTAAAGAAGTGGCCCCAACACAGAACCCTGTGGCACCCCACTTTAGTTCATAATGATGAGTGCCCATTAACAACTACTCTCTGCATCCTATTCACTTAACCAATTTTCATCCATGTACAAATGTGACTTCCCAGACCAACAGATCTTAGCTTATACATTAGTCCCTATGGGGGACTGTACAAAAGCCTTTGCAAAATCCAAGTAACTTTATCTACTGCTATGCCAGAGTCTAAATTTCACTTACTTCCTCATAAAGCCAAGCAAATTAGTTTGAAAAAAACTATTCCTCCTAATCCATGCTGGTTACTACTTATAATATCAGTCCTTGACTACTCTAGAACATGTTTCCTTATTAAACTTTCCAGTACTTTCCCACCACTGAAGTTAACTACAGGCCTGTAATTACCCGGCTGTGAACGACTACTCTTTTTGAATATGGGAATAACATTAGCCTTTTTCAATCCAGAGGCTCACCTCCCGGACATGAGGGAATCGGCAAAAATAAGAAACAATGGCCTAGATAAACTGAACTTAGCTCCACTAATAACCCAAGCCCGAGGATGTATTTTATCTGGTCCAGGAGATTTATTAATATATATCTTATTTAAGTGCATTTTATACCATTATTGCTACTATACTCTATGTATCTGTACTTGGATCTTCTAAATGTATATAGAGGGAAAAAAAATATCAACACATTTGCTTTATCGCCTTCCTCTGTAACTAACTTATCCCCATTAATTAATGGTGCCATATCTCTTACTATTAATATACTTTAAAAAAAAAATTAGGCTTAGTTATGCTTTGTTCAGCTATCCTAACTTAATTTATTATTTTAGCTAGTTTATTGCTTTCTTCACTCTTTTTACAGTTTTTATAATCCTAAGGGCTAGCCACGCTGCTGCGACTTTTCTTGCGTTTTGCGCTTGCATCCAATCATTGGAATCACAGCAACAGTGTTTTTCGGTGCGATGCGTTTGCGATTTGCGTTCCCCATTTTAAATCGCATGCATTTTCCAATACTTAATGAAAAAACCGCATGCGCAAACGCAACAATCGCACATCAAATCGCATGCTATCCGTGTGCGATTAACGTTTGGGTTGCAGTGTGGCCGCGCCCAAAGGCCCTTTCAGTTCCCTCTGATTTAAAGGTTTTAATGCCTTTTTCTTCTTTCCATTTGCCTCTTTACATCAGAATTCACCACATGGGCGCGGATTTATTTTTTTTACATTTCCCAAGGTATAAATTTAGATTGAACTGGCTTAAATCACCTTAAACACAGTCCACTTCTGTTCAGTACCTTTCGTGATTAATACTATTCCAGTTGACATTCTAATGTCATGGTGATGTTATAGCTCACAGTGCTAGCAAGAAAAAACATTTATACTGTTGTAACTTTAGATAGACTAGCAATTAAAGGGGACTGTGGTCCAAAAATGACTTTAGGTAAATTGATAGGAATTGCTCTCCTGAGAATTTTTGCAATTTACTTTCATGTTTATTTTGCATTATCACCAGGTCCCCTGCACTTCCTGCTCTGAAACCATGTTCACCTTCACTCTGCCCTATGTCTCCTCCTGACCTTGCTGCCCCCCTGGTCCCTCCCACCATGGGCCCCTCCTTTGCTGGCCACCCTTGGCCCCTTCCCTTACAGCCCCATTTGGCTCCGTCCACTCATGGGTTGCTGTGTCCCCGCCACTCGCAAGTGCCGTGGGTTCCTCCCCACTCTGCCTGAGAAGATGTGAGAACTCTGCCTAAAAAGGCTGTTTTCACATAGTGGGAGGGAGGGCTATAGATTCCCTTACTTACTTTCCTGTGGGGATCTTCAAACAGCAGGAGGGGGAGGGACTTCCTGTCTCTCTCACACACTGAAGTCTGAGGCTGTGCTTGCCGGGGTGGAGGTGAGGAGCAGCCTTAGGAATGTCACATCATCATTCCACTTATTTACTTTCTGGTCTTTAATGTCTTTATATCTTGGGCTGTGGAGCACGTAGAGCGGTGGTTGAATTGGTTGAGACCGACCACATCCATCTTTACATATTGTGTTTGAATATCATATTGTGATTGAAAATCATATTGTGATTGGATATAATTTTGTGATTGAAAATCATATTGTGATGAATATCATTTTGTGTTTAAAATTATATTGTGATTGAATATCATATTGTGTTTGATTCATATTGTGATTGAATATAATTTTGTGATTAAATATCATATTGTGATTGAATTACTTTTGTGATTGATATAATTTTGTGATTGAAATCATATTGTGATTGATAATCATTTTGTGTTTAAAATTATTGTGATTGAATATCATATTGTGTTTGAATATCATATTGTGATTGAAAATCATATTGTATTGAATATAATTTTGTGATTGAAAATCATATTGTAAAAAATATCAATTGTGTTTGAAATACATATTGTGATTGATTGAATAGAATTTTGTGATTGAATATCATATTGTAATTGAATATCATTTTGTGATTGAATATACTTTTGTGATTGAATATCATTTGTAATTGAATATCCTATTGTGATTGAAAATCATATTGTGATTGAATTAATTTTGTGCTTGAAATCATATTGTGATAGAATATCACATTGTGTTTGAATATCATATTGTGATTGAAAATCATATTGTGATTGAATATAATTTTGTGATTGAATATCATATTGTGATTAAATATCATATTGTGATTGAAATAATTTTGTGGATTGAATTACTTTTGTGATTGAATATCATATTGTGATGAATATCATTTTGTGTTTAAAAATTATATTGTGATTGAATACCATATTGTGTTTGAATATCATTTTGTGTTTAAAAATTATATTGTGATTGAATACCATATTGTGATAGAATATCACATTGTGTTTGAATATCATATTGTGATTGAAAATGATATTGTGATTGAATATCATATTGTGATTGATTGAATAGAATTTTGTGATTGAATATCATATTGTAATTGAATATCATTTTGTGATTGATATACTTTTGTGATTGAATATCATTTTGTAATTGAATATACTTTTGTGATTGAAATCATATTTTGATTGAATTAATTTTGTGATTGAATACATATTGGGATTGAATATCATATTGTAATTGATTATCATATTGTGATTGAATATAATTTTGTGATTGAATATACTTTTGTGATTGAATATAATTTTGTGATTGAAAATCATATTGTTTTGATATCATATTGTTGTTTGAATATCATATTGTGATTGATTGAATAGAATTTTGTGATTGAATATCATATTGTAATTGATATCATTTTGTTATTGAATATACTTTTGTGATTGAATTCATTTTGTGATTGAATATACTTTTGTGATTGGATATCATTTTGTGTTTAAAAATTCTATTGTGATTGAATATCTATGTGTTTGAAAATCATATTGTGATTGAATATAATTTTTGCTTGAATCATATTGTGATAGAATATCACATTGTGTTTGAATATCATATTGTGATTGAAATCATATTGTGATTGAATATAATTTTGTGATTGAATATCATATTGTGATTAAATATCATATTGTGATTGATTATCATATTGTGTTTGAATATCATATTGTGATTGAAAATCATATTGTGATTGGATATATTTTTGTGATTGAAATCATATTGTGATTGAATATCATTTTTTGTTTAAAAATTAATTTGTGATGAATATCATATTGTGTTTGAATATCATATTGTGATTGAATATAATTTTGTGATTGATCATATTGTGATTGAATATACTTTTGTGATTGAATAATTTTGTGATTGAATCATATTGGATTGAAAATCATATTTGTGATTGAATATATTTTGTGATTGAAAATCATATTGTAAAATATCATATTGTGTTTGAACATCATATTGTGATTGATTGAATAGAATTTTGTGATTGAATATCATATTGTAATTGAATATCATTTTGTGATTGAATATACTTTTGTGATTGAATATCATATTGTAATTGAATATCATATTGTGATTGAATATAATTTTGTGCTTGAAAATCATATTGTGATAGAATATCACATTGTGTTTGAATATCATATTGTGATTGAATATAATTTTGTGATTGAATATCATATTGTGATTAAATATCATATGTGATTGAATATAATTTTGTGATTGAATATCATATTGTGATTAATACATATTGTGATTGAATATCATTTTGTGTTTAAAAATTATATTGTGATGAATACCATATTGTGATTGAAAATCATATTGTTATTGAATATTTTGTGATTGAAATCATATGGATAAAATATCACATTGTGTTTGAATATCATATTGTGATTGAAAATCATATTGTGATTGAATATACTTTTATGATTGAATATCATATTGTGATTGATATAATTTTGTGATTGAATGTTATTTTTTTTTTAAAATTCTATTGTGATTGAATATCATATGTGTTTGAATATCATATTGTGATTGAAAATCATATTGTGATTGAATATCTTTTTTGATTGAAAATCATATTGTGATTGACATCATTTTGTGATTGAAAATCATATTGTATTGCATATAATTTTGGGATTGATATACTTTTGTGATTAAATATAATTTGTGATTGAATATACTTTTGTGATTGAAAATCATATTGTGATTGAATATCATATTGTGTTTGAATATCATATTGTGATTGTGATTGATATATTTTTGTGTTTAAAAATTCTATTGTGATTGAATATCATATTGTGTTTGAATATCATTTGTGATTGAATAATTTTTGTGCTTGAAAATCATATTGTGATAGAATATCTCATTGTGTTTGAATATCATTTGGTGATTGAAAATCTATTGTGATTGAATATAATTTTGTGACTGAATACATATGTTGATTAAATATCATATTGTGATTGAATATAATTTTGTGATTGAATATACTTTTGTGATTGAATATCATATTGTGATTGAATTCATTTTGTGTTTTAAAAAATTATTGTGATTGAATACCATATTGTGTTTGAATATCATATTGAATTGAAAATCATATTGTGATTGAATATAATTTTGTGATTGAAAATCATATTGTTATAGAATATCACATTGTGTTTGAATATCATATTGTGATTGAAAATCATATTGTGATTGAATATAATTTTGTGATTGAATATAATTTTGTGATTGAAAATCATATTGTGATTGAATATCATTTTGTGTTTAAAAATTATATTGTGTTTGAATATCATATTGTGATTGAATATAATTTTGTGATTGAATATCATATTGGTGATTGAATATTGTGATTGAATATAATTTGGGATTGAATATACTTTTGTATTGAATATAATTTTGTGATTGAAAATCATATTGTATTGAATATCATTTTGTGTTTAAAAATTATATTGTGATTGAATATCATATTGTGTTTTGAATATCTATTGTGATTGAAAATCATATTGTGATTGGATAAATTTGTGATTGAAATCTATTGTGTTGAATATCATTTTGTGTTTAAAAATTATATTGTGATTGAATTCATATTGTGATTGAATATAATTTTGTGATTGAATAATATTGTGATTGAATATACTTTTGTGATTGAATATCATATTGTAATTGAATATCATTTTGTGATTGAATATCATATTGTGATTGAAAATCATATTGTGATTGAATATAATTTTGTGCTTGAAAATCATATTGTGATAGAATATCACATTGTTTTGATATCATATTGTGATTAAAATCATATTGTGATTGAATATAATTTTGTGATTGAATATCATATTCTGATTAATATCATATTGTTTTGAATATAATTTTGTATTGAATATCATATTGTGATTAATATCATATTGTGATTGTGATTGAATAACTTTGTGATTGAATATCATATTGTGATTGAATACATTTTGTGTTTAAAAATTATTTGTGATTGAAAATCATATTTGATAAAATATCACATTGTGTTTGAATTCATATTGTGATTGAAAATCATATTGTGATTGAATATACTTTTGTGATTGATATCATATTATGATTGATATATTTTGTGTTGAATGTTATTTTGTTTTTAAAATTCTTTGTGATTGAATATCATATTGTGATTGAAAATCATATTGTGATTGAATATCTTTTGGATTTAAAAATCATATTGTGATTGAACATCATTTTGTGATTGAAATCATATTGTGATTGCATATAATTTTGGGGTTGAATATACTTTTGTGATTAAATTAATTTTGTGATTGAATATACTTTTTGTGATTGAAAATCATATTGTGATTGATATCATTTGTGTTTGAATTATTTGTGATTGTGATGAATATAATTTTGTGTTTGGAAATCATATTGTGATAGAATATCATATTGTGTTTGATATCTATTGTGATTGATTGAATATCATATTGTAATTGAATATCATTTTGATCATTTTGTGATTGAATATACTTTAGGGTTGAATATCATTTTGTGATTGAATATACTTTTGTGATTGAATATCATTTTGTGTTTAAAAATATATTGTGATTGAATATCATATTGTGATTGAAAATCATATTGTGATTAAAATCATATTGTGATTGAATATAATTTTGTGATTAAAAATCATATTGTGATAGATATCACATAGTGTTTGAATATCATATTGTGATTGAATGTAATTTTGTGATTGAATATCATTTGTGATTAATATCATTTGTGATTGAATATACTTTTGTGATTGAATATCATATTGTGATTGAATATCATTTTGTGTTTAAAATTATATTGTGATTGAATATCATATTGTATTGAAAAATCATATTTGTTATTGAATATATTTTGTGAAAAAAATAATTTTGTGAACATTATTTAAGAGGTCATTACCATATTATAGGTATGAATCTAATATTAGTGCTAAGAATAAATAGTGACATTAGTATCTAAAATTGAATATATCATGAAATTACTATACTTAACATCATTATCCCCCAGTAGAACACAGAGATAGGATAAGTTATCAATAAAATCTAAAATGTCTCAAAGATATCAAAAATCGCAGCAATAGAAGTACATATTTATCTCTCATTTTAAAAGCATCTAAATAGACATTGGTCATTTAAACCATGGGGTTTCAGAGTATTAACAGGGAGATAAAATAAAAGTTGTTATCTTTAAAAGGTGCTAATTTTCCCCCAACCAATCAGATTTTAGCTTTCAAATGTTAAATAAGATCTGATTGGTTGGGGCAAAATTAGCACCATTTTAAACGATAAGAACTTTATTGGTTTTTTTGATCCAAAATACATCCCTGTTGCAGGAGGAGTTGGGATCTGTCACCCCCTCTGTAGGGTATCGGAACATGATCAATCGCAATAAAATGAGGTCTGTTATTTTGTGGCCTTTCTCTAAAAAATGTTTGGCCACTGGTTTGCAACATCTACCATCTCTATATGCTACGTTGATATCAGCCCTATGGACATCCACTTGTCTTCAGCATAAGATCGTCTTACCCACTAAGATAATTGGCAGGGGCAAGTTAAAACTTTGTACTGGGCAGCATATTTTTACAGGTCACACAATTACCACATTTAAAACAGCCAATAGGTTTCTTTGCCACAGATTCTTGTACAAGTCATTCTGAATTGAGAAAGCCAGTCAGATGACTAGCAAACGTCTTCATAAACTAAACTTCAAGTCCAGTTGATCTAATTGAATACAACAGATATACCATGACCTGGATGAATGAGAACCTTCACAAGGATATAGATGTGTAGTGTAATTTAGGAAAGTGTTTTTTAATGATTGTAAGAAAGGGTTAATATCTTTTTAGTTAGTTAAGTCCAGCTACAAAGGAATGTGATGTTTATATATTGTCGCTCCCCTGGGTCCAGCCAGAATTACCAAGGCTAGACACCATACATGACCATACTCTCAGCCTTGATGAAAGACAGCTGTGCAACAGGCTTGTAATGTGAGGCTAATTGAGTCCAGGGGTGCTACCCTGCACATGCGTGCTGTGCTTTGATACGAGGAGATTTCCCCTTAATGGGTGAAAGTTCATCTTTAACTGCGCCCACAGCGTGAGATGTATGGTAATGGGCCTTGTGATGCGTTTTCTGGTTTGAACTGGTTTCTTGGACCTAGGAGGGGACAGAATAGTCATTAAAGGTAAGGGTAGTGTCCACGTGACACGGTAAGGGTCTGCAGAGTATATTAAGAGGTGCAGATTGGAAACAAAAGAAACGAGAGGAAGGGGACAAGAAAGAACCAAGATCACCTTAATGCTAAACTTCATATACTCTCTCCAGGCTTGATGGACTAAATAACTATATGTAAGCCAAAACTATATTTTTATATCTTTATATATTTGTGAAGGAAAGCCTCAATAAACTGTTGTGATATAATAGAAGAAGAGCTGCAGCTTCTTTTATTGAAAGGTGATTATCACCCCCGATTAATCAAGAGAAGATTAATCAATTAATTACATAATTAATTACATTGGCGTGCCAGCGTCCGGTCTAGATTTGATCCTGGTTCAACACACAAAAGCGGGATTGAAGCAGCTGTCTTCCTGTGCTTGTTGCAGTTTCTACTTTTGCTGGTCGAAGTGGAGTGTGTGTGTTTAATAACAGTATAATCTAGTGAATCTGGAAGAATCACAACAGTTTGGAGTTAACGTCGTGGCCAAGGCGTGGGTTGGGGACATTTGAGGCAACGCTGAATTTTACGCATGGGCAGAGAAGCACTCTGTGGAGTCACGTGCTTTTGAAGACGTATAGCAGCTCTATCTGTTGTGTAAGACGTGAAGATTTAGTGTGTCCCTGGAAGCATTCTGATACGGTGAATACTTTTCTGTATTCTTTATTAGATGGAACTTATCACACATATGCAAAGGCAGCAACTTGTAATTTTGATGCATGTCTGAAAATGAAAGTTTAAGTAATGTTCTTACACATTTATGGATAGCATGTCAGACTGCAATCAGGACATTGATAAGAAGCATTATTTTGGCAAAAAGGAAAAGAAGTTAGCTAACATTGTTAATGTTTGTTTAATTAAGGAGTATGCAGAAAAATCCTGTGTGGTGTACGGTGAATACTGTAAATTCTGTAAATAATGTTAATACTGTACAGGCAATTGTGTTGTTCTAAGTGTAATATAAATTCAGATATGTTGAAACTTTAGAAGACAATTACATGGCTAGAGGGACCATTATTGCATCGCTTAGACAGGAATTGCACAGACAAAGTACTGGGACTGTGTTTGTTCTGTGGTGAAGCGAAGTAAGAGGGGGGGTCAGCGAGGGAGTTTGTAAGGTCACAGAATTCCTCCCTTAAAAAGCTGACAGGCAAGACAGACAGAGAGTTCTTCTATGAGGAGGAGGAGGAATTGTTTTCCAGGATTTGTTGTGAGCTGAGTTTAACTCAGATGATGCTTTTCAGTTGCAGAACAGAGATATCATGCGTTTTCAGATATTTCTCAGGAGAGACGTACTTCAATGTACCTCTGCATATTGCAGCATTAACACAATCTGAGGACAGAGAAAGAATCACTAAATACTTGTTAATTTGAAAAGTAATTTCCATGCATATGATCCTAAAAAAGATGCTTTTGCTAATATGTCTACATTTGAAACAATAGCTAATCAGTTTAATTTGAGAAAGAAAGAAACATGTTGATGTTAAAGTTGTGGCTACCTCCACATTTCTCAGAGATTACCTATGGGATTAATGGTCCTATGGGTGGAGATTTGAATTGGGAAAGTGACAGACATTGGAGTTCAGCTGGTCAGAGATTACAGACACTTTATACTTTACAACTGGGAGTGAGGAACTGAATACTGATTCTTTGGAGAGTTTGCAAGTTACCATCCATGATGATCCATGGGAATTTGCTAGTAAATTTGAGCATGCCTATCGAATGGTAATGGATATACATCGTCTATAGTGCATCCTAAGATGAAGTCTGCTCTTATTAGGAATTCAAATATTTGGATTCATCAGCTAGGAAACATGCAGAAAATGAAGACACAATTGAGGGTGCTATTCAAGTGGTTGATGCTTTCAGGAGGGAGCATATGCAATTATTGAGCAGGAGTGCTAGGAAAAACAATATCTGTTAATATTGTAACACAAATGAAGCTGGTTATTTATCTGTTCCTAAGGTCACCAGTAAAGCAAAATTTTTGTTTTAATTGTGGAAAGCAGGGACACCTTAGGAGAGATTGTACGGTTAAACTTAAAAGAATGTGTCTAGATCTAATGGACAATCTAATGCACAAAAGTCCAATTTAAAAGTGAGACCCAAGAGGATATTAATGATAGTACTCTGTATGGGCCTTTGAGAGGGAATTGAGGCTTTAGGAATTATGTCTATAAGTACACCTCTTCTGTAAACGAAGGCGTCTGCTTTCCTAAGCAGGACTTAACCTCTTCTGCATGACGGTGTGAGCCCTGAAATGGTTCCTATATGTGAGACATTTAGGGACTCAGCAGGGCGACCATTTGTTTAGGTTTCATAGGGGGCCATAAGACTAAAATACTGTTGATACTGGAGCCTTGTTTTCTTTGACTGATTACACACTAGAAAAGCCTCAGGATTCTTTGACAAGGTATTTGATTGGATTGGGAGGTGCTCAGTCTAAAGCTATTCTTGTACCAAATGTTTCTTTGCGGTTGGGTGATGCTTGGGATTTGACTATTCCTATCTGGCATACACAAGTGCAGGAAGGAACAATTCTTGGAGCTGATGTTATGTGGCAGGCTGGAATGATTGTGGATCTTTGCAAAATGTCCTCGGAGAGATTCAAGGGGGGCGGAGACCTGTTTACTGACACATGATACACTTACTCCCATTTGTAAATATGACTTGTCAGACACAGTCACTGAAAGGGACACTGACACTGATGCAACACAGAATGGATGGCCTGATACACATGGAGATACACAACTTACAGAGATTGTTAAGAAATATCCTAAGTGTGGGCTCAATTTAGGACAGATTGTGGCATTCTTAAAGACAGTTTAGTCACAATAGAAGGCAAAGACCCTCCATATAAACAAAGGCAATATAGATTTCCAACGGAAGCAATTGCACCTATTGGTAATATCATTGACAATTGCAGAAACAAGGAATATAAGGCCTTGTTCATCTACGAATAACATTCCAATTTGGCCTGTGCGTAAGATTGACAACTCGGGAGATTGACAGTTGATTATAGATTCCTGAATAATACACACCTGCGTAGCTAATTTAGTAGCTTCAATGCCTGATGTAATGTCACGACTTATGGGTAATGCTCAAGTGTACAGTTGTCTTGATTTTTCAAATGGATATTTTTCTATCAGGTGGATCCAAAAGTCAAATATAAGCTGGCTTTCACGTTTCAGGGTGCTCAATACACGTTCAATTCGTTACCGCAGGGTCTACACATAAGTGCCAGTGTCTTTCATCAGGCCGTAGCGAAGGTTTTAGACGCATTTCGCACCCCCAAATCTTATCCAGTTATGTAGACGATTTGCTGTTGCAAACGGTTACTATGGAGGAACATCTGATTTGTTAGACAATTGTTAGAGATCTTGGATAAGTCCGGTCTTAAATTAATACATCTAAGGTAAAACTAGCAGTACCTGAAGTTAAATATCTGGGTATAATTATCTCTGCAGGGTTAAGAAGGCCTATCCCTGAAAGAGTCAACCCGCATTACTTCAGTTACCAAGGCCACAAAGACGTAAGATTTGAGACAGTTTCTAGGCTTTAGCTAATTTTTCCAGAGAGTTTGTGGAAAATTTTGCAGACAAAGCTAAACCATTATATGCTTTTCTAAAGGGTGATAATGATGAGAAAGATCTCTTATGTTGGAATGCAGAGGCAGATAATGCTTTTACAATAATAAAGCAAGATCTTGCTCAAGCACCAGTTTAATAAGTCCAAATCCAAATGAACCATTTGCATTGCAGACATACACATCTGAACACATCCAATCTACGTATTGTTGCAAAAGAGAGGAGGACAGTGGAGAACTGTAGGATATTTTCCAGACTTTTGTCTCCAGTAGAGAAAGGTTTTGATGATTGCGTGAAGGCATTACTAGGGTTCATTGGTCAGTATTAGCTGTTGAACACATTGTGGGATTTGCTCCTTTGGTTTTGCAAAACACCCCATACACCTTTGAAATTGTTGCTGGAAAAATCTCTTAGTGGTGTTTCTACACAGAGATTGAGTCGATGGATTACAGATCTGACACACAGGAACATAACTGTAGATCACAAATCCAAGTATATATTGCCACAGTTAATGCAGATTCAAGGTACTCCCCATGAATGTATGACACAATCAGTTCATCTGATGTACAGTGGTTCAGAATTCGTTAATCCTGTTGATTTGGTGTTATATATTGATGGTTCCAGATTTTGGGAAAATGGAAAGTTCCACACTGGGTTTGCATGTGAGTGTGGTGTCCTGAAAGGATCAAAGGATTTTGGTGAAATCGCCAAGTTGTTTTCTCTCTGCTCAAAGAGCAGAATTGGAGGCAGTCATTGCTGCAATTAACATGTATGGCGAAAAACCACTTGCCATATACAGTGACAGTTCATATGTTACACGTCCCTTACAGAATATCTGCCTATCTGGGATAGAAGAGGTATGATAGATTCGGCAGGCAAACCGTTAGCACATGCCTCAGTATTAAATCGTTTAGTCCTGTTGGGGAGAGCACAAATTCGAAGAAGGTGGCATTTTAAAAGTCAAAGCGCATACTAAATCACATGATGTGCATTCAATAGGCATGAAACAGTGGATGAACTTGCTAGACAGGCTGCTTGTAAGACAGCCATGGGAACCTCCTTTTGGGAATTCGGAAGGCATGCAGGCTGGGAAGATCATTTACAAGAAATGAGTGATAAAGTAATTGCTGCGCCTGTTAATGTGACAAAACCTGTGCCAATTGTAGATTTAATTGGTGAACAGAAAAAGGATTCAGACATTAGAGAATTAATTGAGCAAATTGTAAATGGTACAGCTTCTGAACATGAGGCAAAACATTATTGTTTATTCAATGGGCTTTTATGTTACCAAAAAGTACTGATTCTGATTGGGTTTGGGTAGTTCCAAGTCATTTTGCAATCAGATATCGCACAGCATGCCCACTGTAGTGTCTGGTCATATTGGTGTAACATCTCTTATTTGCTATTTACAGGCAATATCATTGGAAAAATATGGCAAAAACTGCGGCAGACTGTGTAGCTAGTTGTCTTGTGGTGTGCACAACACAACCCGTGCCTAAAGGACAGCGACCATTTTGCAGCGAGTTCCTGTACAGAGGGTCCTTGGAAAACAATCCAAAATTGATTTTTATAGGCCCACTTGCAACTGCTAGGGGGGATTGCGTATGCACTTGTTTGTAGTAGATATTTTTCCAATGGATAGAAGTAATTCCACTTCGATGCGATAGTGCGCAAGCTACAGCCAAGCACTTTGGGGAATCTTTGCTCACTGGGGCTTCCCTAAGATTATTGAATCAGATAGAGGTACTCATTTCACTGGCAAAGTTATGCAAGCACTTTGCGCAATTCTCAATATTCAGCAGCGCTTTCATGTTCCTTATCATCCTCAGTCTGCAGAATAGTTGAGCGTATGAATCGTACATTAAAAACGCGCCTTGCTAAAACTTTAGCTTCCTATGGTCGTGAATGGGTTACACACTTGCCAGCATAATTGATGGCTATAAGAGCTTTGCCATCTACAGCAACTCGCTGTGCTCCATATGAGCTTATGACAGGGAGACCATGCCTTTGAATCACCCAGGTGACCCTACTTGTCAACACCATTAAGAGTAAGTTGCATCGAAAGATCAATTTCTTTCACAATTGCAAACTCAGTTACAGAAAACGTTAATGTTTGCACAGCATCTAATATGGCACCAACACAGGCACACAGAAGCCGAAAAGTGAAAAGAAAAGTTGTGGAAAGGCAATTTAGTGATGGTGAAAAATTTTAAGAAGTCCTCACCATGGGATGCAAATTGGGAAGGTCCTTATTCCATTGAGGATAACATTAGGAAGCACGTTTTATCAAAGTGTTATCTTATCCTTTGTTTCTAGTTGCACCTACTGAATTATCATGTAGCTCCAAATGTGTTTATGTCAACACGACTAAGTCATTTTTGACATTAGGGGGGTTGTAAGAAAGGGTTAATATCTTTTTTAGTTAGTTAAGTCCAGCTACAAAGGAATGTGATGTTTATATATTGTCCGCTCCCCTGGGTCCAGCCAGAATTACCAAGGCTAGACACCATACAATGACCATACTCTCAAGGCTTGATGAAAGAAGCTGTGCAACAGGCATTGTATGTGAGGCTAATGAGTCCAAGGGGGGTGCTACCCTGCACATGCGTGCTGTGCTTTGATACAAGGAGATTTCCCCTTAATTGGGTGAAAGTTCATCTTTAACTGCGCCCACCTAGGCGTGAGATGGTATGGTATGGGCCTGTGATGCGGTTTTCTTCTGTTTGAACTGGTTTCTTGGACCTAGGAGGGGACAGAATAGTCATTTAAAGGTAAGGGTAGTGTCCACGTGACACATGGTGAGGGTCTGCAGAGTATATTAAGAGGTCAGATTGGGAGAGAACCAAGATCAACCTTAATGCTAAACTTCATATTACTCTCTCCAGGCTTGATGGACTAAGATACTATTGTAAGCCAAAACTATATTTTTATATCTTTATATATGTGTGAAGGAAAGCCTCAATAAACTGTTTGTGATATAATAGAAGAAGAGCTGCAGCTTCTTTTATTGAAAGGTGATTATCACCCCCGATTATCGAGAAGATTAATCAATTAATTACAAATTAATTACAATGGTTATGTCCAGAAACCGATTTCTGTTTTACTGACCTTAAAAGTAAATCTTATAGGACTGTCCAATCCATTCAGGTTATCAATCATTTGAAGGAGTGATTCCTTGTACCCTTCCACACCAGGAACGTGTCATCAATGAATCTACAATGAGAATAACAAATGATTCACATATTGCTGTAATATATGTTCTCTCTCGTATTGAAACATACAATAAATTGGCGTAGGCCGGCCCATAGCCGGCCCATCGCTGTTCCCGTCCTTGCTTATAATAGATCCTCGAATTTGAAGAAATTACATTTAACATCAACCCTAAAGCTACAAAGAGAGTGAAAGTGGAACGGGGCTTATCAGATTTTGTTCTAACCTTATTGATTGATGTATTGATGTATTATGCTGTATTAATGTATTATCATATATATCTGTTTAGTATTATACTGTATTAAAGGGCATCTATAGTGGGAAAATTAACTTTTTTTTCTTTCTTTCCATGTGTTCTATAATTCCCTACAACCCACAGAGTGTCTTCACTTTTTTAAGATTCCCTCTCTGTCCTGAGATACACCAGTTAGAAGATACGTAATTGCATTACTCTACTCCTACTTGTACTGTCATCAATCTGACGTGATCCCCCCTCCCTGCTCTATAATAAACATAGAGATAACGCATTAGCAGGGAAAGGGGTAGCTTTGATGGTAGATATAAGGCTGCACTTGACCCCCTTTCTTAATAGCTTTCACTGATTGATGATGGGTCACAAAGTGAGAGATTGTAAACTGTACTGATCTTCTTCCGTGTCTCCAGGACACTTGCTTTCTATTGGCCACTGTGTGTAGGTGTGTTTTTCAGGAGTGTTGAACTTTTAACTCCTCCTGTACATGATAAGCTTGTTCGGTTTAGCCGGAGTTGAGACATGGAGGAGGTAACAGAGGGGAGGGGGAAGGGGGGAGTGCTGCACAGAGATCTGAAACCATGGTTAACAAAAGTCACTGACAGAGATAGGATTAAGGCGCATAGAGTACATGAATTTAACTTGCAAAGGGCAATGTGTTTTTTTTTCCACTATAGATGCCCTTTAATGTATTATCCTGTATTAATGTAGTTATACTTTATTAATGTATTATATTGTCATTATGTATTTTATCCTGTTTAATGTATTGTACTGTATAAATGTATTATCCTGTATTATAATGTATTGTACTGTATAATGTATTATCCTGTATTAATGTATTATCCTGTATTGATGTATTACACGTATTATATTATAGGTTTATTAATGTTTATACTGTATTATGTATTATTTTGTATTGATGTATTACACTGTATTAATGTATTATACTTTATTAATGTATTATCATGTTTGTGTATTACACTGTATAAATGTATTATCCTGTATTGATGTATTACACTGCATTAATGTATTGTACTGTATTAATGTTTTATACCTTATTAATGTATTATCCTGTATTGATGTATTTACCTGTATTAATGTTATAAGTTTATTAATGTATTACACTGTATTAATGTATTATACTGTATTAATGTATTATACTTTATTAATGTATTATCCTGTATGATTGTATTATACTGTATTAATGTATTATAGTTTATGTATTACACTGTATTATATGTATTAACTGTATTAAGTATTATACACATATTAATGTATTATCCTGTATTAATGTATTACACTGTATTAATGTATTATACTGTGTTAATGTATATATCTTTTATTAATGTATTATACTTTATTAATGTATTATCCTGTATTGATTTTACACTGTACTTAATGTAATTATACTGTATTAATATATTATCCTGTTAAGTATTATTACACTGTATTAAATGTATTACAACTGTATAAATGTATTATACTGTATTCATATATATACTTATATGTATTTCACTGTATTAATGTATTATATTGTATAATGTATCATCCTTTATTAATGTATTTCACTTTATTAATGTATTACACTATATTAATGTAATAACTATATTAATGTATTACACTGTTTAAAGTATATACTATATTAATGTATTATACTGTTATTAATGTATATCTGTATTAATGTATTATACTTTATTAATGTATTTCATTGTAATGAATTACCCATTATAATGTATTATACTGTATTAATGTATATCCTGTATTGATGTTTACACTGTATTAATGTATTGTACTGTATTAATGTATTACACTTTATTAATGTATTATACTTTATTATTGGATTTTACTGTACTAGTGTGTTATACGTATTATTGTATTACCATGTATTAATGTATTGTACTGTATTAATGTATTATCCTGTATTGTATATTATACTTTTTATTAATGTATTAAACTTTATTATGGATTTTACTGTAATGTGCTATAACTGTATTAATGTATTACCATGTATTAATGTATTGTACTGTATTAATGTATTATTTGTATTATTTTATTATACTTTTATAATGGATTATATTTTATTAATGGATTTTACTGTACTAATGTGGCATTGTGCATTGTGCATTGTGCATTGCATGTATGACAAATAGTACTTTTAGTAGCAAAAGGTGTATACTTTACAAATATATAGTTTATGAGGGTATCTTTGAGATTAGGGTGTTTCCTTTTAAAACTAAAAGTAGTTCAATTTGGTATAATTGCACTTATGCATTGGTTCCTTTCGGGGCTAGTTGATGGCCATGTTGGGTGTACACCCATGCATTTAGCATGCTGTTTGTATTCAGAAAATTTGGGAGTTTGATTTTTTTTACATGCATGGAATTACATTATCAGTTGCTGACTTATTTATTTTCCAAATATATATAATTTGATGGGGGTATTTTGAGATTAGAGAATGTTCAGTTTGAAAAAAAGAAAGCTGTTCAAAATATATATTTTACGAATATCTCATTTTGTAGGGGGTATTTTTGAGATTGGGAGTGTTTATTTGAAAGCACAAAAGCTTTTCAAATGCAGAGATTACTTAAATTGTAGGTGTAATTGTCCTCATTGGTTTTCTTCAGAGCTAGTTGGTAGATATGTCTCAGTGTGCAATCACACATGTAGCATACCGTTCATTTCATGAAATTTGGGAGTTGTTGATTATTTTTGTGGTTTTTTTTACTTGTCATGGAAGTTTAGGTATGGTTTGCTGACTCTGAAACATGTCTTTGATTATTTTTTTATAAGAAATCTGCTAAAACATGATAATCTATGAAGGATAAACTACTAGAATCTGCTCGTATGTTTTGACAAAATTCCACTATTTGTAGTTGAAGGTATGTACTTTTCAAAAATTATAGTATTGTGGGGACTATTTTTAAAATTGAGGGGCATTTTTTTTTAATTACTGAAAGCTGTTCAGTTTGGTATTTGAACTGCACTTATACATTGGTTCCCTTCAGGGCTAGTTTGACGGCCATGTCTCTTGTGCACCCACGCATAAGCATGCCCTTTGATTTAGGACATTTTGGAGATTGATATTAGGTGGGGTTTTGTTGTTACTTGTTTGTGGAGCTTAAATATGGTTTGCTGACTTTGAACCTGCCTTCTCTTAATTTTTTCAAAAAATTTGTTCAGTTTGGAAAAAAAGAAAGCTGTTCAAAATGCTAAACTGACTGAATTTTATTTTATGAATATATCATTTGTAGATAGTATTTTTAAGATTGGGGCTGTTACTTAAAAACCCAAAAGCTGTTTCAAAATGCAGAGAATTACTTGAAATTGTAAGTTGTAATGTCTCTCAATCACAATATGATATTTAATCACAATATGATATTCAATCACAAAATTATATTCAATCACAATATGATTTTCAATCACAATATGATATTCAAGGAATTATTCCCTCATAAATTTGGTGTTTTTTTTTGCCTTCCTCTGATCACAGTTAGGCAGGAATGAGGATATTGCTAGATGGTTGGGCTGGATGGACATAAGTCTTTATTCACCTCAATACTATACTTACCATACTATATATAAAGGCAAATAAAGTCCATGATTCAAAATTACAGCAGGTTGCATTGTGATTGGTAAGAGAGGTTAAAGAGGCCGGATTTATGAGGTCAACCCATGCTGCTACTAGTCATCACTAGAAGTTTTCCGTTTTTCTGGACTTCTTGGTAATTTTAGCGTAGCAGCACGGAAAAGCATGGACAGACTGACAGAGATACTTACACAGGGAGCTCCTTGTATGCTAAAAAGACACACAGTAAGTTAACAATATCTTTTGATAGGGATGGGTGGATTTAGCATATTAGGTTCATTTTAAAGCACTTTTTTGGCAATTAAGTGTATGTATAGTACAAAAATGACTTTTGCGTCATTTTAATCTATAAATAAATACTAAATGTATGTTTATGATTGGTTTTGAATAAATCACCATTGACCCTGGAGTGCAACTTTTTGTATTACATTCAGGTTAATGAGTATTATTATTATAGATTTATATAGCGCCAACATCTTCCACAGTGCTTTACAATTATATGTGTACTTTCACATCAGGCTTTCCCCAAAGAGCTTACAATCTAAGCACATTTATTTGACACATGCAACCTATCAGTATGTCTTTATGATTGTGGGGAAACCAGAGAGCCCAAGGAAACCCACGCAAGCACGGGAGAGCATACAATCTCCTTGTAGATGTGAACTCAGGACTTCAGAGCTGCAAGACAACAGTGCTAACCATTGTGCCACTGTGCTGCCCTGTAGTAAGCTATAAAGCTTGGACTAGTGTGGACTATGTCTTTATTCACCTCCATTGTTATGTTAAGGTTAAGGTGGCTTTTTTTATTGTTGTTGTTTGTTTTTTTTGGCAACAGTTACTATTACTTTTTTCCTAACATTCTCCAAAACGTTATGAGATATTGGCATGCATGTTTTCAGAACACACATCAAGCCTCTCTCTCTTTTTCTTGGCTTGTATGGGTATACTTAGCTCTCCTTATTTCTTGGTTCTCACTTAGTAAGTAAGTTGGGTAAAGGAATAACAGTACATTTGATCACCTAACACACCTGCATGAATCTTTTTATTTTTAAACATGATCCTGAGTAATATTAATAATTGAAAAGGTTTTGCTAGGAAATTGGGGGTTCCAGCCTTGATAAAGATGAGCATAAGGCTCTAATTCACTTAAAAGGAACTCAGAACTGGTGGCATATAATGACACCTTCCTTGCATTGCCCATCCAATAGATCTTCTCAAAGTTGCTCTGGATAAGAAGCTGCAGACAGCCTTGGTTGACAGGATGAGCTTGTGAAATTAATTTAGATTCTCAAAATGTTATGTTTTGTGATAACAAGTATATCTTGATCTATGGTGTAACATCTCCATTTGTCCTATAAATCTTTGTTCATTATCATTATTGAGTTACTGTTTTATCTTCTAGAACTACGTGTTTGTATCCAAGTCATTTCATATTATTTAATTAAAATCTCCACATATTTTAATGTTATGTTAGAAAATTCTTTATTTTATTTAATTAGAAAGGGCTAATTATAAATTAGCATTTCCCCCCCCCCCAGAAAATTTGTACCAAAACACATTGTTTTTTGCCTTATTTATAGTACACAATTCCTGATGTAGTCCTTTTAGAAGATTTTCTGCAAAAGAAGGAAATAAAAGATAATTCAAATGTAGAAATCTTGACGAAGACACGTGACAAGTAAGAAAACAAACAAAGAACACTAAATATCAGTCATTCACATCTCCTGAATAAATTGTGCAACATGCATGGGTGTACACATGGAGGCACAGCCACCAACTAACTCCGAAGGGGACCAATGCATAAGTGCAGAAAAATAATTAACCAGCTTTTTTTTTTATTACTTTTCAGTTTTTTCAAATGAAAAAACTCTTGATTTCTTTACGTACAGTGCTACATTGCGACTTCAGTAACACAGACAGCAGCTAACTGCAGGATTTGGTTTATCTGCAAAGAAAGAGCACAGAGAAACAGATAATGCTTATTCCTTTTCCTCATCTTAATGTTGAATCATTAGCCATGCAGTGACAGAGAATAAGCTTTAATTTTATGAAATGGATAGTTTCTACATGTGGTGTCTCACGGGGAGGGGCTGGATGATTGACAGTTATGACTAGCTGTGCCCTGCCGTCTTTAAAAAGTAAAACTTCCAGAGCTAAAAAAAACAAGGGATAGGTCAGAGAAGAAAACAAAAAGCACATTTAAGATTGGTGGTAAGTATCCTAATAGTTAAAAAATGATTTGCCCCAGTTTACATACCCTTTATAATTAGTCTGAGATATCTATCGGCTACCGAGTGCTTCCAGCCACCTGAACACTTACATTAAAACCATTGTACCTGATTAGTGAAACCCTGAACTGTACTAAACTGCAATATAGTTTTTAAAAACAAGTGTACCCTTTCTCTAAGTAGGATTGAAGTTTTACTTTATCTCTATATTAGTGTATACTGTAAGGATAGAAGTACTTTATTTATGTGCATATCTGTCGGTCTGTAAACTTGTGTATGCTGAAATCTACTTACCAGGTAAAATGTTCTCTTCTAAGCAGTGCTCTTATCCACTGTCTAAATTATTATTTAAAAAAACATTAGGATGTTTGCTTCCTCTTAGGCTTGTGTCAAGGAAGAGGTTTGCAATTGCATCTTTCTCACAGGACATTGTAACGACATACTGGAATTATTTTTTCTCAAAAGCTTAAGCTTGTGATATAGATTCTATTTTACATGATAAAGACCCTGAAAACATGAGGCTATCGCCCTATTTCATTATTAAATGTAGACTACAAATTTTTTGCAAAGATTCTAACAATGGATGCAAAAAGTGATTTTTATCCCTGATCTCGAAGTACCAAACCGGATTTATGGCCGGTAAGAAGACATCTATAAACATTAGAAGGGCTTTGATCCAAGTTTCAGATTAATCACGATATTGTTGGGCATTTGTATCATGTTAGCGCACCGATGCTCAAAAAGCCTTCGATACGGTGAAACAGAAGTTTTTATTGGAGGTTATGAATATTTTGGGTTCGGGACAATTTAATTTCTTAGATAAAATACTGTACAATAACCCGTGTGCTAGAATCTCTATACATGATTACATGTCCTGAAGGTTCTCCCTGTCTAGAGGAACCAGACAGGATGCCCCCTTTCCCCAATGCTATTTGAAGCTATTAGACCATGACTTGACCGTGTAATATTTCCTATCCGAACATAGAGATATTTTGTAATACAGTGTATTTTTATTAGAATAAACATGTTTTTTCCAGTATAATCTGTATCCATGGGTGTAAACATCTCCGGGCGTTCCTATAATCTTTCTTCAGATGGAGTTATACTAATTTGTTATTTTGTCTTCCAAACTACTTATTTTCATTTATTATTTCATTCCACACATATAATATTTTTAGAGGAAAAGTTAATATATTTAAAATTAGACTAATTAATCTAATAATCTCATTGTTAGAGATGGCTGTATCGAGGATCCAAACCCGGTTCCATGGCGGATCTCACGGATTTTCCGGATTCCGTTTTCCAATTTTTTCCGAACCACGGTTTTGAAATTTTTTGAAATTCAAGAAATTTTGAAAATTCGAATTATAAAGGAATTTCAAAAAATTTTGTAAAAATGATACAGTACTGAAAATGAATCAGGACCTGAGAAATGGTCTAGGGAGCGCGTCCCTGTGAAAAACACAAAAAAAAAAAAGTAGTGCACGAGCGAGTTTCTAGTGCCTTTTAGCGTTTAAGGGGTCCCGGAGCTTGAACCAGATCTCATCACGACGCCGGAGACCATAAAGGTACTGGTTTCGAGATGTGGAACCCCCCTATCAGAATGGCCACAAGGGCTCTTCAAAGAGCAATGGGTCCCCAACAAGGCACTTGTCAGTGCCGCTAGAACACTTAAGTGCCGGGGGGTCCGTTGGAGCTGGAAGCCCCAAAAGTCACTAGTCAGTGCCACAAGGGCCACAATGGCACATATAAGTGCCATGGAGGGGGTCCCAGGTCGAGCTCAACCCAGGACCTCTTAAGCCCCAAGGCACTGTCAGTGCAACAATGGTCCTTCTAAGGACCGGGAAGCAGTCCCGGTTGAGCTGTGGGAATCTTGAATGTCTGGCCATGGGCTTTCAACTGTTCAATAAACCTTGAATGGGCGAATTTAAATCCAAAAAGTATGGGATCTTGCTGTATCTAAAGATATATTTTTGAAATTTTTTTAGAGTATAGATAACCTTTAAGCATCTAACTCCTGCACTTATCTCTTTGACTTGCGATAGCTAGCGTGCTGTTCTCTGCCTCCAACTTAGGTTGTAGGTTTTTTGCCAGATTTCACATGGGAAGCCGAGCCTTTCCAAGCCTTATGGAAAATCTCCTATAGTGCTGATGGTGTCACATCATTATAGGTGTTTCTGGTGGGGTGGGTGGCAGCAAGCAAAAGGGGTCTTGACCGGGAAGATTAGATTCTCATTGCAGGAGTCTGGGGTGGTCTTTCGCACTCCCCGGGAGTCGCTGGAGGGGTGAGATACCTGATAATGTCCCTATATTATTCCCTTGCTTCATTCCTTGATCCTGCAGGTTTTATTAAGTACGGTAAGGTAAACATACTGTAGCTTCCATCAAACGAAGCCGCGCCAGAATAGTTTTCTCTCCGTTTTAGGGATAACTTCAGCTGTAACATGTCCCTTCCAGTTACATTTCCTAAATGAACTTTTAGATATTTTGTAATATGTGTTTGTTTTAAATTTCCTGGAACGCATTATATGTTTGTAAGAACCAAGTATGGTCTTGATCTAATGGTGTAACATATCCAGCTGTCCTACTATATACATTTTAATTCAATAGAAGTTATGCTAATTCAATATTTTGTCTTCTAGACAAGTCATTCACCTTATTTAAAGGGAATTACCATAGAAGAATCACATTTAGGTCTGAAGGCTAGAATACTGTACTTAAAGCAATAGTTCACCCAAAAAGTAAACTTTTTATTTTGTTAATAATTGAAGAACAGGGATAAAGGAGCCATTTGTCCAAACAAACCAAAGGTTAACCCGGCACTCATTATCTCACCCGCTCTTTGCCGTGCACGCCGAAGGTCCCCACAGTAACACCTCCACAGCAATAGGTACAAATGGGACGGCCACTTCTGATAAAAGTCCTGGAAGTCCTGTAGCAAACATTTTGTGGAGAGTGGACATCTAGTATCACAACTAAGGTTTCAGATATTAGATGAAAAACCAGGGGAAAAGGGAGGAGTGTATAATAAAGCTTATATTAAGGAAGCTAAAGGATAAAAAATTAGATTAGTAATCTTGCTTACGTCATTCTTGTATCGCGGGATCGGGCTAAGGTAAGTAATGGAGAAGTGATATTGTATCTCCCCGATATTGCATTAACAGTGTATACTTATTGGACCCTATTATATGTTCCTATTTATTTATTTTTTTATCTGCGAAGGTGGAGGGAGAGGGATTTTTTTCTACCTACCAATGGTGGCCTTTTCTTGTTCCTGTCCCCTTTTATGCCTCTGTTCCCCACCCACCTATACCATTACCCCCAATCTCTGTCTACCTGTCCCTGGTTCCATCACTTCCGGCCTCTCTATCCTGCCCTGTTATGTGTTCCCTCCTACAACCCTTAAAGGGGGGCCAACCGGGGCCAACTTGGCATGGGCAAGGCAATTCTTTTCTTCTACCCCAATAATCAGACACCACACTTGCACTGGATAATAACTGGCCACAGCTTATATTAAAGAGCATGTCCACCTTAAAAACTAACTTTTAATATAATTATCCTTAGGGTTGCCCACCCCCAACCGCCATAATAATACTAAATAAAACCTTTGAGAACATTACTTACAGTCCCTTTGCTCCCACGACTATCTTCTTCCCTCCCTGCTAACCAGAACAGCAGAGAGGGCTGACCGCAGCCGTATCTGTGATTGGCTGCCAGTCAGTCAATCACTGTCAAACAAACTCCCCTTCTTACGTTTTACTTATTTAGGTGATGATATTGGGGTTTCACGCCCATGCGACATCTCATAAAAAGCTTAAAAGAGAGCATAAAAATGTGATGAATTCAGCAAAGGCAGGGGAGGACTGGGACCTTTTGGCCTGGGGGCACATACAGAAGTGTCCCTTTCATGGTAGAACACAAATTTTGACCACGTCCACTTTACCAAGGTCACACACTCTTTGTTTCAGTTATGCCTATTTTTAAGACTACTATTCTCATTTTACATTGTTTCCTGCACATTTTCAATTGTATGATGTGGTTTAGATAACCCATAATAACAATTGGATGACTTAAACTGGGTATGAACTGGGGAACTAATAACACTGGCTAATGATCTGGCAGCTTACAACACTGGGTGATGATCTGGAGGGCTGACAAACAATGGCTATTATATCTGGAGGCTGACAACACGACTATGGATCTGGAGGGCTGAAGTAACATTGGCTAATGATCTGGAGGGCTGACAACACGACTAAGGATCAAGAGGGCTTACTAACTCTGGCTAATGATCTGGCGGTTGAGGTTACATTGGCTAATGAACTGAAGGCTGACTAACACTGGCTAATGATCTGGAGGGATGACAACACTGGGTAATGAACTGGAGGGCTGAACTAACTGGCTATGATCTGGGGGGCTGATGTAACTTGGCTTAATGAACTGGAGGGCTGACATAACACTGGCTAATGATCTGGAGAGCTGACATAACACTGGCTAAATGATCTGGAGGCTGATGTAACACTGGTGCCATTTAAGCATGTAACTTACTAGAGCTTCTATGGCAGCCCACATTTTTTCATTGATGACCAGCCCGGGGGGGCATTTGCCTGACTGCCCCTCAGTCACCCCCTGAGCAAGGATGCCTGGTTCCTTTTTGGGATCATAACAGAGAAAAAGCAGACCGCAACACTGTCTTATAGTAAAAAAATAAAACTGTCCTTTATTAAATATATAAATTCAATCCAACACTGGGACATGCTAAAAACAATTAAAAACAAAGAGTGACCCCCTCTCATGTATATAGATAACATGTTTTAGAAATCTCTACAATACAGGTTAACAGATAGTAACAGTCCGGTCGTTAGTAGAGAAAAGGGGAGAGGGTCCAGTACAGGTGTTACCCCCACAAACGCATTTCGCTCCTAGCGCAAGTGCAGAGGAGCTTACCCTCTCCCCTTTTCTCTACTAACAACCTGACTGGTACTAGTATGCTCAACATGCTTAACATTTTGTGACT
Organism: Hymenochirus boettgeri; assembly: GCA_019447015.1. Lineage (NCBI taxonomy): Eukaryota > Metazoa > Chordata > Amphibia > Anura > Pipidae > Hymenochirus > Hymenochirus boettgeri. The sequence goes on from CM033469.1 coordinate 8,863,265, forward strand.
TATCTGTTAACCTGTATTGTAGAGATTTCTAATACATGTCATCTATATACATGAGAGGGGGTCACTCTTTGTTTTTAATTGTTTTTAGCATGTCCAGTGTTGGAATGAATTTATATATTTAATATAAGGACGGTTTTATTGTTTCACTATAAGACAGTGTTGCGGTCTGCTTTTTCTCTCTTATGATCATTATTGTTTTCTATACAGATCTGCACCTGCACTATACTATATAGTGGGTTACTTTAGTTAGTGCCCTGATCATTTTCTTGTTTCTTTTCTGTTCCTTTTTAGGGCTACCCCAAAGGAGAAACTCTTAGATTTTTAAAACAGGTGTCAGTAAAAGGGCCTACCAGGTGCCTATGCCACTTCTTTGCTAACTTATTTTTTACAATGTCAGGTGGAAGTGTTAACGGATCCTAATTTTTTTTTTATTATCTTTGGTGGGTTATATGTGCTGGGATTTTACAACCAAATTTAAACCCCTGTATGAGGAAATCGGCTTATGTCTATCTGGGTAAATCTCTTACCAGGGGACCATTGCTTCTACTTTCACTGGCTCAACCCTTTTGCATCAATGTCCTGGTTCTGGTTGTGGGCATTAGGAGGCAACAAAAACCATTACTTGTGCATTAGAACCAGTGCAAAGGGAACACTTATGGCAAAATTTGGCAACTTGACCTGACTTTCACTGGCCCTTGTTAATGGCAATCAAGTACCCTTACATTGATTAGAATTTGTAACTATTACTGTGGAACCTTGTGTATGAATAATTGGGAATTTATTTTTTGTAAATGAAGAAGAAATGTAAGTTTGAAGATATTTACATTTTTGTGTGTTGTATGGTAGCCATCACCAGGTACCCTGCACTTCCTGTTTCGTGTCTCTGAAACCATGTCAGTGAATGAAAGTCAATCTGCCCTGTTTTCCTCCTCCCCTTGCAGCCCCCTCCTCTTGCAAGCCCCCCTGGTTCCTCCCACTCATGGACCCATGGCCCCTCCATTTGCAGCCCCCCTTGGCCCTTCCCTTACAGCCCCATGTGGCCCCAGCCACTCGCCGGTGCCTTAGCCCCGCCCACTCATGGGTGCCTTAGCCCCACTCATCGGCGGGTGCTGTGGTCCTGCCCTCGCGTGCATGTGGCCCCGCCAACTCGTGGGTGCCGTGGGCCACTCAGACCCCCCCCTACAGAAAACTGTGAAAACACCTTTTCAGGCAGAGTTAGAACTTTGCCTGAAGGGCTGTTTTCAGTTAGTGGGACAGTAGGGCTGTAGATTCCCTTTAGGAATGTTCACATGTCAGCCTTCCACCATTTATTTCTGGTAAGTAATTTATTTATATCTTGGGACTGTGGAGCACGTAGAGAGGTTTGATGGCTGAAGTTGATGCTCATTTTTAAGGTAGGAAACTGGCCTTTCATTTAAACTCAACTTGTATGGTGGACCACAGTTCCCTTTTATAAGGTTCTCCTGTTGTCCATGTCCAAATGTCCAGGAAACTGAATAGTAGTGGCTGTATTCCTGTCGAAAGGTCTCTGCCTCCTGTGTTTGCCCTCCGGAGGGATGCGGCATGCGCACACAGTTCCCCTTTAAAAACCCAATTTAGAATTGGCTTGTCTGAGCTCCTTAAGATGAGTTGGCAAGAACAGGAATTCCGGTTGATAGCTCTCGATTCAGATTGATAGACGTTTACGAAGAAAAACTGAAAAGAATGGGTGTTCATCGTATCTTTAGTGAGCCTTTCATTACACCCTCTTCTTCTACAACACTTCCACTGACGCTATTCCTGATTCAACTGGGTCTCACACTTCCATCTATCACACCTGAAGAATGGGTTTGAATATTCGTTTGAATCTGTGTTTTGTACTGTGTGAATCCGGACATCTTCTTAATTGTCCAATCAGACCTACGAGTAGAGTCTCTCCGATTCCTCGTCCTCACACGAGTCCCTATTACCATGTCTTACCTTTCTATTAACATTTCTTTACAGGACTCGGCCAGGTCTGTCGAGACACAAGCCATTATTGTTTTTGCAGTTTGCTTCATCTTAAAGTCCTCTCCCAAGTCCATGGCATAGAGTACAAACCCTGTGGAGCCCAGAAGTCCATTGCTGTTGATGTCAGAAGAAACGACAGAGGTCAGCTCCGTTGATGCTTGCCGGTGCCAGTAGGGTTACTTGTGGCCGCTGGCCTTCACCTGTTATTGGCGCATCAGTGGAGTTGGTGTCACTGCTGTGATAAAGAAAAGTTCAGATCAGGTGCTGGTGACATCAGCTAGTGTGATGTCACCAGCGCTGGAGTGCCCGCTGCTGGCATCCGCAGGGGCACTTCCAGTGTTGGTGACATCAGTGGAGCTGGTGTCACTGGATGAAGAAGAAGACAGACCCAAGGGCTCTTGTAAAGCCACATGGGGTTTCCTGTTTCGAGCTGCAGGACCCCAACGAAGGCTTTTGTCATTGCCACAATGGCACTTGTAAGTGCCGGGGAGGGGATCCCTGTTTGAGCTGCGGGTCCCTTAAGCACCAAAGGCCCTTATCAGGCCCACCAGGCCATTCCTAGGGCTCAGGGGAGCGAGGGCTGGTGGGCATCCACACCACCCCCTCTGTTGGTGGTTGCGACCACCCATGGTGCAATCCATTCACTGGCAGCCCTTTCCCAGACCCCTGTCCATATTGTTGGATTTGAGCCATTTGCCGTGATCTATACTTAGCGCATTGCTATACTATACACCCGAGTTGCCCGTGGGGGGGGCAATGTTACAGCATTGTACACACCGGCACCCTCAGGATCCTCGTGCCCGCACATGCCAGTGTTTATGCATGGGCGTGCATGTCGTGAGCGGGCCTGTGTTCTGTGCACTCTTGCGCCACGGGTCCCCAATCATGTCCTGGGTTGCTAGGAAGACGTGGGCATCCCTCTTGTGCACATGCGTCGTGGGTTGATGATTGTGCTGCCCTATTTAAAGCCCTCCTACTTTTGATTTCTGCTGCCAATCAGTGTTCCTACCTGTTCTCAAGCTCTAATGTTTATTTTTTTGCCTGATTTACAGATTTGACCCTTGCCTGTACCTGGACTCTGCTATTTGCTGTCTGCCTTTGATCTTTGCCTGCACTTGGACTCAGCTAGTCTGCCAATTGTGGGATTGGGTTCTTGTAAGTTCCTTCTTCTGGGTTCACAAACCTGGTGGCCTTTTTGCCGCATACTCCTCACCATCAGAGGCTCTGGAGAAGACCGGCAGGTAATTAGATTCCGTGCCCATAGGAGGTTCTCTTTGGATTTCTTCCTGAAGTTATAACAGTATTGTGTCTTTTTGCCAAGTCTGCAAATTGGAGAGGGAGTTGTAGGGTCACTGAACATTATTATTGTGATTTATATAGCGCCATTTTTCCGTAGTGCTTTATAATTCCATGTTTACATGTTTACATCAGGCCCTGTCCCAAGTGCTTACAATCTAAGCCATTTATTTGACCCATGCAACCTATCAGTATGTCTTTTATGATTGTGGGGAGTGCCTGCAAGAAACCCACCCAACATGGGAGAACATACAAACTCCTATACAGATTTGTCCAAGGGTGGATTCAGACTCAGGACTTCAGCGCTGCAAGGCTCAGAATAATTTAAGTAACATTAAAACTGGGAACTTGGGTTGGCTAAATTTAGAGGTGTTCCTCCCATTGAATAGGCACAAGGTGATCAGTGGTCCTAAAAATGGAGCTCGTTTTACAGTATGGACCAGCCGCTCTGGCAATGTGATAGCTCTGCTGCTTCAGATGTGTGGGGATACTCCCAGAAGCTATAAATGCCCTTAAAAATGTCCATAAATTGATTGACCCCTTGGTGCCAAATTTGCAGGGGTGCTGGAACCTCACTTTGACACTGATAAAAATTCTGAGATGACGGAATTTATCTGAAGGGTTGCACCAATGTTGGTTATCTGCTGGCTGTAGTTGCTGAGATTTGCCAGTTGTGAAGAGCCTGAGTTGCTTTGCTTTACTCTGGGGAATGAGAGAGCCATTTGGTTGCCGTTTTTCTCCTGGTTCTAGGCCGTGAGAGGGCCATCATTGCTGCCGGATGAATGTGAGTGATCTGGACAGATGTGCCCACCAAGGGTTGGGTTGGATTGGAGCTGTTAACTCCAAAATATCTTCTCCTCTTTCTTCTCTGCTGCCGGCGGACTGCAATCCATTCCAGGTGTTTTTTTCTACCTACCCAATTGCATCTTTTTCTTGTTCCTGACCCTTTTACTACATCCCTCTGTAATCCTGCCTACCTGTCCCTGACTCCACCAATTCCTGCTCCTCTAGTCCTGTCCTGTCATGTGTCCCCTCCTACAAGTATCACAGGGGGCTATCCCGTCCAATTTGTCTGTTTTAATTATTAATTAATCAAGCCCAGTTCCAATTAATTTTATAATCAAGACCATTCCCAAATTAATGCAAGGAGGCCAGCAGAGCTGGAGATGTCTCATTAAGCCAGTCCCAGTCCAGGAACCCTAGATTAGCAGCTAACTGCTTACAAGACTTATACCTAATGCAATTGCAACACATGCCAGTAAATGCTTGTGAAGGTTCTCATTCATCAGGTCAGGGTATATCTGTTGTATTCAATTAGATCAACTGGACTTGAAGTTTAGTTCTTGAAGACGTTTTGCCTAGTCATCCGACTGGCTTTCTCTCAATTCAGAATGACTTGTACAGAATCTTTGGCATTATGTACCCTGGAAATCCCAATTAGCATATCACAGCCAGGTGTTTAAGGGCGTGATTGGATAGTGCTAAGAGGTGTTATAGGACACCCAGTAAGGTGTCAAAACAGCATTGTACATTGTGTGTGTGTGTGTGTATATATATATATATATATATTAATTTTTGGGGGGATAATTTGGGAGAGGGAAATGCCTGGCAGGGCAAGAGGGAGACCCAGGAGCAGGGGTGCTTCTGCACGTGGAGGGAGAGGGAGAGGGAGAGGCAGAGGAGAGCCTACTGAAGGCTCTGGCCAGGAGCTACCTGGCCCTTCGCAGGGCAGCCGGGTTACCGTGCCCGATATTTTTAGGGGTAGCCGGGCTAGGGCTATCCCTTCTGATCAAGGAAGGCGGGTAGTAGAGTGGATTACCCAGCCTTCCTCATCCACCTCCTCACAGGCACAGAGCAGCCGAGCTGCTACTGTAGATATTGTGCCTGCTCCTTCCTCACCTGAGGCTCCTACTGTGGGCATGGAACCTGATCCGCTCTATCAGGAGTTCGTTGCCCACATGGCCCGTACCTTCGGGGATCCGGAGGAGGAGTCTCAGGATATGTTTTCGCACACTATGTGTGGGGCTAGTGTGCTTGAGGAGGAGCTGTGCACTGATGCACAATCTTTCCTGTCGCCCGAGGCGGAGGAAAGTGCTCAGTGCACAGGGGGACAGGAGGCTGACGATGTCACGCAGCAGTCTGTGAGCAGCCAGGGAACTAATGCAGGGGGTGAGGTTCCAGATGCTGCTGCTGTTAGTGATGCAGCCTCCAGTATTGAGGAGGTGGAAGTGGACGATGAGGTCACCGATCGTCCATGGGTGCCCTCTGTGAGAGAGGAGGAGGATAGTGTCTCTGAGGGATGTCCCTCAGAGCATGAGCACGATCCTGAACCCAGAGGCAGGACTGGGGGCAGGGGCCGGGGCAGAGGCAGTGCACCTAGTGGTGCACGTGGAGGTACGGCACCAATGAGATCTGGTGCCAGTGCCCCACAGCAGCAGGTGACCTCTGCTCCGAGTCGTGTCGGTGGCTCAGCGGTGTGGGAGTTCTTCTCACTGGATCCAGGTGACAGCACAGTTGCAGGGTGCAAGTTGTGCCTGCAACGTGTTAGCCGTGGGAAGACCACATCACATTTGGGCACCTCCTCTATGAGGAGGCATATTATTCTGCACCACTTTGCCCGGTGGGAGCAGCGGACAGGGAACGTGCAGGCACCCACACGTTCCCTACCTCGTGCCCAGGTAGCCACCGTTCCTCCTCCTCCCCCTCCGGCCCCATCAGCTGCTTCCTCGGTGGAAGTTAGGGAGGAGAGGCAGCCTTTGGCCCCAGCACGCGGTGTTAAGAGGCCTCTTGACACTGCTGCTGGAGCGTCAGCTAAAAGGCAGGTCTCTCTTCCCCAGTTGTTGGAGCGGAGGCAGAAACTGTCCCCCAGTCACCCCCAAGCCCAGCGTCTCACTGCCGGCTTAGCCAAACTCCTGGCGGTGCAGCTGCTACCTTTCAGCCTGGTAGACAGTGCAGCGTTCAGGGAGTTTGTGGCCATTGGCACACCACAGTGGCAGGTCCCTGGCCGTAGGTACTTTGCCCAGAAGGCAGTACCAGCCCTGCACGACCATCTGCAGGGCAATATATCTGCTTCGCTGGACCACAGTGTGGGCAAGTGTGTCCACATTACTATGGACGCGTGGTCCAGCAAGCACGGCCAGGGGCGGTATGTGTCATTTACCGCCCAATGGGTCACTCTGCTAGCCGGCAGAGACACGGCACGGAGCGCAAGTGGGGAGATGGTGATACCACCACGCATTGGTGATACGCCAGTCTCCCCCCCCCCCTCCTCATCCGGTGAGCCCTCTTCCCGGACAGCTCCGTGCCCCCCCAGAGCCTATGCTTCGTGCCAGGCGAGACGGTGCCATGCAGTGTTGCAGCTTGTGTGCCTCGGTGATAGGAGCCACACCGGGGCCGAGTTGCTGGCAGCACTGCAAGGGCAGGTTGAGAGGTGGCTGACCCCACACCACCTCTCAATAGGCAAGGTCGTGTGTGACAATGCCACCAATATCCTGTCTGCCCTTCGCATGGGCAGAGTCACACATGTTCCTTGCCTGGCACACGTTCTCAACCTGGTCGTCCAGCGGTTCCTCACCAAGTACCCTGGTCTCCAGGAGGTACTGAGGGTGGCTAGGAGGGTGTCCAGTCACTTCAGGCGGTCATACACGGCCACAGCTCGTCTGGCCGAGTTTCAGCAGCAGAATGGTCTGCCGCAGAACCGCCTGATTTGTGACACCCCCACCCGCTGGAACTCTAGTCTTATGATGCTGCTGAGGCTGCTCCAGCAGAGGCGAGCCATCATAGACTACTTGTACGAGTACGAGGCAAGATCAGGCTCTGGGGACCTGGATTTGCTGTTACCCAGGCAGTGGCTGCTGATTAGAGATGCCTGCCGTGTGCTCGCGCCATTTGAGGAGGCCACCAGGATGGTAAGCCGCAATGATGCCCCCATTGCGGATACCATCCCACTGGTGTTCCTCCTTGAGCACACTCTGCGCGGCATACTCGACAGGGCACTCGCTGTCGAGCAGCAGGCACTGGAAGAGGAGGACGCCGACACCGTGATGCTTTCCGAGCCCGAACATCACGGTGCAGAGCAGCCGTCCGATGATGAGAGGGGGATTTAGGTGACCTGGACCAAGGGGAAATGGGGCATTCCTCTAGGGGGACATCTCAACCCTCCCAAGTACCACATGTCATTCGTGGTTGGGGAGAGGTTGAGCCCGACACTACTGTCCTCAGTGACATCGAGGACATGGGGTCCTCTGCGGCAGGCAGTTTGCGGCGCATGGGCTCTTTCATGCTGCAATGCCTTCGCAAGGACCCCAGGATTAAGGCCATCAAAGAGAAGGAGCAGTACTGGGTGGCCACCCTTATAGATCCCCGCTATAAGGGTAAAGTGTCGGAGTTTATCCCCTCATCTCAGAGGGAAGGTAGAATGCAGCACTATGAGGCAACACTGCTACGTTGCCTCTGTTCTGCCTTCCCAGGTGCTGGCAGGCCTACAGCACCTGATGTTGGGGATCAACAGGGCTCACGTCCCCCTGTGCCTGACAGGAGGAGCAGCAGTACTGGAGGCGGCCTCGCGGCCAACTTCAGGCTGTTCTTCCAGCCACAGTTGCCAGGCCCATCCACTGGCAACTCCACCAGGCAACACCTCAGTCGCCAGGTCACCGACTACATCGGATCCAGGGCCGGTGTAGCCACATCAGAGACTGAGGATCCACTGGACTACTGGGTGGCGAGGCTTGATATCTGGCCCGAGTTGGCACAGTATGCCATCGAGGTCCTTTCATGCCCGTCATCCAGTGTTCTTTCGGAGAGGACCTTCAGCGCAGCAGGGGGTGTTGTAACGGAGAGGAGGACCCGTCTCTCCACTGAGAATGTGGACCGCCTTACATTCATCAAGATGAATGAGGCGTGGATCACATCTCAATACAGCACCCCTATTGCTGATGCCCGTGACTGAAGGCCTCCTGCCCCTGGCCACCCATACTGCTCCTTCCGCCTCATTTTCCACCTAGAGGCTTAGCTGATGCCAGCTTAGCTGGCAAATGGCAAATTTTTATTATTGGCAGGGCCATATATTGTCCTACCTTGCTCTACTGCATTCAGGTTATGAAATAACAAATGCTCTGCGACAACAGCTACTCTGTGGCTAATTTTTCTAAGATTGGGTCGATCCTACTTGGCCCGAGAGCAGTACTCCATATTTGATCTTCGTTCTCTCTCCATGAGGCACCTTTGTGGTGTCACCTACTCTGACCATCTCATACAGCCGCAACAGCTACTCTGTGGCTAATGTTTTCAGCTCTGGGGTACCCAGAGCGGAACTTAGGCCACAGAAGGAGCTGTTTCGGGCGCTGTGGTAATTGAGAGTTCAGATGTAGGTACACCCCAAAGGGTGCCTCAATTGAGAGAGAACGGAAGATCAAATATGTAGCTTCCGTACTGCTGCTCGGGCAAGGCAGGATGACCTGCAGACTCGAAATAACTATTACCACATTTAGGTCCTTGCAGTCGCTTGGTCAGGTGAGGAGTGGTCAGAGTAAGGTGACACCAAAAAGGTTGCCGCTCATGGAGGAGAGAAAGAAGTCGAAATATCGCTGGAGACTGCCTCGCGGCCAGGCAGGAGAGGCCCAGAGCTGAAAACATTGAGCCACAGAGTAGTCTGTGTCGGTGGCGATGAGAGGTGGCAGAGAGTGATACATAAAAAAGGGGAGCTCATGGATGAGAACAAAAGCAAGAGTGCCAGGAGAGAGAACGACGTATACATCGGCGCTGCAGGCCAGGCAGATGGGACCACGAGCCTGAAAACATAGCCCACAGAGTAGCTTGTGTCTGCGGTGTTAGGAGAGGTCAGAGTAAGGTGACACCACCTAAAGGTCCTCATGGAGAAGAACGAGACACATATGGGAGTAGGAGTGCGCTCGGGCCAGGCAGATTGACCCAGAGCGAAAACTTAGCCACCAGAGTAGCTGTGCGGCTGTATGAGATGGTCAGAGTAGGTGACACCACAAGGTGCGTCAGGGAGAGAGAACGAAGATCAAATATGGAGCGTGTCTCGGGCCAAGTAGGTCGACCCAATCTTAGAAAAATTTAGCCACAGAGTCTGTTGTCGCTGTGCGGCATTGTTGTTATTTCATACCTGAATGGCAGTAGAGCAAGGTAGGACCAATATGGCCCTGCCAATAGAAAAAATAGAGCCATTGCCAGCTAAGCTGGCATCACTAAGCCTCTATTGGTGGAAATGAGCGCGGAAGGAAGCAGTATGGGTGGCCAGGGGCAGGAGGCCTTCAGTCACGGCATCAGCAATAGGGTTGCTGTATTGAGATGTGATCCACGCCTCATCATCTTGATGAAGGGCGTCCACATTCTCAGTGGAGAGACGGGTCCTCCTCTCCGTTACAACCCCCCTGCTGCGCTAAGTGCCTCTCTCCGAAAGAACACTGGATGACGGGCATGAAAGGACCTCGTGGATACTGTGCCCTGCGGGCCAGATATCAAGCCTCGCCACCCAGTAGTCCAGTGGATCCTCAGTCTCTGATTGTGGCTACACCGGCCCTGTTCCGATGTAGTCGGTGACCTGGGGCGACTGAGTGTGCCTGTGCCTGGTGGTTGCCAGTGGATGGGCCTGGCAACGTGGCTGAAGAACAGCCTGAAGTTGCCGCGGGGAGCCCCTCCAGTACTGCTGCTGCCTCCTGCAGGGCACAGGGGTACCAAGATCGTGTGGAGACCCGTGTGTGATACCCCGCATCAGGTGCGGTAAGGGGCCGTGGCCAGCACACGGGGGAAAAAGGCAAAACGAGGCAATACAGGAGCCATGTTCTTTTAGCATGATCCTGATTAACTTCTCAAAAATACTTTCCAGAATATCACTAGAATATTGCAGGGGTGCTAAAATGTCAAGCATTTTAAGGCAATACCGCAGTTTAAAATTCCTTTAAAGGCACCTTACCTTTCTGTGTCCATAAACTTCTAAAACATTTTGGTGCAGTGGTTGCGAATAATTATACATAGTAACTGTAAAATCAACCTATGTTAACAGCCAGCTAGCCCTTCTTTTACATTACTACCTTTCATATATTTTGTCTTTGGGATGTTTGTTTCTGCAGTCCAGTTCTCCTGTGGGTGGCATTGTGGACACCATGTCTCAGAAGCATCTTCAGATAAACCAGACATTTGAGGAGCTTCGACTTATAACCCAAGACACTGAGAATTGTCTGAAGAAGCTGCAGCAGACCCAGGAGTATTTTATTATCCAGTACCAAGAGAGTCTAAGGATCCAAGGTAAAATATCATTGTGAAAAGTTGCTTGTTTTGTTTTTCATGTTTTTTTCATGTTTTTCAAACATTCATGTTTTTTCAATCAGTGGCCATAATCTGCCCATCTTGTTTGTCTGCAAAAAATAAATGCTTCTAAAGAACTGACTTCCTGTTTGCAGTACCCATATTAGTGTTTCATATAGCATATTTGATAATGATAAATCCATTGAATATTTGAAGTTGCAAAAAGTTTCAGTTTTGGAAAGTATGCAGAACTTCGAAATAAGCAGTTTCAAATCGAATTTGGGTTTGTAACAAACCTGAAAAACATCCCTACTAACAATAGCAAAGGGTATGAAATCATTAATTTTACAATATGTAGAATACCTAGGTTTGTATAATATAATGTAATATAAATGTGTAATTTAAATACTGATTTTTTTTTCACTTAACATTAAAGGGTCTGTCCACCCCCTCAAACACACTTTTGAATTTAGCTTAATTGCCCCCCAAAAAAGATGCAATGCCCCAGTCAATCTCGCCGCTGCCGGTCCAGCCCCTTCTGCAACCTCCGTGCAAGGAAAAGGCACAGAAAACAGGCAGAAGGCCACAGAGGAACAAGGGCTGGTAAGTAAGTAGATTTAGGAGCAAATTTGAGAATTTAGAACCTCTCAAGGTCGAGGTTTTGGGGGGCAATTAGGCTAAATTCAAAAGTTTGTTTGGCAGGGGACATACCCTATAAGTGATTTTTAACCATGTGCATTCACCTTCTTTCTGCTTCTTAGAACAGAAGAGGTATGTTTTAGAACCTAATCTTTTTAAAAGATAAGGCAGGAATCTGGCACCCTCCATTGCTTCCTTTTAGGGCATGTCCACCCTCTAAATTACACTATCTGTAAAGGTAAATCTTCCCCCATGTTTACTGCACATAAGATGTTTGCTGCACATAAGCTGTTTCTCTTATACATAGCTTTACGAAAGACGTACCGTATATACTCGAGTATAAACCGACCCGAGTATAAACCGAGGTACCCAATTGAACCTTAAAAAACGAATAAAAGTGGTTGACTCGAGTATAAACCGAGGGCAGAAAATGTGACCACTACTGCCTCTAATTCAGTATTGTTTTAAAGCTTTAGTTGCCCTTTAAATAGACAGCAGAATTCCCATACAGTAATACCATACTGGATATGGCTATTACTGTATGAGAATTCTGATGTTCATTTAAAAGACAACTACATTCGTAATCCTTGGCAATTCAGATGTTTGAAAACCAACTCCCAGCATGCTTTATTAGCTGGGAGTTGTAGTTTCCAAACATCTACACCCTCACCCTCCCACTCAGTGGGTACCTTCTGTGGGCTCTCCTCTGTGTACATCCAGCTCCTGTCCGGTTCCTGGGGCTTGTCCCTGTTGTGCAGTATGTGTGCTCCAACCAAAGATTACTTAAGCGACACTTAAGTGTGTACCATTAGATGTCACTCTCTGGGTTAGGGAGGGTAATTCCACATCCCAGGACTCCTCCGGGCAAGGTAATGAGTCTAGCGTACATCCACACCGGTGTGATACTTAAAAGCGATAGCACCCACAAAACACAGATAACCATAATTGCTATAGGGGGGCTTCCTGTATTTTGCTGAGGTAAAGGGGTAAACGGTAGCAAGGTAGCGGTCAATAGACATGGCGGTGAGTATGTAAGTGCTGGTAAACTGGCTGTTAGTATCCAAAGCTGTGATAAGTGTGCACATTGTCTCACCAAAATGCCAAACTCCATTGATAAGCAGTTGGTGAATTAGAAATGGTATACCAAGGAGGAACAGCAGGTCCACCACAGATAAGTTAATGATAAATATGTCAGGGACGCTACTGCTGCACTTGAATTTGGACTTCTTGAAGATGGTGTATATGGCAATGCTATTGCCTATAATTCCAAGCAAGCAGATAACCCCAAAGACAGTCGGCAGCCGTGCGCTCATTCCCTGTACTGTCTGTACTGTCGCGCCGGCTGACGTCACTAATCGGCGCTGGGCAGTGACGTCAGCCGGCGCACCAGTACAGGGAACGAGCGCACGGCTTCCGGATTGGTAAGGTAAGCACTGACTCGAGTATAAACCGAGTTTAAGTTTTCAGGCTGATTTTACAGCCTGAAAAACTCGGTTTATATTAGAGTATATACGGTAGTTACAGCTACTGATCTGCTTCACCTTATGTCTCATCCCGATCTCCTCTAGACTGTAAGGTTACACAATCTGTACTTAGACACTTCCCCCCCTCTTACTGACCCATCACAGACCGATTAGTTATAATCCACTGACAACTTAGTTACATATACTGATCTGCTTCACCTTATGTCTCATCCCCATCTCCTCTAGACTGTAAGGTTACAAAAAAGGTTACTTGCACTACCCTTGTATGTAACATGTATGTTTTCCTTATGTATATTGATACAACTGTAAAGCACCACGGAAGATGTTGGCGCTATATAAATCCACAATAATAATAATAATAATAATAATAATAATAATGAAAACAATGGTAACATAGCTTGATAACTTTAGCTCTACCAATAGCAAATATTCCAAATAGGTAGTCGTTCGCAGCCTGGTAACTATAGACCTGTAAGCCTAACATCAGTGGTAGGGAAGGTGCTGGAAACTTTGTTAAGGGATCTTATCCTTGACTTGTCTCCAGAACTGATCTTATTAGTAGTAGTCAGCATTGATTTATGAGAAATAGATCACGCCAGACAAATTAACTTGTTTTTTTATGAAGAAGTGAGTAAGAATTTAGATTCAGACACAGCAATGGATGTAGTATACTTGAATTTTTCTAAAGCTTTTGATACTGTGACACATAGGCGACTAATGTTTAAACTGAGGATTGTTGGCCTAGAAAAAAACTAAAAACTTTAAATTGTATTCTCCCTCTTTACAAGGCACTGGTAAGGCCTCATTTGGAATATGTGGTGCAGTTTTGGAATCCCATATACAAAAGGGACATCTTGGAAATGGAAGCTTGACTATACAGGCAGATTAGATAAGTTAGGGCTGTTTACACTGGAGAAGCGACATTTGCGTGGGCATTATAGACTTTATAGAAATATATTAATGGGCCATACAATAAACTCTCTGGTGCATTGTTTACTAATAGGTCATATCAGGGGACTTGTGGACATCCTTTAAGATTAGAAGAAAAGAAGTTTCATCTTTAGGTTAGGAAAAATGTATTAACTGTGAGAATGGTGAAACTGTGGAACTGTCTTCTAGCAGATGTGGTAATGGCAAGTTCATTGAATAGCTTTAAAAGGGGTCTGGATAAGTTTCTTAAACTAAGTGATATTGAGAATTACTGGTATTAATACATTTACTGTAGTTATGGTTGGTACAGGGATACTATATAATATTGAGAATTACTGGTATTAAATCATATACTGTATTTCTGGTTGGTATAGGGATACTATATAATATTGAGAATTACTGGTATTAATACATATACTGTAGTTCTGGTTGGTATAGGGATACTATATAATATTGAGAATTACTGGTATTAATACATATACTGTAGTTCTGGTTGGTACAGGGATACTATATAATATTGAGAATTTACTGGTATTAATACATATCTGTAGTTCTGGTTGTACGGGATACTATTAATATTGAGAATTACTGGTATTAATACATATAATGTAGTTCTGGTTGGTATGGGGATACTATATAATGAGAATACTGGTATTAATACATATACTGTAGTTCTGGTTGGTACAGGGATACTTTCAGAATTGCCATTAGGAGTCAGAAGGAATTTCCCCCCCATTTTTAGGTGGGTCTTTTTCCTTCCTCTAGATCAAACTGTTAGGTTGGGTAAAATGGAGGGTGGAAAGTTGAACCTGATGGACGTATGTCTTTATTCAACCTCAATAATAGTTACTATGTTATATTGTTTTTAGAAAGAGTCACAATTGTCAAATTCTTTCATTTATACCATTGTGTTGGAAATCTCCCCATCAGAACATAAGACACAACTCATAGCAGCACGCCTTGGCTTTCATCTTTGGTGCCTTCCTATAGCTGGGGAGACACGTCTCTGAACACTGAGATCTTGGGATCTAAAACAGCAAGAATAAAAATAGACATTTATTTTCCTTTAAAAATATATTAAAAGTGACCAATGTATTTTTTCAAAGTAAAGTAGAGGTATAGGGTGGGATGTCCATTACAGCATCATTATGTATAGAGATAGGCAACATTTATCATTTGAAACAAACTCTGCCATAAAGGACAATGAAACCCAAAATCATTTAGTAATATTATGTATTTGTAACCTCTGTATCAGCCCATTAGTGTAAAAAACAATTTATAAAACATTTCAGGTTACTGGTGACCTATGTGCCACTGCTGCTTTCTAGTGTTTCCAGGTATCTAATTTATAGTCTGTGACAAAGGCATGTCTCCAATGTAATACAGCCTAATGGTATAGAGCAGGGGTGTTAAATCTTTCACATGTTTCAAAACTACAACCCCCAGCAGTCTCTGATCGCAGTAAAGTTCTTCTTAATGTCCTGTAGCTAATGCATGGGTCCAGGTGCAATCCAGCCTAATGATATAGAGCAGGGGTATGAAGTGACCTTCCACATGTTTCACAACTACAACTCCCAGCATTCTCTTGTTTGCATTAAGTTTCTTCTTAATGTCCTGTAGCTAATGCATGTGTCCAATGCATACAGCCTAATGATATAGAGCAGGGGTTTGAACTTGTTACATTGTGTAACATTACCAATTTTATAGTTGCACTACAGAAACAACATAGTACGAGCTGCAGGTGGAGATAATGAAGTGAATCTGATCTTAGCACAGCTTTGTTTATACATTTCTCAGTAGTGTACCTATTTAAAGGGGAATGTTAAAGGCAGAGTTGAATATAGAGCAGAGGAACACACTACACACTACAACACACACTACTACTGGTGCAAAAACATAACACACAACATTTTGGACACACTGTCCTTTCCTCCTGGGTTCTGAAACATTGTATGTTTTTTTTTTGCACCAATAAATTAAGTTTTCACCTATAGTGTCGCCTCTGCTCTATATTCCCCTTGAATGTGTAGCCTGGAGTAGGAGGCTGAGAGGATTGCACCTACCAACTTGTCTGGCTAACCAGCCAACAGCAGTGTGCCACTGCACACCTGAAACTTTTGCTGATATACTATATAAAGGCAAGTGCCAGATCAGTGAAACATGTAACATAGTAACATAGTACATAGTAATTAAGGTTGAATAAAGACATCGCGTCCATCAAGTCCAACCTATTCACCCTTTTTTTTTTTCAACCCTACCTAACAGTTGATCCAGAGGAAGGCAAAAAAAAACAGCTAAAAGGAGGAAAAAATTCCTTCCTGACTCCAAACCAATCGGCAATTATCCCTGGATCAACCAGATCTATATGTATTAATACCATAATTCTCAATATTTTTAGTTTTAAAACTTATCCAGGTATTTTTTAAAGCTATTCAATGAACTTGCCATTACCACTTGTGCTGGAAGACAGTCCACAGTCCTCGCCGTTCTCACTGTAAAGAAACTTTCCTAACCTGAAGATGAAACTTCTTATCTTCCAACCTTAAAGGATGTCCACGTGTCCTCGATATGACTTATTAGTGAACAATGCACCAGAGAGTTCATTGTATGGCCCATTAATATTTGTATAAGGTTATCATGTCCCCATGCAAACGTCGCTTCTCCATGTAAACAGCCCTAACTTGTTAATCTGCTGCATATTCAAGTCCCTCCATTCCCCTTATTAATTTAGTTGCCCTTCTCTGAACTGCTTCAATTTCCAAGATGCCCCTTTTGTATATAGGATTTCAAAACTGCACGCAGCTATTCCAAATGAGGCCTACCAGTGCCTTGTAAAGGGAGAATAATATTTTTCTCTCTTGAATCTATTCCCCTCTTTATACAAACATATCTTGCTAGCTCTAGCCGTTGCTACCTGGAATTGTTTGCTATAGCTAAGTCTGTTATCTACCAGAACCCCCAATCTTTTTCCATTACCAGATGCACTTAACACAGAGTTATTTATGGTGTAGGTGGCAAAGGGATTATTAAATCCCAAATGCATCACCTTACATTTATCACATTGAATCTCATCTGCCATTCTGCTGCCCATTGTTATAATCTATCTAGGTCTGCTTGCAGCACTTGCACATCATTTGAAGTTTCCAAAGCTCTGCATAGTTAGTGTCATCAGCAAACACTGAGACCTTGCTCTCAATGCCCCCTTCTAAGTCATTATAAACAGATTAAACAGAAGTGGCCTCAGTACAGAACCCTGAGGCACTCCGCTTAGAACTTTAGCCCATAGATGTAGCTCCATTAACCACCACTCTCTGTTTGCGATCCAATAACCATTTCTCTATCCATGAACAAATGTTTTCTTCAAGGCCAACAGTCCTCAGTTTATACATTAGTTGCCTGTGTGGCACAGTATCAAAAGCTTTCGCTACTGTGCCTGAATCTAACTTCTTAGTAGCTTCTTCTATAAAACCAATTAAATTTGTCTGGCAGGATCTATTTCCATAATTCCATGCTGACTACTACTAATAAGATGATCTCTGGAGACAAAGTCAAGGATATGACCCGTACAAAGTTTCCAGCACCGTCCTACCACTGATGTTAGGCTTACAGGTCTATAGTTACCAGGCGTGAACGACTACCTTTTTTGAATATTAGTATTACATTGGCTTTTTTCCAATCCAGCGGCACATCCCCAGACCAAAGCGAATCTGAAAAGGATGAAAACAGTGGTCTAGATAGAACTGAACTAAGCTCTTTTAAAATCCGAGGATGCAATCCATCAGGTCCTGGGCTTTATTGATATTAACTTGTCTAATTTTTTCCGTACCATATCCTCTGTTAGCCAATGTGAATATCCTCTATTTCTCCTGCATTTTATTACAATCCCATTGTGTAAGGACAAGGATTCTCACAGCAAAACCGATGTAAAAAACGGTTTAGCAGATTAGCCTTTTTGGCATCCTATAACACCATCTCAGCCCCATTATTTATTGTCCCACATTCTCATCCTCATCTTTTTACCATTTATATACTTAAAAACATTTTGGGGTTGGGCTTTGTTCGGCAATCCGTATTTCATTTCATTTTAGCTAGTTTAATTGCTTTCTTGCACTCTTTATTACAGCTTTTGTACTCCCTGTAGCCTGTTCTATTCCCTCGGTTTTCAAAATTTTAAAAGCCTTTTTCTTTTTTTCCCATTTCCCTTTTTACCTGAGCATTAAGCCATGCGTAGTGGACCTAATTTTTTTACACTTGTTCCCTAAAGTACATATTAGAATGTGATAGTTTATATACCTTTAAAAGTGGTCCACATCTGCTCATTATCTTTACCTAGAAACAACTTCCCCCCAGTCTATGAGCAGGACGATTCCTTAACAGCAAAATTGGCTTTCCTAAAGTTAAAAGTTTTTGTTAACCCAGTGGCACTTTAGTTTTTTGCAACCTATATTAAATGACACTATATCTGGTCACTATTCCATATTAAATGACACTATATCATGGTCACTATTCCCTATTAAATGACACTATACCAGGTCACTATTCCTATATTAAATGACACTAATCATGGTCACTATTCCCTATATTAAATGACACTATATCATGGTCACTATTCCCTATATTAAAATGACACTATTCATGGTCACTATTCCCTTATTTAAATGACACTATATCATGGTCACTATTCCCTATATTAAATGACACTATATCATGATCACTATTCCCTATATTAAATGACACTATACCATGTCACTATTCCCTATTTAAATGACACTATATCATGGTCACTATTTCCTAACTTCCCATTACCTTCATCTCCAAAATGAGCTCAGGGTTTTAGATATCACCAGATCCAACAACGCTTCTGCCTAGTAGGAACTTCTACCATCTGTGAAAGAAAATTCTCTATATAAATTTAAGAACTTTATACCTTTTGAGGTGCTGGCAGTTCCCTTACTCCAATCTATGTCAGGTGTAGTTAAAACCCCCATAACCAAAACATGCCCCATACCAGCAGCCTTCGCCAACTGCATATGGAGATTCATTTCCGGTCCTCCCCGGCATTTGGCAGCTTATACATACTCCAACTTATTTACCTACCTAAGGACGTGTAAGGACTAAGGATGCCTTATACATATTTAGCCTGGCTAAGTTATGATTATGTTGTTCAATTGTAATCCCTTTGCAAAAAGTGCGACCCTGTTAATTACCTTTATAAATGTGTCCCTATTAGACCTATAGATCTGGAAACCAAGGTTGGAGGGTAGGAAGAGTATGTTTTTTTTATCCAACCTTTCCACGTCAGCCCTCCAGTTGCATCCGTGGTTGGTACAGGGATACTATATAATATTGAGAATTACTGGTATTAAATCATATACTGTATTTCTGGTTGGTATAGGGATACTATATAATATTGAGAATTACTGGTATTAATACATATACTGTAGTTCTGGTTGGTACAGGGATACTATATAATATTGAGAATTACTGGTATTAATACATATACTGTAGTTCTGGTTGGTACAGGGATACTATATAATATTGAGAATTACTGGTATTAATACATATAATGTAGTTCTGGTTGGTATGGGGATACTATATAATGAGAATTACTGGTATTAATACATATACTGTAGTTCTGGTTGGTACAGGGATACTTTCAGAATTGCCATTAGGAGTCAGAAGGAATTTCCCCCCCATTTTTAGGTGGGTCTTTTTTCCTTCCTCTAGATCAACTGTTAGGTTTGGTAAAATGGAGGGTGGAAAGGTTGGACCTGATGGACGTATGTCTTTATTCAACCTCAATTACTATGTTACTATGTTATATTGTTTTTAGAAAGAGTCACAATTGTCAAATTCTTTCATTTATACCAGTTGTGTTGGAAATCTCCCCATCAGAACATAAGACACAATCATAGCAGCACGCCTTGGCTTTCATCTTTGGTGCCTTCCTATAGCTGGGGAGACACGTCTCTGAACACTGAGATCTTGGGATCTAAACAAGCAAGAAATAAAAATAGACATTTATTTTCCTTTAAAAATATATTAAAAGTGACCAATGTAGTTTTCAAAGTAAAGTAGAGGTATAGTGTGGGATGTCCATTACAGCATCATTATGTATAGAGATAGGCAACATTTATCATTTGAAAACAAACTCTGCCATAAAGGACAATGAAACCCAAAATCATTTAGTAATATTATGTATTTGTAACCTCTGGTATCAGCCCATTAGTGTAAAAACAATTTATAAAACATTTCAGGTTACTGGTGACCTATGATGCCACTGCTGCTTTCTAGTGTTTCCAGGTATCTAATTTATAGTCTGTGACAAAGGCATGTCTCCAGATGTAATACAGCCTAATGGTATAGAGCAGGGGTGTTAAATCTTTCACATGTTTCAAAACTACAACCCCCAGCAGTCTCTGATCGCAGTAAAGTTCTTCTTAATGTCCTGTAGCTAATGCATGGGTCCAGGTGCAATACAGCCTAATGATATAGAGCAGGGGTATTGAAAATGTGACCTTCCACATGTTTCACAACTACAACTCCCAGCATTCTCTGTTTGCATTAAGTTTCTTCTTAATGTCCTGTAGCTAATGCATGTGTCCAGATGCAATACAGCCTAATGATATAGAGCAGGGGTATTGAACTTGTTACATTGTGTAACATTACCAATTTTATAGTTGCACTTACAGAAACAACATAGTACAGAGCTGCAGGTGGAGAATAATGAAGTGAATCTGATCTTAGCACAGCTTTGTTTGATACATTTCTCAGTAGTGTACCTATTTAAAGGGGAATGTTAAAGGCAGAGTTGAATATAGAGCAGAGGAACACACTACACACTACACTACACTACTACTGGTGCAAAAACATAACACACAACATTTTGGGACACACTGTCCTTTCCTCCTGGGTTCTGAAACATTGTATGTTATGTTTTTGCACCAATAAATTAAGTTTTCACCTAAGTAGTGTGCTCCTCTGCTCTATATTCCACTTGAATTGTGTAGCCTGGAAGTAGGAGGCTGAGAGGATTGCACCTACCAACTTGTCTGGCTAACCAGCCAACAGCAGTGTGCCACTGCACACCTGAAACTTTTGCTGATATACTATATAAAGGCAGAGTGCCAGATCAGTGAAACATGTAACATAGTAACATAGTAACATAGTAATTAAGGTTGAATAAAGACATACGTCCATCAAGTCCAACCTATTCACCCTTTTTTTTTTTCAACCCTACCTAACAGTTGATCCAGAGGAAGGCAAAAAAAAACAGCTAAAAAGGAGGAAAAAATTCCTTCCTGACTCCAAACGGCAATCGGCAAGTATCCCTGGATCAACCAGATCTATATGTATTAATACCAGTAATTCTCAATATTTTTTAGTTTTAGAAACTTATCCAGGTATTTTTTAAAGCTATTCAATGAACTTGCCATTACCACTTGTGCTGGAAGACAGTTCCACAGTCTCGCCGTTCTCACTGTAAAGAAACCTTTCCTAACCTGAAGATGAAACTTCTTATCTTCCAACCTTAAAGGATGTCCACGTGTCCTCTGATATGACCTATTAGTGAACAATGCACCAGAGAGTTCATTGTATGGCCCATTAATATATTTGTATAAGGTTATCATGTCCCCATGCAAACGTCGCTTCTCCAATGTAAACAGCCCTAACTTGTATAATCTGCCTGCATATTCAAGTCCCTCCATTCCCCTTATTAATTTAGTTGCCCTTCTCTGAACTGCTTCAATTTCCAAGATGCCCCTTTTGTATATAGGATTTCAAAACTGCACCGCATATTCCAAATGAGGCCTTACCAGTGCCTTGTAAAGAGGGAGAATAATATTTTTCTCTCTTGAATCTATTCCCCTCTTTATACAAGACAATATCTTGCTAGCTCTAGCCGTTGCTACCTGGAATTGTTTGCTATAGCTAAGTCTGTTATCTACCAGAACCCCCAAATCTTTTTCCATTACAGATGCACTTAACACAGAGTTATTTATGGTGTAGGTGGCAAAGGGATTATTAAATCCCAAATGCATCACCTTACATTTATCAACATTGAATCTCATCTGCCATTCTGCTGCCCATTGTTATAATCTATCTAGGTCTGCTTGCAGCACTTGCACATCATTTGAAGTTTCCAAAGCTCTGCATAGTTTAGTGTCATCAGCAAACACTGAGACCTTGCTCTCAATGCCCCCTTCTAAGTCATTTATAAACAGATTAAACAGAAGTGGCCTCAGTACAGAACCCTGAGGCACTCCGCTTAGAACTTTAGCCCACATAGATGTAGCTCCATTAACCACCACTCTCTGTTTGCGATCCAATAACCAGTTCTCTATCCATGAACAAATGTTTTCTTCAAGGCCAACAGTCCTCAGTTTATACATTAGTTGCCTGTGTGGCACAGTATCAAAAGCTTTCGCTACTGTGCCTGAATCTAACTTCTTAGTAGCTTCTTCATAAAAACCAATTAAATTTGTCTGGCAGGATCTATTTCTCATAATTCCATGCTGACTACTACTAATAAGATGATCTCTGGAGACAAAGTCAAGGATATGATCCCGTAACAAAGTTTCCAGCACCGTCCCTACCACTGATGTTAGGCTTACAGGTCTATAGTTACCAGGCTGTGAACGACTACCTTTTTTGAATATTAGTATTACATTGGCTTTTTTCCAATCCAGCGGCACATCCCCAGACCAAAGCGAATCTGAAAAGATGAGAAACAGTGGTCTAGATAGAACTGAACTAAGCTCTTTTAAAATCCGAGGATGCAATCCATCAGGTCCTGGGGCTTTATTGATATTAACTTTGTCTAATTGTTTCCGTACCATATCCTCTGTTAGCCAATGTGAATACTCCTCATTTCTTCCCTGCATTTTATTACAATCCCTATTGTAAGGACAAGGATTCTCAACAGCAAAACCGATGTAAAAAACGGTTTAGCAGATTAGCCTTTTTGGCATCCTATACAACCATCTCAGCCCCATTATTTAATTGTCCCACATTCTCAGTCCTCATCTTTTTACCATTTATATACTTAAAAAACATTTTGGGGTTGGGCTTTGTTCGGCAATCCGTATTTCATTTTCTATTTTAGCTAGTTTAATTGCTTTCTTGCACTCTTTATTACAGCTTTTGTACTCCCTGTAAGCCTGTTCTATTCCCTCTGTTTTCAAAATTTTAAAAGCCTTTTTCTTTTTTTCCCATTTCCCTTTTTACCTGAGCATTAAGCCATGCAGTAGTGGACCTAATTTTTTTACACTTGTTCCCTAAAGGTACAGATTTAGAAATGTGATAGTTTAATATCCCTTTAAAAGTGGTCCACATCTGCTCAGTATCTTTACCTAGAAACAATTCCCCCCAGTCTATGAGCAGGAGCGATTCCTTTAACAGCATAAAATTGGCTTTCCTAAAGTTAAAAGTTTTTGTTAACCCAGTGCACTTTAGTTTTTTGCAACCTATATTAAATGACACTATATCATGGTCACTATTCCCTATATTAAATGACACTATATCATGGTCACTATTCCCTATATTAAATGACACTATACCATGGTCACTATTCCCTATATTAAATGACACTATATCATGATCACTATTCCCTATATTAAATGACACTATACCATGGTCACTATTTCCCTTACCTTTAAATGACACTATATCATGGTCACTATTCCCTATATTAAATGACACTATTCATGGTCACTATTCCCTATATTAATGACACTATACATGATCACTATTCCTATATTAAATACACTATAACCAACATGGTCACTATTCCTATATTAAATGACACTATACATGGTCACATATTTATCCTATAACTTCCCCATTACCTTTCATCTCTCAAAATGAGCTCAGGGTTATTAGATATCACCAGATCCACAACGCATTCTGCCTAGTAGGAACTTACTTCACCATCTGTGAAAGAAAATTCTCATATAGGAAATTTAAGAACTTTATACCTTTGAGGTGCTGGCAGTTCCCTTACTCCAATCTATGTCAGGGTAGTTAAAACCCCCCATAACCAAAACATGCCCCATACCAGCAGCCTTCGCCAACTGCATATGGAGATTCATTTCCAGGTCCTCCCCGGCATTTGGCAGCTTATAACATACTCCAACAATTAATTTACCTACCTAAGGACGTGTAAGGACATAAGGATGCCTTAATACATATTTAGCCTGGCTAAGTTATGATTAATGTTGTTCAATTGTAATCCCTTTGCAAAAAGTGCGACCCTGTTAATTACCTTTATTAAATGTGTCCCTATTAGACCTATAGATCTGGAAACCAAGGTTGGAGGGTAGGAAGAGTATGTTTTTTTATCCAAACCTTTCCACAGTCAGCCCTCCAGTTGCATCCGTTTTGTAGAATATGTTCCTGCAGCTCTGCACTTTGTTGTTCTTTAAGGGCTTGGCCACACTTGCATGTTTTAATGCATGATCCAATTGCATGTTTTAAAATTGCAAGCTTGTGTTGGCCAATTGGTCTGGCCACACTATGTGTGCTGCACATCGTTGCACTGCTATCTGCTTATCTGAGCACATGCAATCACCATTTTTTGCACAAAAGCATGCAGAAACACCTACTTCAAAGGGAATGTTTCTGGATTGAAAAACTATATACACTTTCCCCATTAGGACTCAATGAAGAGGTTAATTGGTCCTCATTCCTAAGAATTGTTCCTATAATGTTCAATTGAAGTTGCTATTTTTTCTTGCTTGTATTTTAGATTGTTTGGATACCTACATAATTTGATGCCATTCCTTTAAAATGTATCTCTTTCGGTTCAATTGCAACACTGCAGTTCCATTGTTTTTTCCTCGTTAGGTTTATTGCCATCTTGTGGATTTTTTTGAATATTACATCTGAAACGACTTGAACTTCTTACATTATTAACCTTTCTTTGAAAATGATCTCATAGGCAATGGAATCAGATAAGACCTGATTGTTTTTAAGTATTTTATGTATATTGCACTGACTATTTTCACATGTATTTTTTAGATATGTTGTTATTGTATGATGACTATTTCACTCATTATCACTAGGATATTTTAGGTCACTGTAAGGGGGTTGTTTAACCTATTTCGTTTTATACATTGTATTGATATTTATCTCAGACAATTTTTTATTAATGCACTTTGTTCAATTTAGACATGAAGGTGCTTAATTATGCGGATTTGCTCTGGACACACCCACTAAGGGGTGTCTCTTGTTGCACTAGGTTATTTAACCCCTGTTGTTGTCGTTGCACTTGCATCACCTGATGAAGAGGGCCTAGACCCTCGAAACGTTGTGTACGTGGATGTGTGGTTTGGAATCAATTTCTTTCATTTTGCTTTGGAGTGCAACTTTGCAGCATATTTTGTTGAGTTACACTGTATCCCGGGTGGAATTCTTGTCTGCACCCAGGTAACCAGTGTTATGCACTACCTTTACCATCTGGAACACAATCACGCATGTTAACACACATAAAGTGTAGCCTCACCCTAAGAGAGTGATATTACTGCAGCTGACAGGGCAAGCTAGAGACCTTCCTATGCAACACTGCAACACATGGTGTTCTGGGATTTTAATATTTTATAATAAATATATTCATACATCACCGGGGTGAAGAGGTTAGCGTTAAGATCACACGTGTGCAGAAAATGCGATGAAGACAAATAATCTACTGGTAAGTGAACCAAAAGCAGCCTAAGCTTCTGGAATAGCTAAACCTAAAGTGAGCTAACGGAGTAAAAAGGAAGGCATTTGAGTGGAATCTTCAATACTAAGACGCTCAGGCACATACTTTCTTACTCTTTGATGCTGGGGGTATATTCTCTTTCAAATAGGTACACATTGACAAACACATTGCACGGAACAGTTCACTTCAATCACCCTCTTTGGAAAAGTTTAAAAAGTTTTAAACCTCAATATTAAGGGGTTATTTAAAAGCATGTACACCATTTTGTTCAGTCGCTTTTTATATCTTCTTCTGTTTAAAGTTGTTTTTTTCCTATATGATTCCTATTTTGTGTGCCTCAATGAATCAAGAAATGATTGCAGTTTGCTTTCAATGTGCCCTAATCTCCAAAAGATTGCTTTCAGATTGCCACAACCTCTCACAGATTGCGTTTCGCCTATAAATGGTCTTGCAATGCATTTAGCATTATTGTACCAACCTGAAGGTAAATGACATCTTCAGAGCAGATCAATCTGGCTCTACATTTTTGTAATATCCATCCCATGTACAGGGGGCACTTTTGGAATAATACATCCCAGAATCTAGTGGGATGAGACTCCTTCCTTTATGAGGATGAAAAATAATACTGGGAAATATCCTAAATCTAGTATTCACAAATATCATAAAGTAAATACTTTGAAAGGTGTACGTGTTCTAAACGTTGGAAAGCTTTAATACACTATACATCATTTTAAGATTCATTCTGTATTGTAATATATTTAAGTGCAAAGAACCAAATGTGTATATGTATCAAATAAATCTTTTAATTAAGAATAAAACTACCAGGTCTGCAGATATGAGCTTGAAACTAAAATTCAACGATGAAACTAAAAAATTTTGGACTTTTGAAAGTCCAACAAATCCCTTCTTTTTAGTAGAAAAACCATATTCTGACCTGGTTGTTGTTAGTCTTCCATCTTAAATCAACCGAAAATACTCGCAGTACTTCAGACTGTGGTGTGAATACTGCCAATTCTTTTATGTATGTCATCTTTAGATTTAATTAGGTAGAAAACTGTCAGGAACCGAGTGTCAAATTCTCCATTTTCATTAAGTAAGTTTTTATTCACCCCTTTAACTTTTTCAAAAGTGGATGAACTGTTAAAACAAAACATCACGATCAAGACTTTATTTTTCTACAACATCAAACATTTTTGATTTTTATATTTTTTCCTTTCAATCTTTTGTCAAAATTCTATTGCTCCAGAAACTAGATCTAAGACCTATGATTTCTATACCCAGAAAGTAAACACAGCAGCGAGTATTCGGAAGATTTTTCCATATGAGAAAGTGAAATCAAAATAAATTTTATAAAAGGAATATATAGTTCAAGTTCTATCTACTAACTGTAATACAAATCAATAAAAACTGATATAATGGCTCACGTCAGTTATTCCTTTTAACAGAATCTATTACTGAGACGCCCTCCACACAAAGAATGTTGTCATCTAATAGATCCTACATCTGATGTTTTTATAGAGATTAGGGGGTGCACAATCCAACACAGTCTTTCTTTAAATGCTAATGTATCAATGCTACTGTTTAAATTAACAAAAAGGTTGAAAAAAAGACAGAATTCTTAGGCAAAAGATAAGTACTGTAGTAATAGCTGGAAATGTATATGGTGATTCACTGATAGTTGGACATCTATAAAATGATGGATAGTTGAATAAAGGAAGTTGAAAACCACTAGTGTCATGAAGGCTTGGCCAAACACAGTCTACTTTAAAAACATGGTGGCCTGATTTTGTAATAATTGTTTAGGCATCCATGAATGAAGGCAATTTTTAAGACATATTTTATTTAGATAAAGGTAAATAATTCTTAATTCTTAATTCTTAATAATTCAATAAGTCTTGTGTTCATGTTAAACTTATACTTACTGTATGTAAGGCAATTTCTAAACTTACTTTCAAGTTAATAAAATTAAGTTTTTTGGATTGATATTTGGGTATACTGGAATAAACCCAAAACAAGTCCATGAGGAAAAGACAAAATACTTGTTGATGTAGCCTATATTGGTTGTACAACATTCTACATGAGATAATTAATTTCCAAATGTAAGTGAATAAATCTTTATCTAGAGTATGATCATGGACAGGATAATTGTGCAGTGCAGGAAAAAAGCATCTACTGATGACCATACATACAGTAAAACTGGGTGAAGCTTTATAACAGGATATCAATTAAAGGGGAACTGTGGTCCAAAAATGACTTAAGATAAATTGATAGGAATTGCTCTCCTGGGAATTTTTGCAATTTATTTTCATTCTTTGTTTTGCATAATTTTGAAGATATTTACATTTTTGTGTGTGATATGGCAGCAGCATCACAAGGTTCCCTGCACTCCCTGCTCTGAAACCATGTCAGTGGATGACAGTCAATCTGCCCTGTGTCTCCTCCTCCCCTTGCAGCCCCCCTCCTCTTGCAAACTCACCTGGTCCCTCCCACTCATGGAACCCATGGCCCCTCCATCTACAGGCCCCCCTTGACCCCTTGCCTCACAGCCCCATGTGGCCCCACCCACTCATGGATGCCTTAGCCCTGCCCACTCATGGGTGCCTTGGGACACTCAGACCCCCCCTACAGAAAACTGTGTGAGAGTGAGAACTCTGCCTAAAAAAGGCTGTATTCACACAGTGGAAGAGTAGTAGGGCTGTAGATTCACTTACCTTCTCTGAAGGTCCTTCACACAGCAGGGAGGGGGAGGGACTTCCTGTTTCCTGTCCTGTGCTCGCCAATGGCGAGTTGAAGGACCAGCCTTAGGAATGTCACATGTCAGCTTCCCACCCATTAACTTTCTGGTCAGTAATTTCTTTATATCTTGGGCTGTGGAGCAGTTAGAGGGGTGATTTATGGCTTTTTTTAAAGGTTAAAATCTGGCCTTTTACTTGAACTCAACTTGTTTGGAGACCACAGTTCCCCTTTAACAGCTGATAAGCATCAATAGCAAATTGCTGAAAAAACTAAGATAAAATGAACAGATAATTACATTTTCCAACATTATAGTATGGGAATGTCTGTGTTTTATGGCATGACCATAACATAACTTTGATGTAGTAAATCAGCAATTGTTAATAGTAATGATTTCAGGTTTCAATTCAGAACTGTCAGTTTTGAAAATCCATGGATAATGATAAGTTTTTTAAAAATACATCAAAAATTTGAAAATTGAAAACTCAAAAATTCCATTCAATTGGAAATTAATATTAAAAAATGTTATAAAAAATATAGTTTGAAAATGACTTTTAAAAAATTTGAAAACAATATTAAAAAATCAAAAAGATTCTCAATCATTATGGTTTGAATTGGATATTTGGAACTTCAATAAGTTCCACCAAACCAGTTTCAGAACGAAACTCGCCATCTTTAAAGGGCATGTCCACCCCCAAAAACTAAAATTTAACCCACTACTGGTCACTACAGTGAATTTTTAAAAAAAATCCTTGTGTTACATCTCTGCTCCTTATGGTTCTCCTGTTGTGTCTGTTCAAAGTTCCAGAAAGTGAAGAGTAGGAGGTGTCTGTGAGTAATCTGGCACCTGCAACTTCCTTAACCTAAGTAAGGACAGTGACCTCCACCCTCCCCTCCCTCCCAACATCTGGATCCATCCATCCATCCATCAGCCAATCACAGACGAGGCTGCTGGTCCAGCCCCCTCAATGCAAAGGGCTGTAAGTACAGTTCCAATAATTTTTTTAAAGAAATAACATGGCGGTTGGGGGTGGGCAGGGGGTATCTACCATATATTAAAAAAATATTTTTAGGTTGGACATGCCTTTTAATTGTTAACAGTATTTTAGAACCATAGAGTTATATTATGACTGTTATAAAATAACACAATGCGGTTCCAATGGCTGATACTGTGTGGTGGGAAAATACCACACAGTACCTGAACTTTACAGCATGGGCGGCATTTTATGCTTCAGCCATAAAATACAGACAATATCATCAGAATTTACATCTAACTTAGTTAAATTCAGATTAAAAAAACTTCTTATGCAACACAAATGTTGTAGAACCACTGTTCACGGCTACTGCATCTAGGGTAGGGAGGAAAAATAGAAAGTTATGTTCAAAATTGTACATTTTTTACCTAAGTTTTTCTAATGATATAAAGGTTTTAAAACTAATTATCTGACAAATCTCATTCAAATATACAAACAAATCATCCAGCTCTGTCTCACTTTTATACCATATAAAAAAAAAAGATAAAGCACCACCAATAGGTAGTGTAATTGTGATAAAGTTCACTTTTCCAAACATATTTCTCTTTATTGTAGCCCATAAACATATTGGTAACAGATGGCACCAATGAACTTTCCATTAAAGTCCTAGAAAATTGTAAGAAAACCTTTTAAAACATAAATTTAACCCAGCACAATATTACTGAAACAAAAACTATCCTGTAGGAATTATTTATTCCTGTCTCTGGGATAAAGTGGGATGTGCAGCCTCTATGCCAACTTCCTTCTGTATATTTGTATGTAAAGGTCATCCTGACCTTAAGATCCCAGAAACCTCAATTGCACAAACAAATTGTGTATGTACTTAAAGGAATAATTCACTGAGAAAGTGAACTTTTCCTTTTTTTTTTACATTAATTGAAGAGCAGGAGGCAAGATTGCTATTTCTTACCTCTCATTCTTCATCTAACAAGAGCCAACAACGAAGATAGAGAACTAACCCATGAGCATGATCTACCGCTGGCTCCTCTGCCATTACTAAACTGTTTCCGGATTTAATTAACTATAGAGCGCATTAGCACCCATAAGCATGCATGCGTGCTATAATTAAGTAAAGCCAGAAACAGCCTGGACATATCAGAAGAGCCAGCAGTCAATCACGCTCAACGGTAAATTTTATATCTTCGCTCCCGGTTCTTGTTAAATTAATTGAAGAATGGAGTTAAGACCTAGCTCCTCTAATGCAAAAAGAATAGGTTCATTTTCTGAGTAAACCTATCCTTTAAAACCACATTTAAGTCATTTCTCCAGAGCGATCCGCTCTTGAGCGATTTTCTTTTAAAGGGATTTTCTGTTTTAAAGGGGTTTGTCTGTTTTTAGGGGGAGAGCGTTGAGAAACAAAAGCGGTTAGAACAAGAAAGGGTTTAAGAACAACACTGCTGTTTCTCTGGTGTGTATTGCTGTTTCTCTGGTGTGAATTGCTGTTTCTCTGGTGTATATTGCTGTTGGTGTGTATTTCTATTTAGTATGGACAGTTTTGTTGGGGCCACGCAGTGTGCATCCTGCCGCATGTATGGGATCTTGGAGCAGCCGCCCCAAGGGACCTATGTATGTGTCAGATGTGAGTGGGTTGCCCATTTGGAATCTGAGGTCCAGAATCTAAAGAGGAAACTTGCAGCATTGCAGGGCTTGGAAAACCTGCATTGGGTTTGGGTTTTTAGAGAACTGGGCTGACTTTTCTGTTGGCTACAGGCTCTTTAGTAGAGACAGATTGCACCTCAATGGTGACGGTGCAGCTGTTTTGGGGGAGAAGTTGGCTAGGGTGTTGGAGGAGATTTTAAACTAGGTATGGGGGAAGGGTAGGTTGAACAACACAGGGGTAGATAGAGAAGTTAGGGATCAGGGGGCTATCAACACAACGGAGGATGGAGAAGGGGAGGGGGGAGCATAGAGGATAAGGAGGCATGTACGACCATGTATGGAAGTAAATCAATTGATAATCTAAAATGTATGTTTACAAATGCAAGAAGTCTGGCTGGAAAAACCGGGGAACTTGAAATAATAGCTTTAAAGGCAAGGTATGATGTGACTGGTATAGCAGAATCATGGCTTAATGATTCACACGACTGGACAGTAAATATTGAAGGCTACTCCTTATTTAGACATGACAGAGTTAATAAGAAAGGAGGAGGAGTATGTATGTATGTATGTTAAACAGGAATTGAAGCCAAATCTAAAAGATGGAATAGATGGAGACATAAACGATATGGCAGAAACAATATGGGTAGAGCTGTGTACAGGAAGCAAGAAGGTAGGTAAATTAATTGTTGGAGTATTTTATAAGCCGCCAAATGCTGGGGAGGAGGTGGAAATGAATCTCCATATGCAGTTGGCGAAGGCTGCTGGTATGGGGCATGTTCTGGTTATGGGGGATTTTAACTACCCTGACATAGATTGGAGTAAGGGAACTGCCAGCACCTCAAAAGGTATAAAGTTCTTAAATTTCCTATATTTTCTTTCACAGATGGTAGAAGTTCCTACTAGACAGAATGCGTTGTTGGATCTGGTAATCTAATAATCCTGAGCTCATTTTGGAGATGAAGGTAATGGGAAGCTTAGGGAATAGTGACCATGATATAGTGTCATTTAATATAGATTACAAAAAACCTTTACCTTTAGGAAAGCTAATTTTATGCTGATAAAGGAATCACTCCTGCTCATAGACTGGGGGGAATTGTTTCTAGGTAAAGATATAGAGCAGATATGGACCACTTTTAAAGGGATATTAAACTATTACATTTAAAATTTGTACCTTTAGGGAACAAGTTTAAAAAAATTAGGTAAACTCCTGCATGGCTTAATGCTCAAGTAAAAAGGGAAATGGAAAAAAAGAAAAAAAAAATTGAAAACAGAGGGAACCGAACAGGCTTACAGGGAGTACAAAAGCTGTAATAAAGAGTGTAAGAAAGCAATTAAACTAGCTAAAATAGAAAATGAAATACGGATTGCCGAACAAAGCAAGTCCAACCCCAAAATGTTTTTTAAGTATATAAATGGTAAAAAGATGAGGACTGAGAATGTGGGACCATTAAATAATGGGGCTGAGGTGGTTGTAGAAGATGCCGAAAAGGCTAATCTGCTAAACAGTTTTTTTACATCGGTTTTTACTGTTGAGAATCCTTGTCCTTACAGCAGGGATTGTAATAATATTCAGGGAAGAAAGAAGAGTATTCACAATGGCTAACAGAGGATATGGTACGGAAACAGTTAGACAAAGTTAATATCAATAAAGCCCCAGGACCAGATGGATTGCATCCTCAAATTTTAAAAGAGCTTAGTTCAGTTCTATCTAGACCACTGTTTCTCATCTTTTGAGACTCACTTTGGTCTGGGGATGTGCTGCTGGATTGGAAAAAAGCCAATGTAATACCAATACTGGTTGGGAGATCACATGAACACAAATTGAGAACATTCTGTTCTTCATTCTGTCTTTTATGGCTTGGTTAAATAAATGTTTTTATACTTTTGAAGACTCATACAAAAAACAGAATTCTAGTGCACAAACAATTCTAATTGAATATTGGCTACTTCCATAAGGTTGCTACTAAATGACTTTTGAAGACTCATTGTGCCCAGAAAATGTAAGATTCATTAAGACATAAAAAAAAAAATAGCTTCAGTATTAGATTTTATTTAAATACTCAAGTTATTTAGCCCTTAGCACCCCATTAATCTTATCATTCAGTAAAAATTCATTCATAACAAAAACAAAAACACGATAAACAATGACATTTTGCATAATATATGTCACACTCTAGAATGTCTACCTTGTATTTATAATTGTCTACTTTTTCATTATTATCAGAATCTGGTTTAGAAATATAAGATTTTTGAATGGCAAGGGACATAGTTTTAACAGTGATGCTCAGCCTGTTAATGTACGATGTATTGGTAGGCAGAAGACCTGTAAATAACTCTGTGCCATTAGAGCAGTTATGAAGTTTTATGTCATAGATTTTTTCATATAAAATATTTTTTCTTTGGTCTTTTGACAAACATAAGTAATATATCATCCAGAGATCTTCAAGTAGCTTGTCTTCGGGGTATAATGCAGGATGCACACTACGTAGAAAAGGTTCCATTTCATGACCATCAAAATAATATTCTGAGTCTTGCAGATATCCCAAACTGCTATTAAATACATCAAAGGCAATATCCGTAATGTAATCATTAGGTGAAATGGTAGAAGAAACAATCAATGTCTTCTGATGGAGCACGTCTTTTAGGTTGTCGAATGGCACCAGTGTATGTATTTGGGCTGTTCCAATAACTACAATTATACTGGAGGTGGATTTTTTAATTATTCCCTTAAAATGTTCATATAAAGCCCCATTTTCATCCACAGATATAGGATATTTATTATTACTTATTTTTATGATGAACTCAATGCAAATCTCATCAATTGAGAAGTAGTTTGTTAATAGATGATGTTCTATATCGCCATTGATTTCACTGAATATTATAACGCCAACCCAGGTCCAGTTAAAATGTTTCAGTAACTTGCTTATCGCTAAATACTGTTTCTGATCATTTTGAACCATCCGAAAAAAGTATGGGAAGGTAATTTTATCACTGAGCACAGGGTCTGTAGCTCCGTAACTAATCTAGAACCACAGACAGCACAAGTGGGGAAAGATAGATAAAGATACCATAAATATCACTATTTATTTACTATTGTATTCAATTAATTCACCCTTATACTTTTTATTATTAAAGGGTATCTCAAATTTCAAAGTGTACCTTTAGACACAGCAAGATCTCAGTACTCCACAATGTTTTTCAGATTTTTTTCAGCCCTGTCACTCCAGAAGCAGAAATTATAATATGTGACCCATTCCTGACCTCTTTGCCAGCCTGCCTGCACACTTTATGCAATATTTAAGAGACTCAGCAGAGAAAGGAACGAAGGGGGGAGAGAGAGGTGTAAGCAGTGTCCATGGTGAGGCTGTGCAGAACTTATAAGTGTTGCAGACACTACAAGAAGTAAGTGAATAAAGGAGGGTGGGGGGAATTAGGAGCACTCACTAAATAAATAAACTAATAATTTGATTTTGTTGTAAAAAGAAAACAATACTGATCACTTTGACCCTGACTAGTAAAGCTTGGTTTGGGCTAGACAGCGTGTAATCCAGTGCAGCCCTGGGCCTGGCCTATGAGGAGACATGCGTTTGCCCTGGGATGATAAAGGCATGGATCCAGACAGACACTTACTAGTCCAATTTCTGAATTACCGCTTCTAGAGATGAGGACTTTTAAGTCTTCACCCTGGGTAATAAGTCAGTGGGTAGATTTGATTTTGTTAAATATTGTTGTTATTTAAAGGAAAACTATAGTGGATTTTATCCCCCCTCCCCTAATAGTACCCAGGGTGAGGAAATATATTACATCATGTTTTATATATGTTTTAGACAGTAATATATGTTTTAGACATTCCGTTTTATTGGATAACCCATATCTCTATATATATTTTTATATCATACATTTTTATTTTATGTTATGGGTTTAAGGCATGGTTTAAAGGACAAGCTGAGACATCAGAACAAAACAACCAGGTATATACTGAACAGCTGAAGATGTTTAAACCGAAGTCTACCTTTACCCCTCCCTTGTCGGATTTCCCTAACCTACATGTCTTTTATGAAGTAATGATAAAAGAGATTGAATCATTACAAAAACCACTTATTAATTATAATAATTTATCGAGATCTGAAGTCAAAGCAATTTCAGAACTCCAAAAGTTACAAGACGTGGAGATTAAGAGATCCAACAGGAGGAAACGTTGTAATGTGGCCTACCACTATGTATATAGAGGAGGCCAAAAGGCAACTGTTTATTAAACATAATTATATCAGACTACTATCTGATCCCACAGAGACCTTCCAGAAAAAACTCAGAAGGATTCTGGATGAAGCAATTGGGGAGGGCAGTATCTGTGAAAAAGAATCTGACTTCCTCTGGGTTGATAATCCTACTATTCTGACGTTTTATATGTTGCCTAAGGTGCATAAACAAAAGGATATACCCCCAGGTAGGTCTATAGTTTCAGGCATCGATAGTCTGATAGAACCAGCCTGTAACTTTGTTGATTATTTTTTGCAAAAACATGTACTTACTCTTGATTCATATTTAAGAGATACTTTGGATTTCATCAATAAAACGAAAGACATACATGTTGGGGATGACTGTATATTGGCAACTTATGATGTCAAGTCATTATATACAAACATCAGTCACACAGATGGACTTAAAGCTGTTGATTACTTTTTAGCATCTGAGAGTTTAAGAGAACAGCAGAAAATGAATTTCATTATGAGATTACTTGATTTCATACTGAATCATAATTATTTTGTTTTTGATCGGATGTTCTTTAAGCAGATAAAGGGGACCACGATGGGCGCCATATGCGCTCCCTCTTACGCCAATCTGTTCTTGGGTTGGTGGGAAATTAAATTGGAATCATATATGAAACATGTCCTTACATGGCTGAGATTTATAGATGATGTTTTTATCATCTGGCAAGGCCCGCGGAACCTCCTTGAGGAATTTATTGATATACTAAATAATAATAGTCTAAACATCCTACTCACTAAAGAATTATCAGAGATCAAAGTGAATTTCCTTGATGTTGAAGTAAGAATAGAAAACAGTATGCTACTAACAAAGCTGTTTAGAAAACCCACTGCCACCAATTCTCTCTTACACTTTCAGAGCGCACACCCTCAATCTCTACTTCGGGGGATCCCGAAGGGCCAATTCCTCAGGACACGTAGGAATTGTACAAAACTGGAGGATTATAACATAGAAGCTGCAGCTCTGTTCGAGAGATTTGCTGACAGGGGATACCCAAAAGGTCTTCTGAAAACTTGAAAGCAGTGTGCATCTAATCAGGATCAGCAACTATTGATAGCTGCCAAACCCAGAAGTAATGATAACAAGGTGAGATTCATTTCTAATTATAACAACCAATGGTCCAAAATTAAAGAAATATTTACAAAAAATTGGCATATTTTGAAAGCCGATTCTACTTTCTCTCCCTTTATACACGATAAACCTCAACTGACATCAAGACGGGCTCGTAATATAGGTGATCAGCTTGTATATAGTCATTTCGAGAGAAAAACAACAAATACAGGGACGGGCCAAAAATTATGTGGGACTTATCCTTGTGGCAGCTGTACATTTTGCCCATTCTTCGTAAAGACAGAATACATATGGGATAAAGATAAAACAGTTAAATATAAGTTAAAAGATTATATCAACTGCAGGACAAAAAAAATTTATATATTGCCTTAAATGTACTTAAATGCAATATGTTATATGTAGGGATGACCACACAAAGCCTTAAACAATGGCTAGCTAGGCACCTCTCACATATAAGAATAGCTTCAAGAGATACTATACAAGGTAAAACTTTAACAACAGTGGCAACACATTTTTTAAAATTACATTGTGGGTCAAGTAATGGGCTACAGTGCATTGGTCTTGAAAAAGTCAAGCAAAATATAAGAGAGGGAGACATTCAGAGACGTCTCCTAAAAAAAGAAGCTAGGTGGATCTATCTACTTAAAGCCTGTTCCCCCCAATGGACCTTGATTTAACTGTCTTTATATAATCCCTTTAAAGGTTACTGACCAGCGAGACAATGGAGATAAAGGAAACTCCCCTCAAATAAACTCCGATGACAAGATATTTCGAGTTATGACATAGAGAGATTTGAGATGGTGATCTGTGACAACTCTAATGGTGACTTACATGTTAATATTAAACACTATCCCTTCGATGTTTGTTACAACATACATATTTTTTTGGATACCTGCACCTTCTGGACTGGGACAATTTCCATATGTGGATACAACTAAAGCATGAACTATACGGTTGCAAAAATTGAACACTTTTGCTATGGATATAAATCCTGGGGTTATGATTGGTATGGATACTTAATTTACTTTGGATATACTTTACTCACCTCTTCTGATACCACTATTATCCATCTGTGGATGTTTTAAATATTTAAGTATTATGTCTGTTAAATACTTAATAATATACTAAATAATTGTATATACTGTAAATTGGGAATATATATGTGTTTTAACTTGACCTTGTGACCCAGACCTCTTATGTTTTGTAACACTGACAGTAGGAGAACCGGATGGTACAGGGTTAACTCTAAGAAGTTTGTTTGTACGCTTGTGATTGATAAAGTTATACTATACAAACTTTGCGTCTTCGCGAGATCCGGGACCTACGTAATCACGCAATCATGTGACCAAGCTACTTAGTGGGGCGTACGTGATTTGCATATCGGTGATGTCACCGGTATACGCTTCGGATGAAAGAGGAAGTGTAGGCCACAAGGCTGTATAAATAGAAGTATAGAGCATTGGGTTAGTTGTGCTGACGAAGCTCCCAGGATGTGAGCCTGAGGGAAATGCGCTCACCCAGGAAGTCTCTATGTGATGCACTTTATACTTAGGCTATATTACTTGATCCACTATGGTATTATGTGTATTGCACTATATATTATGAAGGTCAGAAGTATCTTGTGTGTTTTTTACGTGTTTTTTAAAATGTTTTTAATATGTCCCCACTAGTATAATAAAGGACGGTTTGTTTGTTTACACTAAAGTCAGTGATGCAGTCTATTCTTTTTTCTTTTATCTTTATAGCCCTCCTGTACCTGGTTATGGCAGTGTTACCTTGGTGTGAGGGGATTGGCTCGGAGAGTCAAGTCACAAGTAGGAGGGAGGTCAGCCAATCCCCTCACACCAACGTAACACTGCCATAAACCAGGATACAGCGGGGACAGCCAATCCCTCACACCAAGGAACACTGGCCATAACAGGTACAGCGGGACAGCCAACCCCTCCACACCAACGTACATCAGCCATAACCAGGTACAGTGGGACAGCCAATCCCCTCACACCAACGTAACACTGCCATAACCAAGGTACAGCGGGACAGCCAATCCCCCTCACACCAAGGTAACACTGCCATAACCAGGTACAGTGGGACAGCCAATCTCACACCAAGGTAACACCAAAACCAGGTACAGTATGACATCGACCCCCTCACACCAAGGTAACACTGCCATAACCAGGTACAGTATGACATCGAACCCCTCACACCAGGTAACACTGCCAAACCAGGTAACAGTATGACATCGAACCCCTCACACCAAGGTAACACTGCCATAACCAGGTACAGTATGACATCGAACCCCCTCACACCAAGGTAAACACTGCCATAACCTGGTACAGTATGACATCGAACCCCTCACACCATGGTAACACTGCCGAACCAGGTACAGTATGACATCTAACCCCATCACACCAAGGTGGTAACACTGCCATAACCAGGTACAGGGGGACACCAATCCCTCACACAGGTAACACTGCCATAACCAGGTACAGGGGGACTTTTTTCTCTTCTTCCCTGCCTTTTATTGACAACCCTAGTGTAAGGACAAGGATTCTCAACCGCAAAAACCGATGTTACAAAACGGTTGTTTGGTGTTAGCAGATTAGCTTTTGGGCATCCTATACAACCATCTGCAGCCCCATTACTTTAATGTCCCACATTCTCTAGTCCTATTTTTACCAGTTAGATACTTAAAAAAATAGTTTGGGGTTGGGCTTTCGATCAGGGCGTACTCGATTTCAATTTTCTTTAAGCTAGTTTAATTGCTTTCTTGCAATCTTTATTACAGCTTTTGTACTCCGAGCTAAGCTGTTTCTATTTCCCTCTGTTTTCAAAATTTTCAAAGCCTTTTGCTTTTTATGCCCATTATCCTCACTTTTACCTGAGCATTAGCCAGGTCAGCATAGTGACCTAATTTTTTAGACACGTGTTCCCCTAAAGTTACAGAAATTTAGAAATGTGATAGTTATGATCCCTTCAAAAGTGAGTCCCACATCTGCCTCTAGTATCTTTACCTCTAGAAACACTCCCCCAGTTCATATGAGCAGTGAGCGATTTCTTTAACGCATAAAATTGGCTTTCCTAAGTTAAAAGTTTTTGTTAACCAGTGCACTTTAGTTTTTTGCAACCTATATTAAATGACACTATATCATGTACACTATTCCCTATATAAGACACTATACATGGTCACTATTCCCTATATTAAATGAACACTAATCAGACATGGTACCTATTCCCTATATTAAATGACCACTATTCATGGTCACTATTCCCTATATAAATGACACTATATCCTGGTCACTATTCCCTATATTAAATGACACTATATCATGGTCACTATTCCCTATATTAAAGACACTATATCATGGTCCCCTTCCCTAATTAAATGACACTATATCTGATCACTATTCCCTATATAAATGACACGATACCATGGTCACTATTCCCTATATTAAATGACACTAAATATCATTGTCACTATTTCCTAACTTCCCATTACCTCATCTCCAAATGAGCTCAGGGTTATAGATATCACCAGATCCAACAACGCATCTGCCTAGTAGGAACTTCTACCATCTGTGAAAGAAAATTCTCATATAGAAATTTAAGAACTTTATACCTGGTGGTGCTGGCAGTTCCTACTCCAATCTATGTCCGGGTAGTTAAACCCCCCATAACCAAAACATCTGCCCCATACCAGCAGCCTTCGCAACTGCATATGGAGATCAGTTCCAGGTCCTTCCCCGGCATTTGGCAGCTTATACATACTAGCACAAAAGGACCACCAAGGGTTGGTGGTGCCTAAACAAGGGGATAAGATGGGGAGAAGGCAAGAATCCCCCCGCAAAACAGGGCACCCGAATACACAGAAAGTGCCCTGAGGAGACCATCAGAGCTGGAAACCAAGGAGGAGTAAAGGAGGTAGCCAAACCGCCCACAGGGAGCCCCATGGGGGGGTGCATGCAAGGAGAGTAACCGTGTTTTGAATAGTGTGTGGCGTTGGGGGGGGGGAAGAAAATGGTGCCGGCGCCGGCACGGGCGGGAAGGGCTGCCACACGGGCATGGGGGAAGGCAGATGCAAGATCCAATTGCATGTTGAAAATTGCAAGCTTGTGTTGGCCAATTGGTCTGGCCACACTTATGTGCTGCACATCGTTGCTGCCACTGCTATCATTTTATCTGAGCACATGCAATCACCATTTTTTGCACAAAACATGCAGAAACACCTACTTCATAGGGAATGTTTCTGGATTGAGAACTATATACCCTGTTCCCTTTCCCCCATTAGGACTCAATGGAGAGGTAATGGTCCTCCTTCCTATAATTGTTTCCTATAGTGTTCAATTGAAGTGCTATTTTTTCTTGCTTGTTTTTGATTGTTTGGATACCTACATAATTTGATGCCATTCCTTTAAAAGTGATCTCTTTCGGTTCAATTGCAACACTGCAGGTTCCATTGTTTTTTTTTCCTCGTTAGGTTTGATTGCATCTTGTGGATTTTTTTGCAAATTACATCTGAAACGACTTGAACTTCTTACAATTATTAACCTTTCTTGAAATGTTCTCATAGGCAATGGAATCAGATCAGACCTGATTGGTTTTTAAGTACTTTTATGTATATTGCACTGACTATTTTCACATGTGATTTTTTTAGATATGTTTTGTTATTGTAGATGACTTTTCACTCATTTATCCCTAGGATATTTTAGGGTCACTGTAGTGGTGTTGTTTAACCTATTTCGTTTTATACATTGTATTGGATATATTCAGACAATCTTTTTTATTAATGCACTTTGTTCAATTTAGACATGAAGGTGCTTAATTATGCGGATTTGCTCTGGACACACCCACTAAGGGGTGTCTCTTGTTCACTAGGTATTTAACCCCTGTTGTTGTCGTTGCACTTGCATCACCTGATGAAGAGGGCCTA
Source organism: Hymenochirus boettgeri (assembly GCA_019447015.1). Lineage (NCBI taxonomy): Eukaryota > Metazoa > Chordata > Amphibia > Anura > Pipidae > Hymenochirus > Hymenochirus boettgeri. Next base: position 8,904,206 of record CM033469.1, read on the forward strand.
GACCCTCGAAACGTTGTTACGTGGATGTGTGGTTTGGAATCAATTTCTTTCATTTTGCTGTGGAGTGCAACTTTGGCAGCATATTTGTTGAGTTACACTTACCCTGGGGAATTCATGTCTGCACCCAGGAACCAGTGTTGCATATGCACTACCTTTAACCATACTGGAACACAATCACGCATGTTAACACACATAAAGTGTAGCCTCCAACCCTAAAAGAGTGAATTACTGCAGCTGACGGGCAAGCTAGAGACCTTCCTATGCAACACTGCAACACATGGTGTTTCTGCTGGGATTTAATATTTTATAATAAATATATTCAATACATCACACCCGGGTGAAGAGTTAGCGCTAAGATCACACGTGTGCAGAAAATCGATGAAGACAAATAATCTCACTGGTAAGTAGAAACCACAGCCTAAGCTTATGTGGAAGTAGCTAAACTAAAGTGAGCTAACGGAGTAAAGGAAGGCAGTGAGTGAATCTTGCAATACTAAGCGCTCAGGCACATACTTTCTTACTCTTTGATGCTGGGGTATATCTCTCTTTCAAATAGGTACACATTGACAAACACATTGCACGGAACAAGTTCACTCTCATCACCCTCTTTGGAAAGTTAAAAGTTTTAAACCTCAATATTAAGGGGTTATGTAAAAGGCATGTACACCATTTTGTTCAGTCGCTTTTATATCTTCTTTCTTCCTTTTTGTTAAATTGTTTTTTCCTATATGGATTCCTTTTGTGTGCCTCAATGAATCAGAAAATGATTGCAGTTGTGCTTTCAATTGTGCCCCTATCTCCAAAAGATTGCTTTCATCGATCTGCCACAACTCTCACAATATTGCGATTTCGCCATATAATGGTCTTGCAATGCATTTAGCATTATTGTACCCAACCTGAGGTAATGAACTCTTCAGAGCAGATCAATCTGGCTCTAACTTTTTGTAATATCCATCCCATTACAGGGGGCACTTTTGGAAAATACATCCCAGAATCTATGTGGATGAGACTCTCTTCCTTATGAGGATGAAAATAATACTGGGAAATATCCTATCTAGTATTCCACAAATATCATAAAGTAAATACTTTGAAAGGTGTACGTGTTCTAAACGTTGGAAAGCTTTAATACACTCTCATCACTTTAAGATCATTCTGTATTGTAATATATTTAGTGCAAAAGACCAAAATGTGTATTATATCAAATAAATCTTTTAATTAAGATAAAAATACCAGGTCTGCAGATATGGCTTGAAACTAAATCACACGATGAAACTAAAAAATTTTGGACTTTTAAGTCCAACAATCCCCTTTCTTTTTAGTAGACAACCATATTCTGACCTGGTTGTTTTGTCTTATTTCTCATCTTAAATACCAACCGAAAATACTCGCAGTACTTCAGATGTGGTGTGAATACTGCCAATTCATATGTTATATGTCTCTTTAGATTTAAGTTGTAGAAACTGTCGAACCGAGTGTCAAATCTCTCCATTGTCATAAAGTGAGTTTTTAATTCACCCCTTTAACTTTTTCAAAAAGTGATGTAACTGTTAAACACAACATCACGATCAGACTTTATTTTGTCTACATCAAACAATTTGATTTTTTTATTTTCCTTTCAATCTTTGTCAAAATTCTATTGCTCCAGAAACTAGATCTAAGACCTATGATTTCATAGCCAGAAAGTAAACACAGCAGCGAGTATTACGAGAGGATTTTTCCCATAAGAAAGTGAAATCAAAATAAATTTTATAAAAGGAATATATAGTCAAGTATCTATCTAACGAAATGAATAACCAAATAACATAAAAACTGATATAATGGCTCCTCATCATTTTTCTTTACAGAATTATTACTGAGACGCCCTCCACACAAGATGTTGTCATCTAATAGACTCCTACATCTGATGTTTTTATAGAGATTAGGGGGTGCACAATCCAACACAGTCTTTCTTTAAATGCTAATGTATCAATGCTTACTGTTTAAATTAACAAAAAGGTTTGAAAAAAAGACAGAATTCTTAGGCAAAAGATAAGTACGTGTAATAGCTGGAAATGTATATGGGATTCACTGATAGTTGGACATCATAAAATGATGGATAGTTGAATAAAGGAAGTTGAAACACCACTATTGTCATGAAGGCTTGGCCAAACACGTCTACTTTAAAAACATGGTGGCCTGATTTTGTAATATTGTTTAGGCATCCATGAATGAAGCAATTTTTAAGACATATTTATTTAGATAAGGTAAATAATTCTTAATTCTTAATTCTTAATAATCAATAAGGTCTTGTGTTCATGTTAAACTTATACTTACTGTATGTAAGGCAATTTCTAAACTTACTTTCAAGTTAATAAAATTAAGTTTTTTTGGATTGATATTTTGGTATACTGGAATAAACCCAAACAAGTCCATGAGGAAAAGACAAAATACTTGTTGTGTAGCCTATTTGGTTGTACAACATTCTACATGAGATAATTAATTTCCAAATGTAAGTGAAATAAATCTTTATCTGAGTATGATCATGGACAGGATAATTGGTGCAGTGCAGGAAAAAAGCATCTACTGATGACCATACATACAGTAAAACTGGGTGAAGCTTTATAACAGGATATCATTAAAGGGGAACTGTGGTCCAAAAATGACTTAAGATAAATTGATAGGAATTGCTCTCTTGGAACATGTTTGCAATTTATTTCATCTCTTTGTTTGCATATTTTGAGATATTTACATTTTGTGTGATTGCAGCAGCACACAAGGTTCCCGCACCCTGCCATGAAACCATGTCATGGATGACAGTCAATCTGCCCTGTTGTCCCTCCTCCCCTTGCGCCCCCCTCCTCTTGCAAACTCACCGGTCCCTCCCAGCTCATGGAACCAATGGCCCCTCCATCTACAGGCCCCCGTTGACCTGTGCTCACAGCCCATGTGGCCCCCACCCACTCATGGATGCCTTAGCCTGCCCACTCATGGGTGCCTGGGACACTCAGACCCCCCCTACAGAAAACTGTGTGGAAGTGGAACTCTGCTAAAAGGCCTGTATTCACACAGTGAAGAGTAGTGGGCTGTAGATCACTACCTTCTCTAAGGTCCTTCACACGCAGGGAGGGGGAGGGACTTCCGGTTTCTCCCTGTCCTGTGCTCGCAATGGCGAGTTAAGGACCAGCTTAGGATGTCACATGTTCAGCTTCCCACCCATTAACTTTCTGCTGGTCAGTAATTCTGTTATAATCTTGGGCTGTGGAGCAGTTTAGAGGGGTTTTTATGGCTTTTTTTAAAGGTAAAAATCTGCCTTTTACTTGAACTCAACTTGTTTTGGAACCACAGTTCCCCTGTTAACCGCTGATAAGCATCAATAAGCAAATTGCTGAAAAAAACTAAAGATAAAATGAACAGATAATTACATTTCCAAACATTTAGTATGGAATGTCTTGTTTTATGGCATGACCATAACATAACTTTGATGTAGTAAATCAGGCAATTGTAATAGTAATGACTGTCAGTTTTCAATTCAAACTGTCAGTCTTTTGAAAATCCATGGATAATGATAAGTCTTTTTAAAATACATCAAAATTTGAAAAATTGAAACTCAAAAATTCCATTCAATTGGAAATTATATTAAAAAATGTTAGAAAAATATAGTTTTGAAATGACTTTTAAAAAATTTGAACAACATATCTCAAAAATCAAAAAGATTCTCATCATTATGGTTTGAATGGATTTTGGACTTCAATAAGTTGCCACCAACCAGTTTCAGAACGAAACTCGCCATCTTTAAAAGGGCATGTCCACCCCAAAAACTAAATAATTAACCCACACTGTCCTACAGTGATTTTAAAAAAAATCCTTGTGTCATCTCTGCTCTTATGGGTCTCCTGTTGTGTCTGTTCAAATTCCAGAAAGTTGAAGAGTAGGAGGTGTCTGTGAGTAATCTGGCACCTGCAACTTCCTTACCCTAAGTAAGGACAGTGACTCCCACCCTCCCCTCCCTCCCAAACATCTGGATCCATCCATCCATCCATCAGCCATCACAGACGAGGCTGCTGGTCCAGCCCCCTCAATCAAAGGGCTGTAAGTACAGTTCCAAATAATTTTTTTAAAGAAATAACATGGCGGTTGGGGTGGCAGGGGTTATAACCATATATTAAAAAAATATTTTTAGGTTGGACATGCCTTTTAATTGTTAACAGTATTTAGAACCATAGATTATATTATGACTGTTATAAAATAACACAATGCGTTCCAATGGCTGATACGGTGTGGTGGGAAAATACCACACAGTACTGAACTTTACAGCAATGGGCGGCATTTATGCTTCAGCCATAAATACAGACAATATCATCAGATTTACATCTAACTTAGTTAAATTCAGATTAAAAAACTTCTTATGCCAACACAACTGTTGTAGAACCACTGTTCACGGCTACTGCATCTAGGGTAGGGAGAAAAATAAAAGTTAGTTCAAATGTACATTTTTTACCTAAGTTTTTCTAATGACAAAGGTGTTAAAACAAATATCTGACAAATCTCATTCAATATACAAACAATCATCCAGCTCTGTCTCACTTTTAATCCATATAAAAAAAAAAGATAAAGCACCACCAATAGGTAGTGTAATTGTGATAAAGTTCACTTTTCAAACATATTTCTCTTTATTGTAGCCCAAAACTATTGTAACAGATGGCACCAATGAACTTTCCATTAAAGTCCTAGAAATTGTAGAAAACCTTTAAAACATAAATTTAACCCAGCACAATTTACTGAAACAAAACTATCCTGTAGGAATTATTTATTCCTGTCTCTGGGATAAAGTGGGATGTGCAGCCTCTATGGCAACTTCCTTCTGTATATTTGTATGTAAAGGTCATCCTGACCTTAAGATCCCAGAAACCCTCAATTGCACACACAAATTGTGTATGTATAAGGAAAATTCACTGAGAAAGTGAACTTTTCCTTTTTTTTTTACATTAATTGAAGAGCAGGAGGCAAGATTGCTATTCTTCCCTCTCATTCTTCATCTAACAAAGCCAACACGAAGATAAGAAACACCCATGAGCGATACGCTGCCTACCCGCTGGCTCTCTGCCATTCTAAACTGTTTCCGGATTTAATTAACTATAGAGCGCATTAGCACCCATAAGCATGCATGCGTGCTATAATTAAGTAAAGCCAGAAACAGCCTGGACATATCAGAAGAGCCAGCAGTCAATCACCTCAACGGTAAATTTTATATCTTCGCTCCCGTTTCTTGTTAAATTAATTGAAGAATGGAGTTAAGACCTAGCTCCTCTAATGCAAAAAGAATAGGTTCATTTTCTGAGTAACATCTCTTTAAAACCACATTTAAGTCATTTCTCCAGAGCGATCGCTCTTGAGCGATTTTCGTTTTTAAGGGATTTTCTGTTTTTAAAGGGGTTGTGTCTGTTTTTAGGGGGAGAGCGTTGAGAAACAAAAGCGGTTAGAACAGAAGGGTTTAAGAACAACACTGCTGTTTCTCTGGTGTGTATTGCTGTTTCTCTTTTGTGAATTGCTGTTTCTCTCGGTGTATATTGCTGTTGGTGTGTATTTCTATTTTATGGACAGTTTTGTTGGGCCACGCAGTGTGCATCCTGCCGCATGTGGGATCTTGGAGCAGCCCCCAAGGGACCTATGTATGTGTCAGATGTGAGTGGTGCCCTTTGGAATCTGAGGTCCGAATCTAAAGAGGAAACTTGCAGCATTGCAGGGCTTGGAAAACCTGCATTGGGTTTGGGTTTTTAGAGAACGGCTGACTTTTCTGTGGCTACAGGCTTTATAGTAGAGACAGATTGCACCTCATGGTGACGGTGCAGCTGTTTTGGGGGAGAGTTGGCTAGGTGTGTTGGGATTTTAAACTGGTATGGGGGAGGGTAGGTTGAACAACACAGGGGTGATAGAGAGTTAGGGATCAGGGGGCTATCAACACAACGGAGGATGGAGAAGGGGCAGGGGGGAGCATAGAGGATAAGGAGGCATGTACGACCATGTATGGAGTAAATCAATTGATAATCTAAAATGTATGTTTACAATGCAAGAAGTCTGGCTGGAAAAACCGGGGAACTTGAAATAATAGCTTTAAAGGCAAGGTATGATGTGACTGGTATAGCAGAATCATGGCTTAATGATTCACACGACTGGACAGTACATATTGAAGGCTACTCCTTATTTAGACTGACAGAGTTATAAGAAAGGAGGAGGAGTATGTATGTATGTATGTTAACCAGGAATTGAAGCCAAATCTAAGATGGAATAGATGGAGACATAAACGATATGGCAGAAACAATATGGGTAGAGCTGTGTACAGGAAGCAAGAAGGTAGGTAAATTAATTGTTTGGAGTTTTTTAGAAGCCGCAAATGCTGGGGAGTAGGTGAAATGAATCTCCATATGCAGTTGGCGAAGGCTGCTGGTATGGGGCATGTTCTGGTTTGGGGGGATTTTAACTACCCTGACATAGATTTGGAGTAAGGAACTGCCAGCACCTTCAAAGGTATAATTTCTTAAATTTCCATATTTTTCTTTCCAACAGATGGTAGAAGTTCCTACTAACGAATGCGTTGTTGGATCTGGTAATCTAATAATCCTGAGCTCTTTTGGAGATGAAGGTAATGGAAGCTTAGGGAATAGTGACCATGATATAGTGTCATTTAATATAGATACAAAAACCCTTTACCTTTAGGAAAGCTAATTTTATGTGATAAAGGAATCACTCCTGCTCATAGACTGGGGGGAATTGTTTCTAGGTAAGATATAGAGCAGATATGACCACTTTTAAAGGGATATTAAACTATTACATTTAAAATTTGTACCTTTAGGGAACAAGTTTAAAAAATTAGGTAAACTCCTGCATGGCTTAATCTCAAGTAAAGAAAGGGAAATGGAAAAAAAAAAAAAAATTGAAAACAGAGGGAACCGAACAGGCTTACAGGGAGTACAAAATGTAATAAAGAGTGTAAGAAAGCAATTAAACTAGCTAAAATAGAAAATGAAATACGGATTGCCGAACAAAGCAAGTCCAACCCCAAATGTTTTTAAAGTATAATAATGGTAAAAAGATGAGGACTGAGAATGTGGGACCATTAAATAATGGGGCTGAGGTGGTTGTAGAAGATGCCGAAAAGGCTACTGCTAAACAGTTTTTTTACATCGGTTTTTACGTTGAGAATCCTTGTCCTTACAGCAGGGATTGTAATAATTCAGGAAGAAAGAAGAGTATTCACAATGGCTAACAGAGGATAGGGTACGGAAACAGTTAGACAAAGTTAATATCATAAAGCCCCAGGACCAGATGGATTGCATCCTCCAAATTTAAAGAGCTTAGTTCAGTTCTATCTACCACTGTTTCCATCTTTTGAGACTCACTTTGGTCTGGGAGGTGCTGCTGGATTGGAAAAAAGCCAATGTATACCAATACTGGTTGGGAGATCACATGAACACAAATTGAGAACATTCTGTTCTTCATTCTGTCTTTTATTGCTTGTTAAATAAATGTTTTTATACTTTTGAAGACTCATACAAAAAACAGAATTCTAGTGCACAAACAATTCTAATTGAATATTGGCTACTTCCATAAGGTTGCTACTAAATGACTTTTGAAGACTCATTGTGCCAGAAAATGTAAGATTCATAAGACATAAAAAAAAAATAGCTTCAGTTATTAGATTTTATTTAAATACTCAAGTTATTTAGCCCTTAGCACCCCATTAATCTTATCATTCAGTAAAAAATTCATTCATAACAAAAAAAAACACGATAAACAATGACATTTTGCATAATATATGTCACACTCTAGAATGTCTACCTTGTTTTATAATTGTCTACTTTTCATTATTATCAGAATCTGGTTTAGAAATATAAGATTTTTGAATGGCAAGGGACATAGTTTTACAGTGATGCTCAGCCTGTTAATTACGAGTTATTGGTAGGCAGAAGACCTGTAAATAACTCTGTGCCATTAGAGCAGTTATGAAGTTTTATGTCATAGATTTTTTCATATAAATATTTTTCTTTGGTCTTTTGACAAAACTAAGTAATATATCATCCAGAGATCTTCAGTAGCTTGTCTTCGGGGTATAATGCAGGATGCACACTACGTAGAAAGGTTCATTTCAGACCATCAAAATATATTCTGAGTCTGCAGATATCCCAAACTGCTTATTAAATACATCAAAGGCAATATCCGTAATGTAATCATTAGGTGAAATGGTAGAAGAAACATCAATTCTTCTGAGGAGCACGTCTTTTAGGTTGTCGAATGGCACCAGTGTATGTATTTGGGCTGTTCCAATAACTACAATTATACTGGAGGTGGATTTTTTAATTATTCCCTTAAAATGTTCATATAAGCCCCATTTCATCCACAGATATAGGATATTTATATTACTTATTTTTATGATGAACTCAATGCAAATCTCATCAATTGAGAAGTAGTTTTGTTAATATTGATGTTCTATATCGCCATTGATTTCACTGAATATTATAACGCCAACCCAGGTCCATTTAAAATGTTTCAGTAACTTGCTTATCGCTAAATACTGTTTCTGATCATTTTGAAACACATCCGAAAAAAGTATGGGAAGGTAATTTTATCACTGAGCACAGGTCTGTAGCTCCGTACTACCTAGAACCACAGACAGCACAAGGGGGAAGATAGATAAAGATACCATAAATATCACTATTATTACTATTGTATTCAATTAATTCACCTTATACTTTTTATATTAAAGGTATCTCAAATTTCAAAGTGTACCTTTAGACACAGCAAGATCTCAGTACTCCACAATGTTTTTCAGATTTTTTTCAGCCTGTCACTCCGAAGCAGAAATTATAATATGTGACCCATTCCTGACCCCTTTGCCAGCCTGCCTGCACACTTATGCAATATTTAAGAGACTCAGCAGAGAAAGGAACGAAGGGGGGAGAGAGAGGTGTAAGCAGTGTCCATGGTGAGGCTGTGCAGAACTTATAAGTGTTGCAGACACTACAAGAAGTAAGTGAATAAAGGAGGGGGGGGGAATTAGGAGCACTCACTAAAATAATAAACTAATAATTTGATTTTGTTGTAAAAAGAAAACAATACTGATCACTTTGACCCTGACTAGTAAAGCTTGGTTTGGGCTAGACAGCGTGTTCCGTGCAGCCCTGGGCCTGCCTATGAGGAACATGCGTTTGCCCTGGGATGATAAAGGCATGGATCCAGACAGACACTTACTAGTCCAATTTCTGAATTACCGCTTCTAGAGATGAGGACTTTAAGTCTTCCCCTGGGTAATAAGTCAGTGGGTATATTTGATTTTTTTAAATATTGTTGTTATTTAAAGGAAAACTATAGTGGATTTTATCCCCCCTCCCCTAATAGTACCCAGGGTGAGGAAATATATTACATCATGTTTATATATGTTTTAGACAGTAATTATGTTTTAGACATTCCGTTTTATGGATAACCCATATCTCTAATATATTTTTATATCATACATTTTTATTTTAGGTTATGGGTTAGGCATGGTTTAAAGGACAAGCTGAGACATCAGAACAAAACAACCAGGTATTACTGAACAGCTGAAGATGTTTAAACCGAAGTCTACCTTTACCCCTCCCTTGTCGGATTTCCCTCACTACATTTCTTTTATGAAGTAATGATAAAGAGATTAATCATTACAAAAACCACTTATTAATTATAATAATTTATCGAGATCTGAAGTCAAGCAATTTCAGAACTCCAAAAGTTACAAGACGTGGAGATAAGAGATCCAACAGGAGGAAACGTTGTAATGTGGCCTACCACTATTATATAGAGGAGGCCAAAAGGCAACTGTTTATTAAACATAATTATATCAGACTACTATCTGATCCCACAGAGACCTTCCAGAAAAAACTCAGAAGGATTCTGGATGAAGCAATTGGGAGGGCAGTATCTGTGAAAAAGAATCTGACTTCCTCTGGGTTGATAATCCTACTATTCTGACGTTTTATATGTGCCTAAGGTGCATAAAACAAAGGATATCCCCCAGGTAGGTCTATAGTTTCAGGCATCGATAGTCTGATAGAACCAGCCTGTAACTTTGTTGATTATTTTTTGCAAAAACGTACTTACTCTTGATTCATATTTAAGAGATACTTTGGATTTCATCAAATAAACGAAAGACATACATGTTGGGGATGACTGTATATTGGCAACTTATGATGTCAAGTCATTATATACAAACACAGTCACACAGATGGACTTAAACTGTTGATTACTTTTTAGCATCTGAGAGTTTAAGAGAACAGCAAGAAATGAATTTCATTATGAGATTACTTGATTTCATACTGAATCATAAATTTTGTTTTGATCGGATGTTCTTTAAGCAGATAAAGGGGACCACGATGGGCGCCATATGCGCTCCCTCTTACGCCATCTGTTCTTGGGTTGGTGGGAAATTAAATTGGAATCATATATGAACATGTCCTTACATGGCTGAGATTTATATGATGTTTTTTATCATCTGGCAAGGCCCGCGGAACCTCCTTGAGGAATTTATTGATATACTAAATAATAATAGTCTAAACATCTACTCACTAAAGAATTATCAGAGATCCAAAGTGAATTTCCTTGATGTTAAGTAAGAATAGAAAACTATGCTACTACAAAGCTGTTTAGAAAAACCCACTGCCACCATTCTCTCTTACACTTTCAGAGCGCACACCCCTCAATCTCTACTTCGGGGGATCCCGAAGGGCCAATTCCTCAGGACACGTAGGAATTGTACAAAACTGGAGGATTATAACATAGAAGCTGCAGCTCTGTTCGAGAGATTTGCTGACAGGGGATACCCAAAAGGTCTTCTGAAAACTTGAAAGCAGTGTGCATCTAATCAGGATCAGCAACTATTGATAGCTGCCAAACCCGAAGTAATGATAACAAGGTGAGTTTCATTTCTAATTATAACAACCAATGGTCCAAAATTAAAGAAATATTTACAAAAAATTGGCATATTTTGAAACGCCGATTCTACTTTCTCTCCCTTTAACACGATAAACCTCAACTGACACAAGACGGGCTCGTAATATAGGTGATCAGCTTGTATTAGTCATTTCGAGAGAAAAACAACAATACAGGGACGGGCCAAAAATTATGTGGGACTTTCCTTGTGGCAGCTGTACATTTTGCCCATCTTCGTAAAGACAGAATACATATGGGATAAAGATAAACAGTTAAATATAAGTTAAAAGATTAATCAACTGCAGGACAAAAAAAATTTATATATTGCCTTAAATGTACTTAAATGATATGTTATATGAGGGATGACCACACAAAGCCTTAAACAATGCTAGCTAGGCACCTCTCACATATAAGAATAGCTTCAAGAGATACTATACAAGGTAAAACTTTAACAACAGTGGCAACACATTTTTTTAAAATTAACATTGTGGTCAAGTAATGGGCTAACGTGCATTGGTCTTGAAAAAGTCAAGCAAAATATATAAGAGGAGACATTCAGAGACGTCTCCTAAAAAAAAGCTAGGTGGATCTATCTACTTAAAGCCTGTTCCCCCCAATGGACCTTGATTTAACTGTCTTTATATAATCCCTTAAAGGTTACTGACCAGCGAGACAATGGAGATAAAGGAAACTCCCCTCAAATAAACTCCGATGACAAGATATTCGAGTTATGACATAGAGAGATTTGAGATGGTGATCTGTGACAACTCTAATGGGTGACTTACATGTTAATATTAAACACTATCCTTCGATGTTTGTTACAACATACATATTTTTTTGGATCCTGCACCTTCTGGACTGGGACAATTTCCATATGTGGATACACAAAACATGAACTATACGGTTGCAAAAATTGAACACTTTTGCTAATGATATAATCCTGGGGTTATGATTGGTATGATACTTATTTACTTTGGATATACTTTTCCTCACCTCTTCTATACCACTATTATCCATCTGTGGATGTTTTAAATATTTAATATTATGTCTGTTAAATACTTAATAATATACTAAATAATTGTATATACTGTAAATTGGGAATATATATGTGTTTTTAACTTGACCTTGTGACCCAACCTCTTATGTTTTGTGTAACACTGACAGTAGGAGAACCGGATGTACAGGGTTACTCTAAGAAGTTTTGTTTGTACGCTTGTGATTGATAAAGTTATACTATACAAACTTTGCGTCTTCGCGAGATCCGGGACCTACTAATCCCGCATCAGTGACCAAGCTACTTAGTGGGGCGTACGTGATTTGCATATCGGTGATGGTCACCGGTATACGCTTCGGATGAAAGGAAGTTGTAGGCCACAGTCTGTATAAATAGAAGTTAGAGCATTGGGTTAGTTGTGCTGACGAAGCTCCCAGGATGTGAGCCTGAGGGAAATGCGCTCACCCAGGAAGTCTCTATGTATGCACTTTACTCTAGGCTATATTACTTGATACCACTATGGTATTATGTGTTATTGCACATATTATTATGAAGGTCAGAAGTATCTTGTGTGTTGTTTTTTACGTGTTTTTTAAATGTTTTTAATATGTCCCCACTAGTATAATAAAAGGACGGTTTGTTTGTTTACACTAAAGTCAGTGATGCAGTCTATTCTTTTTCTTTTATCTTATATCCGCCCTGCCTTACCTGGTTATGGCAGTGTTACCTTGGTGTAGGGGATGGCTGTCCCCCTGTACCTGGTTATGGCAGTGTTACCTTGGTGTGAGGGGATTGGCTGTCCCCCTGTACCTGGTTATGGCAGTGTTACCTTGGTGTGAGGGGGTTAGATGTCATACTGTACCTGGTTATGGCAGTGTTACCTTGGTGATGGGGTTCGATGTCATACTGTACCAGGTTATGGCAGTGTTTCCTTGGTGTGAGGGGGTTCGATGTCATACTGTATACCTGGTTATGGCAGTGTTACCTTGGTGTGAGGGGGTTCGATGTCATACTGTACCTGGTTATGGCAGTGTTACCTTGGTGTGAGGGGGTTCGATGTCATACTGTACCTGGTTATGGCAGTGTTACCTTGGTGTGAGGGGGTTCGATGTCATACTGTACCTGGTTATGGCAGTGTTACCTTGGTGTGAGGGGATTGGCTGTCCCACTGTACCTGGTTATGGCAGTGTTACCTTGGTGTGAGGGGATTGGCTGTCCCGCTGTACCTGGTTATGGCAGTGTTACGTTGGTGGTGAGGGATGGCTGTCCCACTGTACCTGGTTATGGCATGTTACGTTGGTGTGAGGGGATTGGCTGTCCCGCTGATACTGGTTATGGCAAGTGTTACCTTGGTGGTGGAGGGGGATTGGCTGTCCCCGCTGTACCTGGTTATGGCAGTGTTACGTTGGTGTGAGGGATTGGCTGCCCCCCTGTACCTGGTTATGGCAGTGTTACGTTGGTGTGAGGGATTGGCTGTCCCCGCTTACCTGGTTATGGCAGTGTCCGTTGGTGTGTGAGGGATTGGCTGTCCCCCTGTACCTGGTTATGGCAGTGTTACGTTTGGTGTGGAGGGGATTGGTGTCCCCCGGTACCTGGTTATGGCAGTGTTACCCCTTGGTGTTAGGGATTGGCTGTCCCCTGTACCTGGTTATGGCAGTGTTACCTTGGTGTGAGGGGGTTCGATGTCATACTGTTTCTGGCTATCGTAGTGTTACCTTGGTGTGAGGGGGTTGGATGTCCCCCTGTACCTGGTTATGGCAGTGTTACCTTGGTGTGAGGGGATTGGCTGTCTCCCTGTACCTGGTTATGGCAGTGTTACCTTGGTGTGAGGAGTTGGCTGTCCCCCTGTACCTGGGTTATGGCATGTTTACCTTGGGTATTAGGGGGTTAGATGTCCCCTGTACCTGGTTATGGCAGTGTTACCTTGGTGTGAGGGGGTTGGCTGTCCCCCTGTACCTGGTTATGGCAGTGTTACCGTGGTGTCAGGGGATTGACTGTCCCCCTGTACCTTGTTATGGCAGTGTTACCTTGGTGTGAGGGAATTGGCTGTCCCCCTGTACCGGGTTATGGCAGTGTTACCTTGGTGTGAGGGGATTGGCTGTCCCCCTGTACCTTGTTATGGCAGTGTTACCCTTGGGTGAGGGGATTGGCCTGTCCCGGGGACAGCCATCCCTCACACAAGGTTAACACTGCCATAAACCAGGTACAGATGACATCTAAACCCCTCACCCAAGGTTAACACGTGCCATCATAAACCAGGTACATAGGGACAGCCATCTCCGACACCACCAACGGTCAACACTGCCATAACCAGGTACAGGGGGACAGCCAATCCCCTCACACCAGGTAACACTGCCCATAACAGGTACAGCTAGTGACATCCAACCCCTCCACCAGAGTAACACTGCCATAACCAGGTACAGGGGGACA
>CM033469.1:8919778-9249850 GCA_019447015.1 Hymenochirus boettgeri
TACTTGGTGATGGCAGTGTTACCTTGGTGTGAGGGGATTGGCTGTCCACCTGTACCTGGTTATGGCAGTGTTACCTTGGCGTGAGGGGATTGGCTGTCCCTTGTACTTGGTGATGGCAGTGTTACCTTGGTGTGAGGGGATTGGCTGTCCCTTGTACTTGGTGATGGCAGTGTTACCTTGGTGTGAGGGGATTGGCTGTCCCATGTACTTGGTTATGGCAGTGTTACCTTGGTGTGAGGCGATTGGCTGTCCCACTGTACCTGGTTATGGCAGTGTTACCTTGGTGTGAGGTTTTTTCTCTTCTTCCCTGCCTTTTATTGACAAGCCCTGTGTAAGGACAAGTTCTCAACCGCAAAAACCCGATGTCAAAACGGTTTTAGCAGATTAGCTTTTGCATCCTATACAAACCATCTGCAACCCCATTCTTTAAATGCCCACATTCTCATTCCTCATCCTTTTAACCAGTTATATACTTAAAAAAAAAACGTTTGGGGTTGGGCCTTTGTTCGGGGCACTCCGTATTTCACATTTTCGCTTTAAGTCTAGTTTAATTGCTTTCTTGCAATCTTTATTACAAGCTTTTGTACTCCGGTAAGCCTGTTCATTTCCCTCTGTTTTTCCAAATTTTCCAAAGCCTTTTGCTTTTTTTCCCATTATCCCTTTCCCTTTTTTACCTGAGCATTAAGGTCATGCATAGTGGCCTAATTTTTTTGAGACACTTGTTCCCTAAATTACAGATTTGAAATGTGATAGTTATAGCCCTTAAAAGCGGTCCCCAGCTGCCTCCTATATCTTTACCCTAGAAACAACCCCCCATTCTATGAGCATGAGCGATTTTCCCTTTTAACGCATAAAATTGTGCTTTCCTAAGTTAAAAAAAAGTTTTTGTTAACCCAGTGCCTTTAGTTTTTTTTGCAACCTAATATTAAATGACACTATAATATCATTGTACACTATTCCCTATATTAAATGACACTATATCATGGTCACTATTCCCTATATTAAATGAACCCAAACTCAAATCAGACAACCTGGGAATACACTATTCCCTTCCCTATATTAAATGCCACTATGTCATGGCACTATTCCCTATAGTAAATGACACTATATCATGGTCACTATTCTCCCTATATTAAATGACAACTATATCATGGTCCCGTATTCCCTATATTAATGACACTATATCATGGTCCCCTTCCCTAATTAAAATGACACTATATCTGATCACTATTCCCCTATATAAATACACGATAACCATGGTCAACTATTCCCTATATTAAATGACACTAAATATCATTGTCACTATTTCCTAACTTCCCATTACCTTACATCTCCAAATGAGCTCAGGGTATTAGATATCACCAGATCCAACAACGCATCTGCCTATTAGGAACTTCTCATCGTTGTGAAAGAATGCTCATATATGAAATTTTAAGAACTTTTATACCTGGTAGAGTGCTGGCAGTTCCCGTACTCCAATCTAATGTCCAGGGTAGTTAAACCCCCCATAACCAAAAACATGAAAACATGCCCCATACCAGCAGCCTTCGCAACTGCATATGGAGATTCAGTTCCAAGGTCCCTTCCCCGGCATTTGGCAGCTTATACATACTAGCCACAAGGAAGGGAACCGACCGAAGGGTTTTTGGGGTTGGTTGTGCCGAAACAGAGGGAGCAAGGTCCGGCGAAGGGAGGGGAGGGAAGGGGGG
This sequence comes from Hymenochirus boettgeri, assembly GCA_019447015.1. Taxonomy (NCBI): domain Eukaryota; kingdom Metazoa; phylum Chordata; class Amphibia; order Anura; family Pipidae; genus Hymenochirus; species Hymenochirus boettgeri. Next base: position 8,921,488 of record CM033469.1, read on the forward strand.
GCAAGGGAAGCCCGCCCGGGGGCAAAACAGGGCACCCGGGAAGGACCGGAGGAAAGGGGGGCCCGAGGAGACCACGAGAGCGGGAAACCAAGGGGGGGGGGAGGGGAGAAAGGAGGGGGGGTGGGAGCCAAACCGGGCCCACAGGGCAGCCCGCAGGGGGGGTGGGCAGCAAGGAGAGGTAACGTGTTGTGGGTGGGGGTGTGGGGGGGTGGGGGTGGGGCGGGGGGGGGGGAAGAAGAAGGGGCCGGCCGCGCGGCACGGGGGGGGGGGCGGGAAGGGGGCGGGCCACACGGGGCAGGGGGGGAAGGCAGGAGCCAAGACCAAGGGGGCAGGGGGAAAATTGCAAGCTTGTTATGGCCAATTGGTCTGGCCACACTTAGGTGTGCTGGCACAATCGTGGCAAAGTGCCACTGCTATCATCTCTTTATCTGAGCAACATGCATCACCATTTTTTGCACAAAATCATGCATAAACACCTACTTCATAGGGAATGTTTCCTGGATTGAGAGGGGGGGGACTATATACCCTGTTTCTGGTCCTTTCTCCCCATTAGGACTCAATGAAGAGTTAATTGGTCCTCTTCCTATAATTGTTTCGCTATATGTTCAATTGAAGTTTTCTATTTTTTCTTGCTTGTTTTTTGATTGTTTGGATACCTACAGAATTTGATGCCATTCCTTTAAAATGATCTCTTTTCGGTTCCAATTGCAACACTGCAGTTCCATTGTTTTTTTTTTCCTCGTTAGGTTGATTGCATCTTGTGGATTTTTTTGCAATATTACAATCTAAACCGACTTGAACTTCTTACAATTATTAACCTTTCTTGAAATGATCTCATAGGACAAATGGAATCAGATCAGACCTGATTGGTTTTTAAGTACATTTTAATGTATAATTGCACTGGACTATTTTCAACCATTGATTTTTTTACGATATGTTTTGTTATTGTAGATGACTATTTCACTCATTATCCCTAGGATATTTTAGGTCACTGTAGTGGGTTGTTTTAACCTATTTCGTTTTAATACATTGTATTGGATATTTATATCAGTACAATCTTTTTTATTAAAATGCACTTTGGTTCAATTTGACATGAAGGTGTTAATTATGCGGATTTGCTCTGGCCACACCCACTAAGGGGTGCTCTTTGTTCACTAGGTTATTTTAAAACCCCTGTTGTTGTCGTTGCAATTGCATCACCTGATGAAGAGGGCCTAGACCCTCCTCGAAACGTTGTTTACGTGGCTGTGTGGTTTGGAATCAATTTCTTTCATTTTGCTTTGGATGCAAACTTTGGCAGCATATTTTGTTGAGTTACACTGTTATCCCCTGGGGAATTCATTGTCTAGCACCCAGGTAACCAGTGTTGCATATGCACTAACCTTTAACCATACGGGAACACAATTCCCGCATGTTAACACACATAGTGTAGCCTCCAGAACCCTAAAAGTAGTGAATTACTGCAGCTGACGGGAAGCTAGAGACCTTCGCTATGCCACTGCAACTACATGGGTTTTCTGCTGGGATTTTAATATTTTATAATAAATAAATATTCAATACATCACACCCCGGGTGAAGATGTTACGCTAAGATCACACGTGTGCAGAAAATCGATGAAGACAAATAATCTCATGGTAAGTAGAAACCACAGCCCTAAGCTTTGCCTGGAGTAGCTAAACTAAATGAGCTAACGGAGTAACAGGAAGGCATTTGAGGGAATCTTGCGAATCTAAGCGCTCAGCACATACTTTCTTACTCTTTGATGCTGGGTATATCCTCTTTCAAATAGGTACACAACTTGACAAACACTTGTCACGGAACAAGTGCACTAACTTCATCACCCTCTTTTGGAAAAGTTTAAAAAGTTTTTAAACCTCAATATTAAGGGGTTATGTAAAAGGCATGTCACACCATTTTGTTCAGTCCGCTTTTATATCCTTTCTCATTTCTTCGTTTAACTTTGTTTTTTCCTATATGATTCCGTTTTGTGTGCCTCAATGAATCCTTAAAATGATGCAGTTGTGCTTCAATTATGTGCCCCAATCTCCAAAGATTGCTTTCATCATCATGCCACAACTCTCACAATGATTGCGTTTCGCCATATAATGGTCCTTGCAATGCCTTTAGCATTATTGTACCAACCTGAGGTAACTGACATCTTCAGAGCCGATCACATCTGGCTCTAATTTTTGTAATATCCATCCCATTGACAGGGTGGGGGCACTTTTGGAATAATACATCCCAGAATCTAGTGGGATGAGATCCTTCCTTATGAGGATGAAAATAATACTGGGAAATATCCTAATCTAGTATTCCACAAATATCATAAAGTAAATACTTTGTAAAGGTGTAGTAACGTGTTCTAAAACGTTGGAAAGCTTTAATACACTCATCATGCATTTTAAGATCTTCTGGTATTGTTAATTAGTTAAGTGCAAAAACCAAAATGTGTATTATTATCAAATAACTTTTAATTAAGATAATAAATACCAGTCTGCAGATATGTAGCTTGAAAACTCAAATCAACGATAAACTAAAAAATTTTGGACTTTTGAAGTCCAACAAATCCCCTGTCTTTTAGTAGACAACACATATTCTGACCTGGTTGTTTGTTAGTCTTATTCCATCTTAAAAATTCTAACCTGAAAATACTCGCAGTATTTCAGACTGTGGGATGTGAAATCAACTGCAATTCTATGTTATGTCTCATCTTTAGATTTAATTAGGTAGACAACTGTCAGAAACCGAGTCGTCAAATATTCTCCATTTTCATAATAGTGGTAGTTTTTAATTCAACCCCTTTAAAAAAACGTTTTTGCAAAAAGTGAGTACTGTGTAGTTAAGCGGACACCATCACGATCAGACTTATTTTTGGGTGGCGTACAGATCAAAGCGAATTTGTTTTGGTTGATGTTTGTCCTTTTGTTATTGGTCAAATTCTATTGCTCCAGAAGACTAGATTAGTCTAAGCGCTTTGAGGTTGTGCATAGGTCTCACTCCAGAAAGGTAAGCACAGCAGCGAGTATTACGGAGAGATGTTTTGGTGTCCCAAAGAAAGTGACAGATCAAATAAAGGGGTTTTATAAAAGTGAAGGGTTATGATAGTCAAGTTCTACTGTCTACGTAAATGAATGGAGATACCAAATAGAATAAAAACGAGTATAATGGCTCCTACGTCATTGTATTCTTTTACAGTAACTATTACTGAGGGGACGCCCTGCGCACAGCGGAAGATGGTTGTCTCCCTAATAGCATCCTACATCTGATGTGTTGTTTGGGATAGAGTATTAGGTGGTGCAACATCCACACAGTCTGGTTCTTTAAATGCTTATGATCAAGCTTACTTTTAAATTAGACACAAAGGTCTTGAAAATAGGACAGAATTCTTCAGGCAAAAGATAAGTACGTACGTAATAATGCGAATGTTATATGGGATTCACTTAGTATTGGACGTCATAATACAATTATGGATAGTTGAATAAGGAAGTTTTGAAAACCACATGTGTCATGAAGGCTTGGCCAAACACGTCTACTTTAAAACATGGTGGCCTGATTATTGTAATAATTGTTTAGGCATCCATAATGAAGGCATTTTTAGACAGTTTTTAATTAGTAAGTAAACTAACTTCCTGTAATCTTATTGTGATATCCTTAATAATCATAATAAGTCTTGTGTTCATGTTAAACTTACTACTTACTTATGTAAGGCAATTTCTCAACTTACTTTCAAGAGTTATTAAAATTAAAGTTTTTTGGATTGATATTTTGGTATAACTGGAATAAACCCAAAACAGTCCATGAGGAAAACAAATACTTTGTTCGATGTACCTATCATTGTGGTTGTCACGGGAACATTCACATGAGATAATTACATTTCCAAATGTAAGTGAATAAATCTTTATCTGAGATGATTCATGGAACAAGGATAATTGTGCAGTGCAGGAGACAAAGCAATCTACTATGACCATACATACAGTAAAACTGGTGTGAAGCTGTTATATAACAGGATTCAATTAAAGTGAACTGTGGGTCCAAAAATGACTTAGATAAATTGAGTAGGAATTGCTCTCTCTGGAATTGTTTGAGATTTATTTTCATTCCTTTTTTTGCTAATTTTGACGATATTTACCAGTTTTTTGTGTTGTGATTGGCAGCACGCACACAAGGTTCCCTGCACCCCTGCCTGAAGACACTGTCATTGATGGACATTCCATCGCCCTGTGTCCTCCCTCCCCTTGCTGCCCCCCTACCTCTTCAAACTCCCGGTCCCTCCCCTCGCATGTGAACCCATTGGCCCCTCCATCTACAGGCCGCCCCTTGACCCCTTGCCTCACATCCCCATGTGGGCCCGCCCCCTCATATTTGCCTTAGCCCTCCCACTGCATGGGGCTGGGACACCTCAGACCCCCCCCTACAGAAACTGTTGTGGAAGTGAGAACTCTGCCTACATAAGCCGTATTCACACAAGTGAAGAGTAGTGGGCTGTAGATTCACTTACCTTCTCTCTAAGGTCCTTCAAACACCGCGGGAGGGTGATGGACTTCCGTTTCCCGTCCTGTGCTCGCCAATGGCGAGTTGAAGACCAGCTTAGGATGTCACAGTTCGAGCTTCCCACCCATTAACTTTCTGCTGGTCCGTAATTTTCTTTATATCTTGGCTGGTGGACAGTTAAGGGGTTATTTATGGCTTTTTTTAAAGGTAAAAATCTGGCCTTTTACTGAACTCAACTTGTTTGGAGCCACAGTTCCCCTTTAAACAGCTGATAAGCACAATAGCAAATTGCTGAAAAAACTAAGAAAAATGAACAGACTAATCATTTTCCACAACATTTAGTATGGGATGCTGTGAATTTTATGCATGACCAGAACTAACTTTGAGTAGTAATCAGCAATTGTAATAGTAATGATGTTCATTTTCAATCAGACGTCAGTTTTTGAAAATCCTGGATAATGCATAAGTTTTTTAAAAATACATCAAATTTGAAAATTGAAAACTCAAAACATTTCCATTCAATTGGAAATAATATTAAAAAATGGTTAAAAAAAATTTTGAAAATGACTGTTTAAAAAAATTTGAAAACAATCATAAATAATCAAAAGATTCTCAATCATTATGGTTTGAATGGATATTTGGAACTTCAATAAGTTCCACCAAAACCAGTTCAGAACGAAACTCGCCATCTTTAAAGGGCATGTTCCACCCCCAAAAACTACAATTTTAATTAACCCACTACTGTCACTACAGTGATTTTTAAAAAAATCCTTGTGTTACACTCTGCTCTTATGGTCTCCTGTTGTTCTGTTCAAAGTTACCAGAAAGTGAAGAGTAGAGGTGTCTGTGGTAATCTGGCACCTGCAACTTCTTACCTAAGAGGACAGTGACTCCCACCCTCCCCTCCCTCCCAAACACTCTGATCCTCCATCCATCCTCAGCCAATCACAGACGAGGGCTGCTGGTCCAGACGCCCCCTCAATTGCAAAGGGCTGTAAGTACAGTTCCAACAATAATTTTTTTAAGAATAACATTGTGTTGGGGTTGGCAGGGTGTATAACCTATATTAAAAAAATATTGTTAGGTTTGGACATGCCTTTTAATTGTTAACAGTATTTTTAGAACCATAGAGTTATATTATGACTGTTATAAAATAACACAATGCGTTTTCCCAATGGCTGATACGGTGTGGTGTGGAAAATACCACACAGTACTGAACTTTACAGCAGGTGGGCGGCATTATTTTCATCTCAGCCATAAATACAGACAATATCTCAAGACTTTACATCTAACTTAGTTCACATTCAGATTAAAAAACTTCCTTATGCCAACACAACTGTTGTAAACCACTGTTCACGGCACGCATCTCAGGGTGGGGAGGAGAAATAAAAGTTATGTTCAAAGTGTAATTTTTTACCTGTAAGTTTTTCTAATGACAAAGGTTTAAAAACACTAATTATCTGTACAAATCTCATTCAATATACAAACAAAATCTCCAGCTCTGTCTCGCACTGTTATCCATATAAAAAAAAAAGATAAAGCCCACCGAATAGGTAGTGTATTGTGATAAAGTTTACACTTTTCCAAAATTTTCTCTTTATTGTAGCCCAGAAACATCTTGGTAACAGATGGCACCAATTAACTTTCCATTAAAGTCCTATAAATTGTAGAAAACCTTAAAAACATAAATTTAACCCACAACTATTACTGAAACAAAAAACTTCATCCTGTGGAATTATTTTATTCTGTTTCTCTGGTGATAAGTGGGATGTGCAGCCTCTATGGGCCAACTTCCTTCTGTATATTGTATGTAAAGGTCATCCTGACGGCTTAAGTATCCCGAAACCCCGGTCAATTGCACAAACAAATGTGTATGTATCTAAAGGAAAATTCACTGAGAAGTTAACTTTTCCTTTTTTTTTTACATTTAATTGAAGAGGCAGGAGGCAAGAATTGCTATTCTCTCGCTCTCATTCTTCATCTAACCAATGAGCCAACAACGAAGATAAGAAGCCTAACCCATGAGCGATCACGCTGCAACCTACGTGGCTCCTCTGCCAATTACTAACCTGTTTCCCATTTAATTAACTGATAAGAGCGCATTAGCACCCATAAGCATTCATGCTTGTCTATAATTAAAGTAAGCCAGAACAGCCTGGACATTCAGAGAAGGCCAGCAGTCCATCAACCTCAACTAATTTTATATCTTCGCTCCCCGGTTTCTTGTTAAATTAATTGAAGAAGGAGTTAAGACCCTAGCTCCTCTCAATGGGCAAAGGAATAGGTTCCTTTTCTGAGGTTTTAAACACTATCCTTTAAAACCACATTTAAGTCATTTCTCCAGAGCGATCCGCTCCTTGAGCGATTTTCGTTCTTTTTAAAGGGGATTTTCTGTTTAAGAGGGTTGTGTCTGTTTTTTAGGGGGAGAGCGTTGAAAACAAACGCGGTTAGAACAAGCAAGGGTTTTTAAGAACAACCACTGGCTGTTTCTCTGGTGTGTATTGGCTGTTTCTCTTCATGTGTGTGAATTGCTGTTTCTCTTGGGTGTATATTGCGGTTGGTGTTGTATTCGTCTATTTGTATGGACAGTTTGGTGTTGGGGCCACCACGTTGTGCATCTGACCGCCTGCTGGGATCTTGGAGCAGCCCCCAAGGGACCTATGTATGTGTCAGATGTGAGTGGTTGCCCTTTGGAATCTGAGGTCCGAATCTAAAGGGAAACTTCAAGCAATGTGCAGGGCTTGGTAAAACCTGCATTAGGTTTGTGGTTTTTGAGAACTGTGCTGACTTTTCTGTTGCTACAGGCTTTTAGTAGAGACAGATTGGCACCTCATGGTGACGGTGGCAGCCTGGTTTTGGGGAGACGTTGGCTATGGTTGTGTGAGCGCATTTTAAACTAGGTATGTGGTTGGGACGGGTGGGGCGTTGATACAGGACCACACAAGGTTTGATAGAGAAGTTAGGGATCAGGGGGCTATCACACAAACGGAGGATGGAGAAAGGGGAGGGTGGGAGCATAGAGGATAGGAGGCATGTACGACCATGTAATGGACGTAAATCAATTGTAATCTAAATGTATGTTTTACAAATGCAAGAAGTCCTGGCTGGAAAAAAACCGGGAACTTGAAATAATAGCTTTAAAGGCAAGGTTATATGTGGACTGGTATAGCAGATCATGGCTTAATGAGTCTCACAATGACTGGACAGTACATATTGAAGCTGACTTGCCTTATTAGACTACAGAGTTAATAAGGAAAGAGGAGGAGTAGTATGTAATGTATGTTTACCAGGAATTGGAAGCCAAATCTCAAGATTGGAATAGATGGAGACATAACCGATTGGCAAAACAATATAGGGGTTAAGCTGTGTAACAGGGAAGCAAGAAGGTAGGTAAATTAATTGTTGGAGTTATTTTAATAAGCCGCAAATGCTGGGGAGAAGTGAAATGAATCTCCACATGCAGTTGGCGAAGGCTGCTGGTATGGTGGCATGTTCTGTTTAGGGGGATTTGAACTACCCTGACATAGATGGAGTAATGGAACTGCCCCCTCAAAAGGTATAATTTCCTTAAATTTCCATATTTTTCTTTCCCCCCTTACACGATGGTAGAAGTTCGCTACTATACAGAAATGCGTTGGTTGGATCTGTGCAAAACTAGCGTCTCTTTGAGATAGTTTCAACTTAGGAATAGTGGGACCGATGGGATATAGTGTCATTAATATAGAGTTACAAAAAACCCGTTACCTTTAGGAAAGCTAATTTTTATGCTGATACAGTGAATCACTTCCTGCTCAATAGACTGGGGGGAATTGTTGTCTAGTAAAGATATAGAGCAGATATGGAACCTACTTTTAAAGGATATTAAACTATTACATTTAAAATTTGTACCTTTAGGGACAATTTAAAAAATTAGTAACTCCTCATGGCTTAATTCTCAGAAAGGTGTTAAAAGGGAAATTGGACAAAAAAGAAAAAAAATTTGAAAACAGAGGGAACCGAACAAGGCTTACAAAGGGGGAGTACAAACTGTAATTAAAGATGTAAGAAAGCAATTAAAACTAGCTAAATAGAAAACTGAAAATACGGATTGCCAACAAAGCAAGTCCCAACCCCAAATGTTTTTAAGTATAAATGGTAACAAAAGTGAGGACTGAGGAATGTGGGGACCATTAAATATGGGGCTGAGTGGTTGTAGAAATGCCGAAAAGGGCTACTCTGTCTAAACCATTTTTTTTACAACGGTTTTTACTGTTGAGAATCCTGGTCCTTGACAGCAGGGATGTAATACGATTCATGAGAAGAAAGAAGATATTCACAATGGCTAACGAGGCATAGGTACGGAAACAGTTAGAAACAAGTTTAATATCATAAATAAGCCCCAGGACCATGATTGACTATCTGCATCCTCAAATTTTAAAGAGCTTAGTTCAGTTTCTATCTAGACCACTGTTTCCATCTTTTGAGAGCCTCACTTTTTGGGGTCGTGGGGATGTGCTGCTGGATTTTAGAAAAGCCCAATGTAATCAATACTGGTTGGAGATCACATGAACACAATTGAGAACTCTGGTTCTTCATTCTTTCTTTTATTATTGGCTTGTTAAATAAATGTTTTTTAACTTTTGAAGACTCATACAAAAACAAATTCTAGTGCACAACAATTCCTAAATTGAATATTGGCTACTTCCATAGGTTGCTCTACTAAAATGACTTTTGAAGACTCATTGTCCCAGAAAATGGTCTTAGAGTCATTAAGACATAAAAAAAAAATAGCTTCATTCTAGATTTTATATTTAATACTCAAGTTATTTAGCCTTATCACCCCATCATCTATACATTCAGTAAAAATTCATTCCTAACAAAAAAAAACACCGATAAACAATTACTTTTTGCATAATATATGTTCACACCTAGAATGTCTACCTTGTCTTTATATTGTCTACGTTTTTCATTATTATCAGAATCTGGTTTAGAAATATAAGATTTTTTAATGGCAAGGGACATAGTTTTTAAACAGTATGCTCAGCCTGTTAATTTACAGTTATTGGTAGGCAAGAAGACCTGTAAATAAACTCTGTGCCATTGAGCAGTTATGAGTTTTATGTCATAGATTTTTTTCATATACAATATTTTTTACTCTTTGGTCTTTTGAAAACATAAGTATTATATCATCCAGAGATCTTCAAGTAGCTCTTTGTCTTCGGGCGTATAATGCAGATGCACACTACGTAGACAAAGGTTCATTCAGTACGCATCAAATATAAGTTCTGATCCGTTGCAACGATATCCAAACTGACTTATTAAATCATCAAAGGCAATATCCGTAATTTAAGCTTAGTGAAATGGTAGAAAACATGCAATTTCTCTGAGTGGAGCACGGTCTTTTAGGTTTTTCGAATGGCACGTGTATGTATTTGGGCTGTTCCAATAACTACAATATACTGGAGGTGGAAAATTTTTTTTAATTATTCCCTTAAAATGTTCATATACACCCATTTTCATCCACACGATATGATATTTATATTACTTATTTTTATGATGAAACTCATGCAAATCTCATCATGTAGAAGGTATTTGTTAATAATGATGTTCTCTTATAGCGCCATTGATTTCACTGAATATATAACGCCAACCCAGGTCCAGTTAAAGTTTCAAGTAACTTGCTTATCGCTAAATACTGTTTTTCCGATCATTTTGAACAGCATCCGAAAAAGTATTGGAGGTATGTTTATCACTGAGCACATGGTCGTATCCCGACTAACTAGAACCACAGACAAAGCAAGCAAGGGGACAATAGATAAATAGATACCACTAAAATATCACTATGTATTACTATTGTATTCAATTAATTCACCTATACTTTTTATATTAAGTGTTACTCAAATTTCAAGTGTCCTTTAAACACAGCAAGATCTCATTACTCTCCACATGTTTTCCAGATGTTTTTTCAGCCTGTCCACTCCGAAGCGAAATATAATATGGCCCATTCCTGACCTCTTTGTCCAGCCTGCGCTGCACACTTGATGCAATATTTAAGACCTCAGCAGAGAAAGGAACGAAGGGGGGAGAGAGAGGTGAAGCGTGTCCATGGTGAGAGCTGTGCGAACTTATAAGTGTTGCAGACACTACAAGAAGTAGTGAATAAAGAGAGGTGGGTGGGAATAGTGAGGACACTCACTAAATATAAACTAATAATTGATTTTGTTGGTAAAAAAGAAAACAATACTGATCACTTTGACCCTGACTAGTATAAAGCTTGGTTTTGGGCTAGGAACATGCGTGTCTCCGTGCAGGCCCTGGGGCCTGCCCTATGAGGAACATGCGTTTGCCCTGGGTGATAACAGGCATGGATCCACAGCACCTTCTAGTCCAATTCTGAGAACCGCTTCTAGAGATGAGGACGTTTTAAGTCATTCCACCCTGGGTAATAAGTCACGTGGGTATAATTTGATTTTGTAAATATTGTTGTTATTAAAGGAAAACTATGTGATTTTATCCCCCCTCCCTAATCTCCCAGGTGTGAGGAATATATTACACATCCATGTTTAATATAGTTTTAGACAGTATCTATTTTTAGACATTTCCGTTTTAATGGATAACCATATCATTCTATATATATTTTTATATCATACATTTTTTTTTTAGGTTATGGGTTTAGCTGGTTTTAAAAGGACAAGTCTGAGACATCATGAAACAAAACACACCAGGTATCATACTGAACGCTGAAGATGTTTAACCGAAGTCTAACCTTTATACCCCTCCCTTGTCGGATTTCCCTAACCTACACTTTCTTTTATGAGTAATGATACAAGATAGATTAATCATTACAAAAAACCACTTATTATATTAATAATATTGTATCGAGACGAAGTCAAGCAATTTCGAACTCCCAAAAGTATCAAGACGTGAGATTAAGAGATCCATCAGGAGGAAACGTTGTTAATGTGGCCTACCACTAATTATATAGAGAGGGCCAAAAGGTCCACTGTTTATTAACATAATTATCATCAGACTACTACTATCTGTCCCACAGAGACCTCTCCAGAAAAAACTCAGCAGGATTCTGGATGAAGCAATTGGGGAGGGCATAATCTGTGAAAAGGAATCTGACTTCCTCTGGGTTTGAATATCCTACTATTCTTGGACGTTTATATGTGTGCCTAGGTGCATAAACAAAAGGATTACCCCCCAGGTAGGGTCCTATAGTTTCAGGCAATCGATAGTCTGGATAGAACCCAGCCTGTAACTTTGTTGTATTATTTTTTTTGGCAAAACGTGTACCTTACCTTGATTCATATTTAGAGATACTTTGGATTTCAATCAAATAAACGAAAGACATACATGTTGGGGAATTGACTGTTATATTGGAACTTATATTCAAGTTCTTATATACAAACACAGTCCACACAGATGGATTAAATCTTTGATTTACTTTTTAAGCATCTGAGAGCTTTAGAGCGAGCAACAGGCAAAATGAATTTCATTATGAGTATACTTGATTTCATACTGAATCGATAAATTTTTTGTTTTGATCGGATGTTTCTTTAAGCATAAGTAAAGGGGACCCACGATGGCGCCATATGCGCTGGGCCCTTCTTACTGCCACATCTGTTCTTTGGGTTTTTTGGTGGGAAATTTAAATTGGAATCAATATAGAACCATTCCTTACTGCTGAGATTTATAGATGATTTTTTATCATCTGCAAGCGCCGCGGAACTCCTTTGAGGAATTTTATTGATATACTAAATAATAATAGTCTAAACCATCTACTCACTAAGAATTATCAGATGATCCAAAGTGAATTTCCTTGATGTTTGAAGTAAGAATAGAAAACTATTGCTACTAACAAAGCTGTTTAGAAAAACCCACTGCCACCATTCTCTCTTATCACTTTCAGATCGCGCACCCCCTCATCTCTACTTTCGGGGGATCCCGAAGGGCCAATTCCCTCGGACACGTAGGAAGATTGTACAAAAACTGAGGATTATAACATAGACAGCTGCAGCTCTGTTCTGAGAAGATTGCTGACTATGGGATACCCAAAGGTCTTTCTCTGAAACTTGAAAGCAGTTGCATCTAATCAGGATCACATATGATAGCTGCCCAAACCCGAAGTAATGATAACATAGGTGAGTATTCATTCTAATTATACACCATGGTCCAAAATTAAAGAAATATTTCCAAAAAATTGGCATATTTTGAAAGCCGATTCTATATGTCTCTCCTTTAACACGATACCTCACTGACACAAGACGGGCTCGTAATATAGGTGATCAGCTTGTATCATAAGTCATTTCTGAGAGAAAAACAACTACAAAAGGGACGGACCAAAAATTATGTGTGGACTTCTCCTCTGGTGCAGCTCGTACATTTTGCCCATTCTTCTTCGTAAAGACCAGAATACTTGGATAAAGATAAACAGTTAAATATAAGTTAAAAGATTTATATCAACTGCAGGACAAAAAAAATTATATGATTGCCTTAATGTACCTTAAATGGCCATATGTTATATGAGGGATGACACACAAGAGCCTTAAACAATGCTAGCTAGGCACCTCTCACATATAAGAATAGCTTCAAGAGATACTATACAATAAAACTTTAACAACAGTGGCACACATTTTTTAAATTAACTTGTTGGTCAAGTAATGGCTAACAGTCATTGTCTTGAAAAAGTCAGCAGCAAAATATAAGAGAGGGAGACTTCAGAGACGTCTCCTAAAACACGAAGCTAGGTGGATCTATCTACTTAAAGCCTGTTCCCCCCCCAATGGACCTTGATTAACGTGTCTTTAATATAATCCCTTAAAGTACGACCACGAGACAATGGGAGAAAGGAAACAGTCCCCTCAATATAAACTCCGATGCAAGATAATTCGAGTTATGATCATAGAGAAGATTTGAGATGGTGATCTGTGCACACTCTAAGTGGTGACTTACATGTTTAATATTAACACTATCCTCGATGTTTGTTAGGCAACATACATAGTTTTTTTGGATCCTGCACCTTCTGGACTGGTACAATTTCCATATGTGTGATACAACTAAACATGAACTCATAACGGTTGCAAAATTGAACACTTTTTGCTATGTCGATTAATCCGGTGGGGTTATGATTGGTATGGATACTTATTTACTTTGGATATACTTTCCTCACCTCTCTTATAACCACCTATGTATCCATCTGTGGAATTTTAAATATTAAAGAGATATTATGTCCTGTTAAATACTTATAATATACTAACATAATTGTATATACTGTAAATTGGGAATATATATGTTTTTTAACTTGAACCTTGTGGACCATGACCTCTTAATGTTTTTGTAACACTGGACAGTAGGAGAACGGATGTAAACAGGTTCAACTCTAAGAATTTTGGTTTGTACGCTTGTGAATTGATAAGTTTATACTATACAAACGTTGCGTCTTCGCGAGATCCGGGACCTACTGTATCCCACCATCAGTGACCAAGCTACTAGTGGGCTAACGTGATTTGCATATTCGTGAGTGTACCGGTATAACGCTTTGTGCTGATGAAAGAGAAGTTTGGCCACAAGTCTGTATAAATAGAGTTAGAGCATTGGGTTAGTTTGGCCTGCGAAGCTCCCAGGATGGGACCTGAGGGAAATGCGCTCACCCCAGGGAAGTCTCATGTATGGCACTTTATCTTCTTAGTCTATATTACTTATCCACTATGGTATTATGTGTTATTGCACAGCTATATTATGAGGTCAGAAGTTCTGTGTGTTTTGTTTGTTTTTTTTACGTGTTTTTTAAAATGTTTTTCAATTGTCCCCACTATTAATAATAGGACTTTGTTTGTTTACACTAAGGTCAGTGATGCAGTCTAATCTTTTTTCCTTTTATCTTATATAGCCCTGACCTTACCTGGTTATGGCAGTGTTACCCACTTGGTGTAGGGATGCGTTTCGTCCCCTGTACCTGGTTAATGGCAGTGTTATCCTGGGGGTGGTGTGAGGGGATTGCTGTTCTTCCCCTGTACGGTTATGGCAGTGTTACTTGGTGTGAGGGGGGTTGATGTCATACTGTACCTGGTTATGGCAGTGTTACCTGTGTGATGGGGGTTCGATGTCATACTTGTACCAGGTTATGGCGGTTTTCCTTGGTGTGATGGGGGTTTCGTGTCATACTGTAACCATGTTATGTCAGTGTTACCTTGGTGTGAGTGGTCGCTGTCATACTTGTACCTGGTTTATGGCACTTGTACCTTGGTGTGAGGGGTTTCGATGTCCATACTGTACCTGGTTATGGCAGTGTTACCTTGGTGTGAGGGGGTGTGTCATACTGTACCTGGTTCTGTGCGATTGTTACCTTGGTGTGAGGGGATTGGCTGTCCGACTGTACCGTGGTTATGGTCAGTGTTCCCTTGGTGTGATGGGATTGGCTTCCCCGCTGTATACCTGGTTATGGCAGTGTTACGTTGGTGGTGAGGGATTGGCTGTCCCAACTGTACATGGTTAAGGCATGTTTACGTTGGGTGTGAGGGATTGCTGTCCCGCTGAACCTGTTATGGGCAAGTGGTTCCCTTGGTGGTGAGGGATTTGGCTGTCCCGCTGTAACCTGGTTATGGCAGTGTTACGTTGGTGTGATGGGGATTGGCTGCCCCCTGTACCTGTTATGGCCAGTGTTACGTTTGGTGTGAGGGGATTGGCTGTCCCGCTGTAACCTGGTTATGGCAGGTCACGTTGGTGTAGGGATTGGCTGTCCCCCTGTCCGTGTTATGGCAGTGTACGACGTAGTGTGTGGAGGGGATTGTGTTGTCCCCCGTCCTCGGTTATGAGGCAGTGTTACCACCATTTGGTGTTATGGGAGTTGGTGCCCCTGTACCTGTTATGGCATGTGTTCCTTGGTGTGAGGGGTTCGATGTCATACTGTTTCTGCTATCGTAGTGTTACCTTGTGTGAGGGGTTGGATGTCCCCTGTCCTGGTTAGTGCAGTGTTACCCTGGTGGTGAGGGGATTGGCTGTCTCTCCCTGACCTGGTTATGGCAGTGTTACCTTGGTGTAGGAGTGCTGTCCCCCTGTACCTGGGTTATGGCAGTGTTAACCGTTGGTATTAGGGGTTAGAATGTCCCCCTGTAACCTGGTTATGTCTGTTCCCTTGGTGTGTAGGGGTATTGGCTGTCCCCCTGTACCTGGTTTATGCAGTGTTACCTTGGTGTGAGGGGATTGGCTTGTCCCCCTGTACCTTGTTATGGCAGTGTTAACCTTGGTGTGGGGATTGCTGTCCCCTTTACCTGGTATTGCGTGTTTACCTTTGGTGTGAGGGATTGGCTGTCACCCCTGTACCTTGTTATGGCAGTGGTTCCTTGGGTGAGGGGATGGGCTTTCCCCCGTGTAACCTGTTTTATGGCAGTGTTACCCTGTGTGAGGGGTTGGATGTCATACTGTAACCTGGTTATGGCAGTGTGTACCCTTTGGTTGAGGGGATTGGCTTGTCCCCCTGTACCCGGGTTCATGGCAGTGTTACCTTGGTGTGAGGAGATTGGCTGTCCCCATGTACCTGGTTATCTGGCAGTGTAACCGCTTTTGGGGTGTGAGGGGTTAGATGCATACTGTACCTGGTTATGGGCAGTTTGGTTACATTGGTGTGAGGGATGTGGCTTCCCCCCTGTACTCTGTTATGGGCAGGTTCATGGTGTGAGGGGATTGGCTGGTCCCCCTGTACCTTTGTTATTGCACGTGTTACCCTTGGTGTGAGGGATTGGCTGTCCCCCTGTACCGGTTATGGCAGTTACCTGGTGTGAGGGGATTGGCTGTCCCTCGTTATTTTATGCGAGTGTTACCCTTGGTGTGATGGATTGGCTTCCCCCTGTACCTGGTTATGGCAGTGTTACCTTGGTGTGAGTGGATGGCTGTCCCCCTGTACCTGTTATGGCAGTGTTACCATTGTGTGAGGAATTGGGCTTCCCCATGTACCTGGTTATGGCGTGTAACCATGTGTGAGGGGGTTAGATTGCATACTGTACCATGTATGGCAAGTGTTACCTGGTGTGAGGGTTTGGATGCTCCCTGTACCTGGTTATGGCAGTTGTTACCTTGTGTGAGGGATTTGCGTCCCGCTGACCTGGTTGGCAGTGTTGCCCTTGGTGTGAGGATTGGTTTGTCCCCCTGTACCTTCTGTTATGGCTCGTTTACCTTGGTGTGAGTAATTGGCTGTCCCCTTACCGGTTTTGGTCATGTTACACCTTGGTGTGAGGGGATGGCTGTCCCCCTGTACCTGGTTATGGCCAGTAGTTACCTTGGTGTAGGGGCGATTGGCTGTCCCCCTGTACCGGGTTATGGTCAGTGTTCCCTTGGTGTGAGGAGATTGGCTGTCCCACTGTACCTGGTTTATGGCAGTGTTACCGTTGGTGTGAGGGGGTTGGATGTCCCCCCTGTACCTGGTTATGGCAGTGTTACCTGGGGTGAGTGGGATTGTGCTGTCCCCCTGTACCTGGTATGGCAGTGTTACCTTGGTGTGAGGATGATTGGCTGTCCCCCATGTACCTGGTTAATGGCAGTGTAACCTTGGTGTAGGGGGTTAGTATGTCATCTGTACCATGTTATGGCAGTGTTACATGGTTGTGGGGATTGGCTGTCCCCCTGTAACCTGGTTAATTGCAGTGTTACCTTGGTGTGAGGCGGGATTGGCTGTCCCCCTGTAACCTGGTTATGGCAGTGTTACCTTGGTTTGAGGGATATGGCTGTCCCCCCTGTTACCTTGTTATGGCAGTTTACCTTGGGTGTGAGGGGTTGGCTGTCCCCCTGTAATCGGTTTATGTAGCGGTTAACCTTGTGTGGGGGAGTGGCTGTCCCCCTGTACCTGGTTATGGCAGTGTTACCTGGTGTGAGGAGATTGGGGCTGTCTCCCATGTACCCTGGTTAATGGCAGTGTTACCTTGGTGTGAGTGGGTTGGATGTCATACTGTCCTGTGTTTATGGCGTGTTAACCTTGGTGTAGGTGATTGCTGTCCCCCTGTCCTGGTTATGGCAGTGTTACCTGGTGTGAGGAATTGGCTGTCCCCATGTACCTGGTTATGACAGTGTAACCTTGGGTTGAGGGGGTTAGTATGTCATCTGTACCTGGTTAGACAGTGTAAACCTTGGTGTGAGGGGGTTAGATTTCATACTGTAACCTGTTTAGGGCAGGGTTACCATTGGTGTTGAGGGGGTTAGATGTCATACGTACTGGTTATGGCAAGTGTTTACCATGGGTGAGGGGATTGGCTGTCCCCCCTGTACCTGTTATGGCAGTGTTCTACCATTGGTGTGAGGGGATTTCTGTCCCCGGTTACCTGGTTATGGCAGTGGTTACCACCTTGGTGTGAGGGTGATTTGGCTGTCCCCCTGTACTTGTTATGGCAAGTGTTACCTTGGTGTGAGGGTATTGGCTGTCCTCCTGTAACCTGGTTAGAGGCAGTGTTACCTTGTGTGAGGGGATTGGCTGTCCCCCGTACCCTTGTTATTGCAGTGTTACCCTTGGTGTATAGGAGATTGGCTGTCCCCATGTACCTGGTATGGGCAGTGTAAGCCATGTGTGAGGGTTAGATGTCTACTGTACCTGGTTATGGCAGTGTTACCTTGGTGTGCGGGGTTTGGATGTCCCCCTGTACCTGGTTACTGGGCAGTGTTAGCCTTGGTGTTGAGGGTTGGCTTCCCCCTGTACCTGGTTATGGGCAGTGTACCTTGGTGTGAGGGATTGGCTGTCCCCTTACCTGGTTATGCAGTGTAACCTTGGGTGTGAGGGATAGGCTGTCCCTCTGTACCTGGTAGGCAGTGCTACCTTTGTGTGAGGGGATTGTCTGGCCCCTTTGTACCTTCTTTTTTTGCATGTTTACCTTGGTGTGAGGGGGTTGGCTGTCCCCCGTACGGTTATGGCAGTGTACCTTGGTGTGAGGGGTATTGGCTTGTCCCCCACTGTATCTGGTTATGGCAGTGTTCTCCTTGTGTGGGGATTGGGTGTCCCTACCCTAGTACTGGTTATGGCAGTGTTACCGTTGGTGGAGGAGATTGGCTGTCCCCATTACCTGGTTATTGCAGTGTACCTTGTGTGAGGGTGTTGGATGTCATAACTGTACCTGGTTATGGTCAGTGTTACCCATTGGTGTGAGGGGATTGCTGTCCCCCTGTACCTGGTTAATGGCATGTTTACCTTGGATGGTGATGAATTGGCTGTCCCCATTGTACCTGTTATGACAGTGTAACCTTGGTGTGAGGGGGTTTAGAATCTATATATACTGTACCTGGTTATTGAACAGTGTAACCTTGGTGTGAGGGGTGTAGATGTCATACTGGTACCTGGTTATCTGCGTGTTAACCACTTGGTGTGAAGGGGGTTAGTATGTCACTGTACCTGGTTTATGGCAGTATGGTGACCATGGTGTGGGGGATTGGCTGTTCCCCCTGTCCTTCCTGGTTATGGCAGTGTTACCTTGGTGTGAGGGGGTTGGCTGTCCCCTTGTACCTGGTTATGGCAGTGTTATCTTCATGTGAGTGGATTGGATGTCCCCCAGTGCCTTGTTATGGCATTGTTACCTTGGTGTGAGAGTGTTGGATATCATACTGTTCCTCGTATGGCAGTGTTACCTTGGTGTGAGGGGGTTAGATGTCATACTGTTCCTGGTTATGGCAGTGTTACCTTGGTTTGAGGGGGTTTGCTGTCCCCCTGTACCTAGTTATGGTAATGTAACCTTGGTGTGAGAGGATTGGCTGTCCCCCTGTGCCTGGCTATGGCAGTGTTACCTTGGTGTTAGAGGGCTGGCTGTCCCCTGTACTTGGTTATGGCAGTGTTACCTTGGTGTGAGGGGGTTGGCTGTCCCCCTCATACACAGCCCCATAGAAAGTCCCATACACAGCCCCATAGAAAGTCTAATACACAGCCCCATAGAAAGTCCAATACACAGCCCCATAGAAAGTCTCATACACAGCCCAATAGAAAGTCCAATACACAGCCCCATAGGAAGTCCCATACACAGCCCCATAGAAAGTCCAATACACAGCCCCATAGTCCAATACACAGCCCCATAGAAAGTCCAATACACAGCCCCATAGAAATTCCAATACACAGCCCCATAGAAAGTCCCATACACAGTCCCATAGAAAGTCCCATACAAAGCCCCATAGAAAGTCCAATACACAGCCCCTAAAGAGTCCAATACACAGCCCCTAAAAAGTCCAATACACAGCCCCAAAGAAAGTCCAATACACAGCCCATAGAAAGTCCCATACACAGCCCCATAAAAAGTCTAATACACAGCCCCATAGAAAGTCCCATACACAGCCCCATAGAAAGTCCAATACACAGCCCCATAGAAAGTCCCATACATATGATATTGTATGGGACCTAGGAATGTGCATTGATTATCTTTTCTATGTTTATATATATAGATATACTGTATATACAGATAATATGATATTGTATAGGGCCTAGGAATGTACATTGATTATCTTTTCTATGTTTATATATATAGATATACTGTATATACAGATAATATGATATTGTATGGGGCCCAGGAATGTGCATTGATTATCTTTTCTATGTTTATATATATATATATAGATATACTGTATATACAGATAATATGATATTGTATGGGACCTAGGAATGTACATTGATTATCTTTTCTATGTTTATATATATATATCATTGATTATCTTTTCTATGTTTATATATATAGATATTCTGTATATACAGATAATATGATATTGTATGGGGCCTAGGAATGTACATTGATTTTCTTTTCTATGTTTATATATATATAGATATACTGTATATACAGATAATATGATATTGTATGGGGCCTAGGAATGTACATTGATTATCTTTTCTATGTTTGTATAAATGTTTGACCAGATCAGTTATGTAATGAAATTACCAGTTTGCTACCAGTATATAATGAAAATGAAAGTTTGCTACCAGTATATACTGAAATTGCCAGTTTGCTACCAGTATGTAATGAAATTACCAGTTTGCTACCAGTATATAATGAAAATGGAAAGTTTGCTAACAGTATATACTGAAATTGCCAGTTTGCTACCAATATGTAATGAAATTGCCAGTTTGCTACCACTATGTAATGAAATTACCAGTTTGCTACCAGTATATAATGAAAATGAAAGTTTGCTAGCAGTATATACTGAAATGTAAAGTTTGCTACTAGTATATACTTACCATATATACTCGAGTATAAGTCGAATTTTTCAGGCTTTAAAATTAGCCTGAAAACCTAACCTCGACTTATACTCGGGTCAAGTCCTAATTTAGCTCCAAATTCTGCAATTACAGATAGTAACCAGTAGGTGGTGCTGTGTTAACCTGCATAGAAAGTTACAGGAGCTGATCTGCCTGTACACTTCCTGCTTCCTGTATTCTGGCTCTGTATTCTGGACTCACTCAGCACTGTCACTGGATGCTGTAAATCTGATGGGTCTCCTCAGTACAGTACAATGCAAAGGACAGCTTGAAACTACAACTCTCAGGTGACATTTTTAACTATTAGGGTCAGAGAATCCTTTACTATATGGGGGGCAGCGTTCCCTTTACTATATGGGGTCAGAGGGCCCTTTACTATATGGAGAATTGTAAATTATGGTAAGCTTAATTAAAAGTTTACTGAACCTTGCCACTCCACATGTTTAGAAACTGAAACTCCCAGCAACAAAGCATGCTGGGAGTTGTAGTTTCCAAACATCTGGAGTGCCAAAGAATTGGAGGTTACTGGTACTGGATTTGGCTATTACTGTATGGGATTCATATATGGGAATTCTGCTGTCCATTTGAAGGGCAACTAAAGCCTAAAAACAACAAAGAATTAGAAGGCAGTAGGGGTGATAATTTCTACCCTCGGCTTATACTCGAGTCAATCAGTTTTTACAAATTTTTCAGGTAAAAATAGGTACCCCGACTTATACTCGGATCGACTTATACTCGAGTATATACGGTACATTTCCAGTTTGCTTCCAGTATATACTGAAATTGCCAGTTTGCTACCATTATAATGGAATACCTGGTGGGTGTGGCTTAATTGGGACGGGGACTCAATTAGGAATCCGGGTAGGATAACTCAGTTCGGACCCAAAGGTCCCTCAAATTCCTATTCCAGAGCTATGTATGTGCAACAAAATCAAGACCCTCAATGTACAGTTCTCCCACTTAAAAAGTATGGAATATATATAATATAACAAGTGCAAAATGATCAAAAATAGTTTACAATTGAACTTAATAATGAATTCCAAAACATACATACAAATTAATACATATGTTACCATCATCACGCCGATGGTGCAAGGATTTAAAGTGATGTCCTTCCTTAGCCCAGTGCCCGATTATATCATTGCTCTCCTTTGTTGGGATTATCATCACTATGGCAGCCTATAAAGGGTAACTAAAGTAAAAAAAACAATTTTGACCAGTCATCAGTATTTCCCCCAACCTGAATGAATACACAACACTCAACTGACCTACCTTTAATGCATGTGACATATTTAAAGGGTAAGTAAAAAAAAAACAATGTCCTCATCATTGACATTATTGAGTTTTTAAATCTGCAGCACAAACACACAAATTCCCTTCCAAAATACAGTCGTTCAAGCCAAATTCAAAGTTTATACTTAAACTTTCCCTTTCTAGTTATTATTATATTTCTAGGACCTTTATAAAGACATATTCAAAACTAAACAACCATGTATGTATGTATGTATTAGCCACACCCTAATAGTACTTGATCTAATCAACACAAAGAGAACAAATCTGTGGCCTGGAATAGAATAATAACGAAACATCGTGGGGTCCAGCATAATTAATATTTAAATGTATTCTTCTGTGTCTAGCATAATTTAATAATGACTCATTGATAATATATTTTAAAACGTTCTAGTGCTAATAAAGAGCTAATTAATACTCATATACAGTATCTAACATTTCAACAGTGCTTATATTTATTATAATATTAAAAATAAAAAAATAACTTCCCCATATGATCACAATGGAGAATTGTAATAAGCTCATAACCATATAGTCTTATTATCCATAGCATATTATGTGCTGCATAAACAATAATTTAACACCTTGTTAGAGTCAGAGGATGAACAATATGTAGATGTGCCGAAACCTACCATATAGCATCTATTAACCCTTTCCATGCCACCAACATGTATGATGTTACATATAAAAAAAAGTACCAGATCTTTCTGAAGCAGGCAATAATCAATTGTATTACCTCTTGTCATTGTAGAATCCAGGGTATTGAATTTAGCCAACACATTCTTTAGAGTGGCTCTAGACCGCTGCCAAAATATCATTGATAAAAACACTGTATATCAAAATAGATTAGGCACACTTGGCCAAAATATGTAATCAAATAAAAGAACTGAAATATCCATATGCCAAGGCCGCAACCATGGGATTACCTGATATTTGCAAAATGGCAATACTAACAATTTATGTAAAAATCCCTAATCTGATTGTTTCATAACCATTTTCTCTTGTATATGTTCCATGGAGAATATTAGTGTATTCAAAACAATGATGTGCAGCAAATTATCCCAGGAATCATCAAGGTGCGTCTCCTGTCTGATGGAGTGTGGTAATATGTATATAAAGAAGGTAGGGGGCAGACTTCATACCGAATTATACATAAGGATACTGCAGGAAATAGCCTGTTACATGCTCAAAGCATCATTACTTAAAGGCATCCCTGTTGGACAGAGCTAGACAAAATTGTACATCTCTGCTGATTTAAAAGGGCAGTCAGAATTGTGTTACGCAGAGAGGCTACCCCAAAAATTGGCTCCGAAAAGGCAAATACTCTCAGAGGGAAACATTGGGTTTGGAACAAAGAATAAAACCAATAAGACCAGTGAATTTGGTTACCAAAATTGGTCTTGGGTTCACAGCTAATTAAAAAATATTGGTTTATTCTGCAATCCGATGAGCCATTAAGAAATACTCTAGGATTGCGCCCGCAAAGCCCCTACAGTTGAACAACTTGGTTTCCAGACATTTTTTGTCCATTAAAACCCTACTTGGTTTGAGCTAATTCCTCTAAAAGGTAGCCACAGATGTGGAAAACTGTATACGTGAAATAAATGTACCTATGAAAATCAGGATAGTAAGGTCTTTATGATTAAAGATTTTATTAACTGTAAATCGAAAGGAATTATGTAGTTGTCCCATGTTATATGTGGGGAAGACAATTAGGCGATTGCGTATGAGACTAATGGAGCATATAGTGATATTAGGAATAATGAAGAAGTAGTGGGGCAAGACACTTCTCTGAGAATCATGCTTCAGACCCAAGTTGCATCACGCATGGGCATTGGAAAAAATATGACCTCCTGCGTGAGGGAATGGGATAAAAAGATCCTAAAAAAAAAGACAAGAGGGATCTTACTATGTAGAGTAGATCAAGATGTGATGACTTTGGCGCCCTGACTTGCTGGGCACCGCCATCTTGGAAGGATCGGAGTGGTCGGAAAGGTGAGTACCCTTCTGACAGTACCACTTCCCGGGGGGCCACAGGACCAACATGGCATGGGGAGCATGGACGTCGAGTGCTTGACTCAGGAACACTCTTCAGGACCAAAGCCTTTCCACTGGATGAGATACTGCAAGGTGCCTCTGGAACTCTGTGGATCAAGGATATTTTCTACTTTGTATTCCTGATGGCCGTTGACCATGACTGGAGGAGAAGGCTGTGAGGTAGAGAACTGATTAGAGGAGACAGGTTTCAAAAGTGATACATGAAAGGCATTAGGATTCCTTATTTCAGGAAGAAGTTGCAATCAGACAGCTATAGGATTCATTTTCTCAAGAAAAGATTAATGTTTGGTGGAAAGCCATACTATATCTCAGACGGAGAGTAAGGAGGAGATACAGTAGTCTCCGTATCTTGTCAGCATGGATTTCGTTGAGGAAGATTTTTCAAGATGATCTTGGTAGCCCTCCAAATAGGGGACATATGTGCAGCATGGTCATTGGCTGAAGGAACATCAGAGAGTAGGAAATCTGAGGAAAAGCCATTGGGTGTTGACCATAAATAACAAGGAAAGGTTGATGAAGCTCGATGGGGCAATCATATGTTCGATGAGGGGCCTTTTTACAGAATACATCAGAAATTTGATACTGAGGGGGTAGCTAAATAGCCTTAATCGAATTGACAAGATAGAGGAAGGAGGATGGAGACAGTTTCTCAGACAATAGAACTCCACTGGGAAATATGGTTAGTGTGCCAGTCTTTATTGTGGATATGGTGCTAAGCCAGAGAAGGCCCAAGACAATAGGAGCAGAGGGACAGTCAGTAATGAAAAATGTAATATATTCGGGGTGAAGTGGACCAACCTTAGAAGCATTTCCATGGTAGACTGAGAGATTACATTGGTTGAGGCTTGTCATCGATAGAAAACACCAAGGGGAGTCTTGGATTTTGTGGAATCCAAAAAGTTGCCAGTTGCTCCGGAATCAATAAACGCCACAGATCAAAAGATGAGGAATCAAAGAAAGTTGCACAGGCAAATGTGAAGAGTGTGGGTAGGGTGAAATGGTTATACTGCACAGATGAGTAACCCCTTTCAAATCTGAGCATTGGGGTTCCCAGTTGTGCTGGACAGAGGTGGCAAAGTATCCTCCAATCCCCACAATAAATACAAAGGCTAGTATTGCGTCTTCGCAACTTCTTTCTCAGAAAGGTGAGTCTTACCGATCTGCATGGGTTCTTCCAAGGTTGTTGTTGAAGAACCAGGAGCAGAAGCTTGGAGAGGGGGATTGACAAAACGTGGAGCCAAGGGAGGGAAAGACCTCTTATGCGTTCCTTCTCAGCAAGCCATTCTCTATGGCGGGTGGTCAATCTTAATACTCAAAGCGATAAGTTCATCCAGGGTAGTAGGTAATTCTCTGTGGACCAAATCATCTTTTAATTTATCAGAAAGACCTTGCTATAGGCTGCAACATAAGCTTCATTGTTCTAGGTCAATTCTGCTTCTAGGGTTCATAACTCTGAGAAAAATGTGCCGCAGTGCAGTTATTTGGACGTAGCTGTAGAAGCCGTGAGGAGGCAGCAGTAGTTTGCCGGGGGCATCAAAAACAGACTTGAAAGTTGACAAAAATTCAGAAGAATAGTTAATAAGGGAAAAGTCCTTTTCCCACAAAGGTGAAGCCTATTCCAGTGGTTTCCCTTCCAGTAGGGAAATTATGTAACCCACATTGGCTCGTTCTGATACAAAGAGAATGGCTGTAATTCAAACTGGATCAGGCACTGGTTAACAAACCTCAGCAAGTTTTGGATCCCACGCATAATGAGAGGGGGGAGGAATTTGTGGCTTAGAGTTCCCACTGGCAAAAGAATCGGTGGGGCCACAGGAGCTGCACTGGAATCAGGAGCAGCAGCCGGGGTGGTGCAAGGAGAGCTCCAGTGTTTGACCGATTCTATTTGCCGGTCTTCATCCATCCATGCCGCCATTTTCTGTAAAATCTCCCCCAAATCTATGGACGTTTCCTGGCTGGGTCCATGGCCAATTATACTGTAGGTACCTGTACTGACGTCAGGCAAAGTCGGGACCAATGACGGTGGGAGTCCACAGAGGAGGGCTGGAGGCATAGCAAACTGAAACAGTCTTTGGATGATAAATATACAAGGCAGGATCAGGACGCAATGCAGGATCAGGATACTTCAGGAGACAGGAAACCAGGACAACAATGCAAGACGGGATCAGGATACTTAAGACAGGAACCCAACAAAGGAGAGCAATGATATAATCGGGCACTGGGCTAAGGAAGTGCCGCAGTGCAGTTATTTGGACGTAGCTGTAGAAGCCGTGAGGAGGCAGCAGTAGTTTGCCCGGGGGCATCAAAAACAGACTTGAAAGTTGACAAAAATTCAGAAGAATAGTTAATAAGGGAAAAGTCCTTTTCCCACAAAGGTGAAGCCTATTCCAGTGGTTTCCCTTCCAGTAGGGAAATTATGTAACCCACATTGGCTCGTTCTGATACAAAGGAGAATGGCTGTAATTCAAACTGGATCAGGCACTGGTTAACAAACCCTCAGCAGTTTGTGGATCCCCAGCATAATGAGAGGGGGGAGGAATTTGTGGCTCTTTAGAGGTTCCCCACTGGCAAAGAATCGGTGGGGCCACAGGAGCTGCACTGGAATCAGGAGCGCAGCCGGGGTGTGGCAAGGAGAGCATCCAGTGTTTGACCGATTCTATTTTGCCGGTCTTCATCCATCCATGCCGCATTTTCTGTAAAATCTCCCCCAAATCTATGGACGTTTCCTTGGCTGGGTCCATGGCCCAATTATACTGTTAGGTACCTGTACTGACGTCAGGCAAAGTCGGGACCAATGACGGTGGGAGTCCACAGAGGAGGGCTGGAGGCATAGCAAACTGAAACAGTCTTTGGATGATAAATACAAGGCAGGATCAGGACGCAATGAGGATCAGGATACTTCAGGAGACAGGAACCCAGGACACAATGCAAGACGGGATCAGGATACTTCAGAAGACAGGAACCCAAACACCCCGGTAACCTGTTTTATGGAGTGTTACCCGTGGTGTGAGGGGTTGGATGTCATACTGTACTGGTTAATGGCAGTGTGTACCCTTGGTGTGAGGGGATTGGCTGTCCCCCTGTAAACCTGGTTCTGGCAGTGTTACTGTGAGGTGGTTCCTATATGTGGTGTGAGTGTTACCTGTGTAGGGATGTGGCTGTCCCCCGACTGTTCTGCAACCTGGTGTGAGAATGGGGCTCTGCCATGTCCGGTAGGCATCCCTTGGTGTGAGGGGGTTAAGATGTCATACTGTACCTGGTTTATGGGCGTGTTACCAATTGGTGTGAGGGAGGGCTCTCCCCTGTACCTGGTTATGGGCAGTGTTACCATGGTGTGAGAGGTGATTGGCTGTCCCCCTGTACTTGTTATGGGCAGTGTTACCTTGGTGTGAGGGGATTGTGCTGTCCCCCTGTACCTGGTTATTGCAGGGTTCCCCATGGTTGTGAGGGATGTGGCTGTCCTCGACCTTGTTATGGCAGTGTTACCTTGGTGTGATGGATTGGCTTGTCCCCCTGTACCTGGTTATGGCGTGTTACCTGGTGTGAGTGGATTGGCTGTCCCCCTGTAGGGCCTGTTATGGCAGTGTTACCTTGGTGTGAGGAGATTGGCTGTCCCCATGTACCTGGTTATGGCAGTGTAACCATGGTGTGAGGGGGTTAGATGTCATACTGTACCTGGTTATGGCAGTGTTACCTTGGTGTGAGGGTTTGGATGTCCCCCTGTACCTGGTTATGGCAGTGTTACCTTGGTGTGAGGGGATTGGCTGTCCCCTGTACCTGGTTATGGCAGTGTTACCTTGGTGTGAGGGGATTGGTTGTCCCCCTGTACCTTGTTATGGCTTGTTTACCTTGGTGTGAGGAGATTGGCTGTCCCCATGTACGGTTTATGCAGTGTTACCCTTGGTGTGAGGGATTGGCTGTCCCCCTGTACCTGGTTATGGCAGTGTTTACCTTGGTGTGAGGGGATTGGCTGTCCCCCTGTACCGGTTATGGCAGTGTTACCCCTTGTGGAGGATATTGGCTGTTCCCACTGTACCTGGTTATGGCAGTGTTACCTTGGTGTGAGGGGGTTGGATGTCCCCCTGTACCTGGTTATGGCAGTGTTACCTGGGTGTGAGGGATTGGCTGTCCCCCTGTACCTGGTTATGGCAGTGTTATCCTTGTGTGAGGAGATTGGCTGTCCCAGTTACCTGGTTATGGCAGTGTACCTTGGTAGGGGGTTAGAGTGTCATCTGTACCATGTTATGGCAGTGTTACATGGTGTGAGGGATTGGCTGTCCCCCTGACTGGTTATGGCAGTTGTTACCTTGGTGTGAGGGATGGCTGTCCCCCTGTACCTGGTTATGGCAGTGTTACCTTGGTGTTTAGGGGATTGGCTGTCCCCCCTGTACCTTGTTATGGCAGTGTTACCTTGGTGTGAGGGGATTGGCTGTCCCCCTGTTATCGGTTTTATGGCCACGTGTTACCTTGGTGTGAGGGGATTGGCTGTCCCCCTGTAACCTGGTTATGGCAGTGGTTACCTTGGTTGAGGAGGATTGGGGCTGTCCCCATGTACCCTGGTTAGGCAGTGTTTACACTTGGTGTGAGTGGGTTGGATGTCATACTGTACCTGGTTATGGCGTGTTAACCTTGGTGTAGGGATTGGCTGTCCCCCTGTCCTGGTTATGGCAGTGTTACCTTGGTGTGAGGAATTGGCTGTCCCCATGTACCTGGTTATGACAGTGTAACCTTGGTGTGAGGGGGTTAGATGTCATACTGTACCTGGTTATGACAGTGTAACCTTGGTGTGAGGGGGTTAGATGTCATACTGTATACCTGGTTTGGCAGTGTTACCATTGGTGTAGGGGGTTAGATGTCATACGTACCTGGTTATGGCAGTGTTTTACCATGGTGTAGGGGATTGGCTGTCCCCCTGTACCTTGTTATGGCAGTGTTTACCTTGGTGTGAGGGGATTGGCGTCCCCTTACCTGGTTATGGCAGTGTTAACCTTGGTGTGAGGGGATTGGGCTGTCCCCCTGTACCTTGTTATGGCAGTGTTACCTTGGTGTGAGGAGTATTGGCTGTCCTCCTGTACCTGGTAGGGAGTTGTTACCTTGTGTGAGGGGATTGGCTGTCCCCCTGTACCTTGTTATGGCAGTGTTCCCTTGGTGTATGGAGATTGGCTGTCCCCATGTACCTGGTATGGGCAGTGTAACCATGGTGTGAGGGGGTTAGATGTCTACTGTACCATGGTTATGGCAGTGTTTACCTTGGTGTGAGGGGTTGGATGTCCCCCTGTACCTGGTTATGGGCAGTGTTACCTTGGTGTGAGGGATTGGCTGTCCCCCTGTACCTGGTTATGGGCAGTGTAACTTGGTGTGAGGGATTGGCTTCCCCTGTACCTGGTTATGGCAGTGTAACCTTGGTGTGAGGGGATAGGCTGTCCCTCTGTACCTGGTATGGCAGTGCTACCTTGGTGTGAGGGGATTGGCTGCCCCTTTGTACCTTTTTTTTTGCATGTTTACCTTGGTGTGAGGGGGTTGGCTGTCCCCCTGTACCTGGTTATGGCAGTGTTACCTTGGTGTGAG
Organism: Hymenochirus boettgeri; assembly: GCA_019447015.1. NCBI lineage: Eukaryota > Metazoa > Chordata > Amphibia > Anura > Pipidae > Hymenochirus > Hymenochirus boettgeri. The sequence goes on from CM033469.1 coordinate 8,951,087, forward strand.
GGGATTGGCTGTCCCCCCTGTATCTGGTTATGGCATGTTACCTTGGTGTGAGGGGATTGGCTGTCCCCCTGTACCTGGTTATGGCAGTGTTACCTTGGTGTGAGGAGATTGGCTGTCCCCATTTACCTGGTTATGGCAGTGTTACCTTGGTGTGAGGGGTTGGATGTCATACTGTACCTGGTTATGGCAGTGTTACCTTGGTGTGAGGGGATTGGCTGTCCCCCTGTACCTGGTTATGGCAGTGTTACCTTGGTGTGAGGGGATTGGCTGTCCCCATGTACCTGGTTATGACAGTGTAACCTTGGTGTGAGGGGGTTAGATGTCATACTGTACCTGGTTATGACAGTGTAACCTTGGTGTGAGGGGGTTAGATGTCATACTGTACCTGGTTATGGCAGTGTTACCTTGGTGTGAGGGGGTTAGATGTCATACTGTACCTGGTTATGGCAGTGTGACCATGGTGTGAGGGGATTGGCTGTCCCCCTGTACCTTGTTATGGCAGTGTTACCTTGGTGTGAGGGGATTGGCTGTCCCCCTGTACCTGGTTATGGCAGTGTTACCTTGGTGTGAGGGGATTGGCTGTCCCCCTGTACCTTGTTATGGCAGTGTTACCTGGTGTGAGGGGATTGGCTGTCCCCTGTACCTGGTTATGGCAGTGTTACCTTGGTGTGAGGAGATTGGCTGTCCCCCCATGTCCTGGTTATGGCAGTGTTACCTGGTGTGAGGGGGTTGGATGTCATACTGCGCTGGTTTATTGCAGTGTTTACCTGGTGTGGAGGGGATTGGCTGTCCCCCTGTACCTGGTTATGGCAGTGTAACCTTGGTGTGAGGGTATTGGCTTCCCCCTGTCCTGGTTATGGCAGTGTACCTTGTGTGAGGGGATAGCTGTCCCCTCTGTACCTGGTTTGGCAGTGCTACCATTGTGTTGAGGGGATTGGCCTGCCCTTTGTACTTTTTTTTTGCAGTGTTACCTTGGTGTGAGGGGTTTTGGCTGTCCCCCTGTACCTGGTTATGGCAGTGTTACCTTGGTGGAGGGGGTTGGCCATCTCCCTGTTTCTGTTAGGCGGTGTTACCTTGGTGTGGAATGGTTGTCTACCCTCCTGTACCTGGTATTATGGTAGTGTTACCCTAGTGTGAGGGATTGCTGTCCCCCTGTACGTTGTATGGTTGTAATTGTGTTGTGGAGGATTGGCTGTCCCCCTGTACCTGTTATGGCAGTGTTCTACCTTGGTGTGAGGTATTGGCTGTCCCCTGTACCTGGTTATGGCTAGTTTTATCTGGTGTGAGGGGAAGGCTGTCCCCTTTTACCTGTTATGGCATTGGTACCTTGGTGTTAGGATTGGCTGTCCCCTGTGCCTGGTTTGGCAGTTGTTACCTTGGTGTAAGAGGGCTGCTGTTCCCCCTGTACTTGGTTATGGCAATGTTCTTGTGTGAGAGGGCTGGCTGTCCCCTGTTTTCCTGGTTGGCAGTGTTCCTGGTGGTTAGGGGATTGAGCTGTACCTGTGCCTAGTTTATGCTGACAGTGTTACCTTGGTGTAAGAGGGCTGGCTGTCCCCCTGTTCCTGGTTATGGCAGTACTTACCTGGGTTTAGGGGATTGGCTGTACCCCTGTGCCTGGTTTATGGACAGGTGACCTTGGTGTAGAGGCTGGCTGTTCCCCCTGTAAACCTGGTTATGCAGTGTTTACCTTTGGTGTGAGTGGGCTGGCTGTCCCCATGTACTCTGGTTCATGGCAGTGTACCACCACCTTGGGTTAGGGGTTTGTCTGTCCCCTGTACCTAGTTAGTAGGCAGGGTTCCTTGGTGTTGGGGATTGGCGTCCCCCCTGTACACTAGGTTTATGGCAGTGGTTTTACCCTTGTGTGAGGGGATTGTCTGTCCCCTGTACCTATTGCAGCGTGTTACTGGTGTTAGGGGATTGGCTGTCCCCTGTACCTGGTTATGGCAGTGGTTACCTTGGGTGAGAGGGCTGGCTGTCCCCCTGTACCTGGTTACTGGCAGTGTTACCACCTTGGTGTGAGGGATTGTCCTGTCCCTGTCTAAGTTATGGCAGTGTTACCTTGGTGTTAGGGGGATTTGGGACTGTCCCCTGTACCTGGTTATGGCAGTGTTACCCTTTGGTGTGAGGGGATTGGCTGTCCCCTGTTACCTGGTTATGGCAGTGTTATTTGGTGTGAGGGTGATTGGCTGGCTGTCCCTTGTACTTGGTATGGGCAGTGTTAACCTGGTGTGAGGGGATGGCTGTCCCCCTGTACCTGTTATTGCAGTGTTAACCCTTGGTGTGAGGGATTGTTGTCCCTGTACCTGTTATGGCAGTGTACCTTGGTGTGAGGGGGTTTGTTGTCCGCCCCTTGTACCCTTGTTATGGCAGTGTTGACCTTGGTGTGAGTGATTGGCTGTCCCCCTGTACCTGGTTATGGCAGTGTTTACACCGTTGTGTGAGAAGGCTGACTGTCCCATCTACTTGTTATGACAGTGTTACCTTGGTGGTAAGAGGCGGCTGTCCCCCTGTGCCTGTTATGGCAGTGTTACCTTGGTGTGAGGGGATTGTTGTCCCCCTGTACCTTTTTAGGCAGTGTTTACCGTTGGTGTGAGGGGATTGGTTGTCCCCCTGTACCTGGTTATGGCAGTGTTACCTTGGTGTGAGGGATTGTTGTCCCCCTGTACCTTGGTTATGGCAGTTTTACCACGTTGGTGTGAGGTGATTGGTATGTCCCCTGTACCTAGTTTGGCAGTGTTACCTTGGTGTTAGGGGATTGTTGTCCCCTTTGTACTTTGGTATGGCAGTTTTACCTTGGTGTGAGGGGATTGGCTGTCCACCTGTTACCTGGTTATGGCAGTGTTACCATTGGCGTGATGGGATTGCTGTCCATTGTACTTGGTGGATGGCAGTGTTACCTTGGTGTGAGGGATTGGTTCCCTGCCATGTACTTGGTTCTGGCAGTGTTACCTTGGTGTGAGGCGATTGGCTGTCCCACTGTACCTGGTTATGGCAGTGTTACCTTGGTGTGAGGCGATTGGCTGTCCCATGTACTTGGTAATTGCAGTGTTACCTTGGTGTGAGGGGATTGGCTGTCCCCCAGTGACTGGTTATGGCAGTCTTTTACCCTTGGTTGTGAGGGATGGCTGTCCCCCGTGCCTGGTTATGGCAGTGTTATCTTGGTGTGAGAAGGCTGGCTGTCCCCTGTACTTGGTTATGGCAGTGTTACCATGGTGTGAGGGGATTGGTTGTCCCCCTGTACCTGGTTATGACAGTGTTACCTTGGTTTGAGGGGTTTGGCTGTCCCCCTGTACCTGGTTTAGGCAGTTTTTCCTGGTGTGAGGGGTTGGCTGTCCCCCTGGTACCTGTTATGGCAGTGTTTACATGGTGTGAGGGGATTTGGGGTGTCCCGTCCTAACCTGGTTATGGCAGTGTTACCGTTGGTGTGAGGAGATTGGCTGTCCCCATGTACCTGGTTTGGAGTGGTAACCTTGGTGTGAGGGGATTGGCATGTCCCCCTGTACCTGGTTGTGGCAGTGTTACCTTGGTGTGAGGATTGGCTGTCCCCCTGTACCTGTTATGGCATTGTTACACCACCTTGATGGTGAGAGGGGATTGCTTGGCCCCTTTTCCTGGGTTATGGCAGTGTTACCTTGGTGTGAGGGGATTGGCTGTCCCCACTGTTTCTGTGTTATGGGGAGTGTTTACCCATTGGGGTGGAGGTGAATTGCTGTCCCTTTTCTGGTTATGCAGTGTTACCGTTGGTGTGAGGGGATTGGCTTGTCCCCCTGTTCCTGGTTATGGCTGTGGTACCTTGGTGTGAGGGTCTGGCTGCCCCTGTTTCCTGGTTATGGCAGTGTTACCTTGGTGTGGGGGGGGGAGGGATTGGCTGTCCCCCTGTTTCCCTGGTTATGGCAGTGTTTTACCTTGGTGGTGAGGGGTTGGCTGTCCCCCTGTACCTGTTATGCATGTTACACCTATGGTGTTGAGGGGGTTGTGGCCTGTCCCCTGTACCTGGTTTATGGCAGTTTATCTCATGTGAGTGGATTGGATGTCCCCATGGCTTGTTAGGCATTGTTACCATGGTGTGAGAGGTTGGATATATACTGTTCCTCCGTATGGCAGTGTTTTACCTTGGTGTGAGGGGTGTTAGATGTGCATACTTTCCTGGTTATGGCAGTGTTTACCTTGTTTGAGGTGTGTTTGCTGTCCCCCTGGTTTACCTAGTTATGGGTACTGTAACCTTGGTGTGAGAGGATTGGCTGTCCCCCTGTGGCCTGGCTAGGCATGTACCTTGGTGTTAGAGGCTGGCTGTCCCTGTACTTGTTATGGCAGTGTTACCTGGGGTAGGGGGTTTGGCTGTCCCCTGCCACTGGTTAAGGCATGTTACCTTGGCGTGAGGGGGTTGGCTGCTCCCCTGTACCTGGTTTATGACAGTGATAACCTTGCTGTGAGGGTTGGATGCCCTGTACCTGGTTGCAGTGTTAACCTTGGTGTGAGGGGGTTGGCTCGCCCCTGTAACTGGTTAGGCGTGTTAACCGTGTGTGTTCAGGGATTGACTGTCCCCCTGTACCTCCTGTTATGGCATGTTACCCTTGGTGTGAGTGAATTGGCTTCCCCCTGTAACCGGGTTTATGGCAGTGTGGTACCTTTGGTGTGATGGGATGGCTGCCCCCTGTACCTGTTATGGCAGTGTTACCTCGGTTGTGAGCGGGTTGGCCCCCACCTGTTCCTGTATGCAAATTTACCTTGGGTGAGGGGGGTTTGGCCACCCCTGTTCCTATGATGGCAAAGTTACCTTGTGTGAGGGGGTTGGCTGTTGGCTACTGTTAGGTCGGCCCTCCAGTTCACCAGCCACTCAATGGTCAGCCCTCCAGGTCACCAGCCACTGTTAAGTCAAAACTGTCTGGAAACTACAGGGCTGACCTAAGGGCTGACCTAACAGTATAACTGCACCAGTTATTACTTTAGCACTTCCACCCTTTCCTAATTATGCTATACTGTATCCCACCTAATTAGATTGTAAGATCTACGGGCCAGGGACCCTCTTTCCCATTTACACTGTTTCACAAGCAACTTGTATATATCATGATGCTCTTACTTTATTTATATATTGTGTAAATATAGTTTATGTCCCCTTGCATACTTTTTTATTTTATATTATACAGAACTGCAATCCCCTATTGGCACTATATCATAACACAATAGTACATGGCATACATACAAACAGCCATCGATAAACTGTAGGCTGCCTATCAGTGTATGTTTAACTATAGGCTGGCCTAGCAGTGTGTCTGCTAAACAGGAGTTCTGACCTAACAGTGTCTGCTGAACGGAGGGCTGACCTAACAGTTTCTGTAAACTGGAGGACTGTAAAATTTAGCAGCCACTGTTAGTACAACCCCCAGTTCACCACCAATGTTCACCAAGTCATCCATGTCACCAGTCAGATTAGTCCCCCTACCAACCTCTACAAGCCATGTCGAAAACTCTCCATGTTGTCTAGGCCGCCTATTTTCAAATGGGCTGGGGGGAATGAGAAAGCCTGCTATTAATTGGTCCAGTATGATAAATGCAAAGTTTGCTACAGCATAAAATTAAAAACAAAGGGTGTCGAAGACCTTCCAGACTGGGGTTACCTTGATGTGGTTGGAAGGCTTTCTTCATGTGATCACAGTAATGTATACTAAACCCCTTTGCTTATAATTATGCCGGTGTGGCAGATAATATGATATGGTTGGAGGCCCCAGAACATGTGTCATTGATTATCTTTTCTCTGTTTGTATTTCTATTTATACCATATAAGCTTCATCTTAGTAATAAGGTACGTATTTTTCCTGAAAACTATAAAACTGATTGACTCAAGTATAAGCCCATTCTCCCATAGAGATCCATACACAGCCCCATGGAAAGTTCATACACAGCTCTATAGAAAATCCCATGTCACAACCCCATAGAAAGTCCAATATACATGCCCGCCCCATAGAACGTCCAATACAAGCCCATAGAAAGTCCAATACAAAAACAGAACACAAAAAAAAACAATAAAACAAATAAACAATACAAAGCAAACAACAAAAAAAACAACAAAACAAAAACCAAAGAAAAAGAACAAAAACACAACACAAAATAAAAAACAACAAACATGAAAACAACAAAAAACCCAACAGGGAACCCACAACAAAAAACAAAAAAAAAACACAAACAAAAAAAACAAAACCAAAAAAACAAACAAAAAGACAAAAACAGGAAACACAAACAAAAAAAAACAAAAACAAACAAAACAACACAAAAATAACAGGGGGAAAAAAAACAAAACAAAAAACAAAAAACAGACACAAAAAGAACAAAACAGAAAAACGAACAAAAAAACAAGAAACACAAAAACAAAAAAAAAGAAAAAAAAAAACCACGACAAAAAAAAAAAAACAACAATACAAAAAAAACACAAACACACAAAACAAACACAACACAAAAAAAAAAAAAAATACAACAAAAAAACAACAAAAACAAAAAAACAAAACAGGGGCGGCAAACAAAAACAGGTGAAACAACAAAAAAAAAAAACAATAAAAAACAACAAAAACAAAAAAACAAACAAAAACACGAAAAAAAAAAAAAACAAAAAAAAACAAAACAAAACAAAAAAACAAAAAACAAACACAAAAAACAACAAACGAAAAAAAAACAGAACAAAAAAAAACAAAAAAAACAGGAGACAAAACAAAACAACAAAACCAAACAAAACCAAAAAACAAAAAATAACACTAAAAAAACAAACAAACAAAAACCAAAAAAAACACACAAAAAAAAAAAACTAAACAAAAAAACAAAAACACACACCAAAAACAAAAAAGCAAAAAAAAATCAAAACAAACAAAAAACACCAAAAAAAATAAAAACAAAAACAAAAAAGAAAACAAAATAAAACACAAAAAAAACAAAAAAAACAACAAAAATAAACAAACAGAAAAGATAAAAACAAAAAACAAAAACAAAAACACAAAAAAAGACAAAAAACAAAAAACAAAAAAAACAAAAAAAAACAACAAAAACATACAAAAAAAAAAAAAAAAAAACAAAAAAAAAAAAACACAACCAAAAAAAAACACATGAGAACAAAACACAGAAAAACAGGGAAAACATCGCAAAAAATAAAAAAAAACAAAAACAAAAAAAAAAAAAAAAACAAAAAAAAAACAACAACAACCAAAACAAAAACATAACAAAAAACAAAAAAAACAAAAAGAAAAACCACCAAAAACATCTAACAACAAAAAAAACCAAATAAAAAAAAAAAAAAAAAAAAAAACACAATAAAGAAACACACAAAACACAACAACACAACAAAAAACCAAAAACAAAAAAACAACAAAAACAAACAAAAAACAAAAAAAAACAAAAAAAAAACCCCAAACAACAAAAAACAACATGAAAAGAAAACAAAAACAAAAAAAAAACACCAACAACCAAAAACGAAAAAAAAAAAACAAAAAACCATAGAAAAAAAAAAAAAAAAAAACACAAAACAAACAACAAACAACAACAACAAATCAACAAACATACAAAAAACAGTAAAGAACAAACAAAAAAAAAACCAAAACAACAACATACAACACAACCAAAACAACAAACCACAAAAAAACCAAAAAAACAAAAAAAAAACAAAAAAAAAACAACACAACAAAAAAGAAAAAAAAAAAACACACACAAACAACAAAACACCAACAAACCATACAAACAAAAAAAAAAAAAAAACAAAAAAAAAAACAAAAAAACAAAGACAAAAAAAAAAACAAACAAACAAAGCCACAAAACAAAAACACACAAAAAAAATAACAAAAAAAAAAACAAAAAAATACAAACAAAAACAAACACAGAACAAAACCAAACCACGGAAAAACAAAAAAAAAAAAACAACAAAAACAAAAAAAAAAAAAAAAAAAAAACAAAAACCAAGACACACAACTACAAAAAAAACAAAAACACAAACAACAAAAAAAAAAACACAAAAAAAAAACAAAAAAAACACACGAAAAAAAAACAAACCACAAAAAACAACACAAACAAAAAACGAAACACAAACAAACAGGGGAACAAAACACCCAACAAAAAAAAAAAAAAAACAGGAACAAAAAAAAAAAAAAACAGAAAAAAAAAAAAACAAAACACAAAAAAAAAAAAAAAAACAAAAAAACAAAAAAAAAAAACAAACAACAAAAAAACCAAACAGGCAAACACAAGAAAAAAACACACAAAAACAAAACAAAAAAAAAAAAAAACAAACAAACAAAAAAACCAAACAAAAAAACAAAAAAAAAAAAAAAACAAAAAAAAAAAAAAACAAAACAAAAAAAAAAAAATACCACACAGAACACAAACAACAAACACATCCAACATACAAAAAAACAAAAACAAAAACAAACAAAACAAAGAAACAAACACAAACAAAAAACAACAACACAAAAAAACACCAAACAACAAAAACAAACAAAAACCAAAACAAAAAAACAAAAAACGCAAAAAAAAAAAAAAAAAAAGAACAACAAAAAAAAAACAAAACACAAAAACACAACAAAAAAAAAAAACAAAAAAAAACACAGGAAACAAAAAAACAATAAAAAAACAACAAAAAAAAAAAACAAAAAAACAAACAACAAACAAAAAAACCAACACATGAAAAATACAACAAAAACCAAAAAACAAAAAGAAAAAAGAAACAAAACCAAAACAAACCAAAACACAAACAAACCACAAAAACACAAACTAAAACAAAACAAAAACAAAAAACAACAAAAAAACAAACAAACACCAAAACAAACAAAAAAACACAGAAAAGATCAAAAAACAAAAACAAAACACACAAAAAAAAAAAACAAACAAAAAATAACACAACACAAAACAAAAAAAAACAAAAGAAACAAAACAAAAAAACCAGAAAAAAAACCAAAGAAAAAAACAACAAAATCAAATAAAACACAAAAAAAACAAAAAAAACCAAAAAAAAAATAAAAACAAAAAACAAAAACAAACAGGGGTGAAACAACACAAAAAAAACCCAAAAAAAAAAAAAAAAACTAAAAAAACAAAAAAACAAAAAACAAGACAAAAACAAACAAAAAAAACAAACAAACAACAAACAAAAAAAAAAAAAACAAACAGAACAAACAAAAACAAAACAACAAAAAAAAAAAAAACAAACAAAAACAAAACAAATACAATCACACACACAAAACACAAAATAAAACCAACAAAAACAAAAAAAACAACAAGAAAAACAAAAGAAAACCAAAAAACCACAAAACAAACAAAAAAAAAAAAAAAACCACACAACAAAAAACAAAAAAAACACAAAAACCCGGGAACCAACACACAAAAAAAAAAATCAAAAGAAAAAAACAAACAAACAAAACAACAAAAAACAAAACAAAAACAAATAAAAACAAAAAAAACAAAACACAACACAAAACACACAAAAAAACACAAAACAGGGAAACACAAAAACAGAGGGAAAAAACCATCACAAAAAAACAAAACAAAAACAACAACCATAAAAAAGACAACACAGGAAAAAAAAACAAACACACCAAAACACCGCCGAAAAACAAAGGGGTAGTCAAATGGAAAAACACAACCCCAGAAAAACACCCAACCACAAACCACACAAAAAACAAAACCAAAAACAACAAAAAAAAAAACACAAAAAAACAAAATAAAAAACACACAAAAACAAACCACAAAAACACCAAACCAAAACAAAACAACAACAAAAAACAACACAAATCAAAAAACAACAGTCCCATTGAAAACCCCATACCATCCCAACTAGAAGTCCCATACACAGCACCATAAGAAAGTCCAATACACAACCCCTAGAAACGTCCGCATACACAGCCCCATTTAAAATCCCATACATACCCTCCCCATAGAAAGTTCTAATACACAGCCCATATAAAATCCCCTAAACATCCCTATAGAAAGCCAAATAGACAGCCCAATGAAAGTCCCATACACAGGCCCTATAGAAAGTCCCAATACACACCTCATTAGAAGTCCCATACACACCCCATAGAAAGTTCATACACAGTCCCATAGAAAGTCCAACACACACCCGCTTAGAAAGTCCAAGACCAGTCACATATTAAAGTCCAATACAAAGTCCCCGCCCCATAGAAGTTCATCCACAGCCCCCATAGAAAGTCCAATACCCACCCCAAAAAGTCCCATACACAGCCCCATAGAAGTCCATACAAAGTCCCTAGAAGTCCAATACCCGCCATAGACATCCAATACAGCCCCATAGAAAGTCCCATCACCGCCCATAGAAAGTAATAATACACAGCCCATAAAAGTCCAATACAACAGACCCCTAGAAGTTCCCATACACAGCCCATGGAAGTCCAATAGACGCCCCTGAGAAATCCAATACACCGCCCCATAGACAGTCCAATATACACAACCCAATAGAAAGTCAATACACCTCACAATAAAGTCCAACACACCGGCCCCTTGAAAATCCGAGACACATCAATAGAAAGTCCCATACACATCCCCATAGAAAGTCCAATACAACAGCCCAATAGCAAGTCCCATAACACGACCCATGGAAAGTCCAATATACCCCCCCTTAAGAAAGCCAATACAATACCACAGCCCCATAGAAAGTCCATACACAACCCATAGAAAGTCCAATACACGCTCCCACAAAAGTCACAACAGCACAGCCCCTTAGAAAATCCGAGACACAGCCTCATAGAAAGTCCCATACACAGCCCCATAGGAAGATCAATACACAGCCCCATAGAAAGTCCAATACACAACCCAAATAGAAATCCTACAAGCTCATAGAAAGTCCAACACCAGTCCATATAAAGTCCCAATATACACAGACCATAGAAGTCCAATACACAGCCCCATAGACAGTCCAATACACACAGACTCATAGTAAAGTCCAATATATAGACCCCAGAAAGTCCATACCACCCCATAGAAGTTGCATATGCACAGCCCTGAAAATCCCATACCAGCCCCATAGAAAGGTCCCATACACGCCCCATAGAAAGTCCAAATACACAGCCCCATAGAAAGTCCAATACCACCCCATAGAAGTTGCATAGCACACCCCAGGAAAGTCCATACACAGCCCATAGAATGTCCATACACAAGTCCATAGAAAGTCCCCTACACAGCCTCATAGAAAGTCTAATACACAGCTCCATAGAAAGTTCCCATCAACAGAGCCCATGAAAGTCCAATACACACCCCATAGAAAGTCCAATACCCCCAGCCCATAGAAGTCTAATACACAGCCCCATAGAAAGTTCCATACACAGCCCCATAAAAGTCCTTATACACAGCCCCATAGAAGTCCAATACACCAAGCCCATAGAAAGTCCCATACACAGCCCCATAGAAAGTCCAATATACAGCCCCATGGAAAGTCCCATACCAGCCCTATAGAAATTCCAATACAACAGACTCATAGAAAGTCCAATATATAGACCCATAGAAAGTCCAATACACAGACCCCATAGAAAGTTGCATGCCCAGCCCCATGGAAAATCCCATACACACCCCCATAGAAATCCCATACACAGGCCCCATAGAAAGTCCAATACACAGCCCCCATAGAAAGTCCAATACACAACCCCATAGAAAGTTGCATGCACAGCCCCATGGAAAGTCCCATACACAGCCCCATAGAATGTCCAATACACAGCCCCATAGAAATCCCATACACGTCGCCTCCTAGAAAGTCTAATACACAGCTCCATAGAAGTCCCTACACATCCATATAAATCCAATACACACCCCATAGAAAGTCCATACACACCCATAGAAAGTCTAATTACACAGCCCCATATAAGTCTAATACACAGCCCCATAGAAAGTCCAATACACAAGCCCCATAGAAAGTCCTATAACGACACCCCATAGAAGTCAAATACACAAGCCCCAAGACAGTCCCATACACACCCCATAGAGTTCCAATATACAAGCCCCATGGAAGTCCCAATCCACAGCCCTATAGAACGTTCCAATTACACAGCCTCTAGAAAGTCCATACACATCCCCATAGAAAGTATAATACACAGCCCCCTAGAAATCCCAATACACATACCCATGAAAGTTAGTCCATACACAGACCCTTAGAAAGTCCCCCCAGACACAGTCACAATATAAAGTCAATTACAAACACAGACTCATTGAAAGTCCCGAATACAACAGCCCCATATAAAGTCCAATTCACAGCCCCCATAGGACGTCGCAATCACAGACTCATAGACGCCAATAACAAGACACTAGAAAGTCCCATACACTGCCCATAGAAAGTCCACTACACAGTCCCCATAGAAAGTCCAATACAAGTCCATAGAAAGTCCAATACCAAAACAGCCCCATAGAAATTCCAATACCAGCCATTAAAATCCATACACACGCCCCATAGAAATATAATACAAAGCCCCATAAAAAGTCCAATACACAGAGGACCCATAGACAGTCCCATACACAGACCATGGAAATCCAATATACGCCCCCCTTAAGAAAGTCCAATACACCTCCCCATAGAAATCCCACAATACACACCCCCATAGAAAGTCCAATACACAGCCCACAGAAAGTCCAACACACAGCCCCTTAGAAAGTCCAAGACCACAGCCCCATAGAATTCCAAATACACACATCCTCCATAGAAGTTCCAAATACAAACACCCACTAAAATCCAATACACAGCCCCATAGAAAGTCTATACACAGCCCATATAAATTAAATTCCCAATACAACACCCCATAGAAAGTCCCATACCCAGCCCCATGACATCCTCACCACCCATAAAAGTCAATACCCCACCCCATACGAAAGTCGCATACACGAAGCCCCATGGAAAATCCCATAAACAGCCCCATAGAAAGTCTAATACACAGCCCCATATAAAATCCCCTACACAGCCCTATAGAAATCCCATACACAGCCCTATGAAAGTCTAAATACACAGCCTCATAGAAAGTCCCATACACAGCCCCATATAAAGTTTCAATCACAGTCCCAATAGAAAGTCCAACCACAGCCCCTTAGAAAAGTCCAAGACACAGTCAAATCTCAGTCCAATACGCAACTCATGGAAAGTCCAATACCAGCCCCATAGAAATCCAATTCACAGCCCCATAGACGTCCCAATAATACACAGACTCATAGACGTCAATATACAGACACTAGAAAGTCCCATACACTGCCCCATAGAAAGTCCCATACACAGACCCATGGAAAGTCCCATACACTGCCCCATAGAAAGTCCCATACACAGCCCCCTTAGAAAGTCCAATACACAGCCCCATAGAAGTCAATAACACAACCCAATAGAAAGTCCAATACACAGCTCCACAGAAAGTCCAACACACAGCCCCTTAGAAAGTCCAAGAGACACAGCCCCATAGAAAGTCCCATACACAGCCCCATAGAAAGTCCAATCCACAGCCCCCATAGAAAGTCCAATACACAGTCACATATACACCCATACACAGCCCCATAGAAAGTTCCAATACCACAGCCCAATAGAAAGTTCCCATACACAAGCCCCATAGAAAGTCTAATCACAGCCCCATAGAAAGTCAATACACAGCCCCATAGAAAGGCCCCTACACAGCCCCTAGAAAAGTCTACTACACCGCCCCATATAAAGCCAAATACACGACCCCTGAAAGTCCCATACACAGACCCATGGAGACCATATACGTCCCCCTATAGAATGTCCAATACACGCCCCTTAGAACTTTCTAATCCACAGCCCCATAGAAGTCCAATACACAACCCAATAAAAAAGTCCAATACACAGCCCCATAGAAAGTCCAATACACAGCCTCATAGAAAGTCCCATACACCACCGCCATAGGACGATCAATCACACAGCCCCAAGAGAAAGTCCATACACAACAACCCAATAGAATTCCAATACACTCCCCATAGAAGTCCAAGACCCAGTCCACATTAACGTCCAATACACAGACTCATAGAAAAGTCCAATACCACAGCCCCATAACTCCAATACACGACTCATAGAAATTCCAATATTAGACCCATAGAAAGTCCAATACACACCATATAAAGTTGCATGCAACAGCCCCCATGGAAATCCATAACCATCCCCATCAGAAAGTCCCATACACATCCCCATAAAAGTCCCAATACCAGAGCCCCCATAGAAAGTCACCATACAACACCCCATAGAAATTTCATGCACTCCCCATGGAAAGTCCATACACAGCCCCATAGAATTTCCAATACACAGCCCCATAGAAAGTCCCATACACAAGCCTCATAGAAAGTCTAATACACAGCTCAATATAAAGTCCCATACACAAGCCCATAGAAAGTCCAATACACAGCCCCCATAGGAAAAAAGGGTTTTTTTCCCCTACACAGCCCCCTAGAAATCCCATACACAGCCCCATAGACAGTAGGCCCATATACACAGCCCCATGGAAAATCCCATACACGATAGCCCCTATAAAGTCTAATACCAGCCCCCATATAAGCCAATACACAACCAATATGAAAAAAAAAGTCCAATACCACAGCCCCATGGAAAATCCCATATACACAGCCCCATAGAAGTCTAATACACGCCCCAGATAAATCCCACCAGCCCTATAGAAGTCCCATACCCGCCCATAGAAAGTCTAATTACCACATCCCCCCTCATAAAAGTCCCATACACAGCCCCATAGAAAAGTTCAAATACACAGTCCCATTAAAGTCCAACACACAGCCCTTTAGAAGGCGCAAGACACAGTCAAATATAAAGTACAATCCCAAGACTCATGGAACGTCCGCATACACAGCCCCCATGAAATCCACTTCACAGCCCCATAGACGGCCAATAAAAGACAGACTCATAGACAGTCCCGACATATACAGACCCATAAGTCCCATACCTTCCCCATAGAAAGTCCCCATACACATACCCATGGAAAGTCCCATACACTGCACCATAGAAAGTCCCATACACAGCCCCCTTAGAAGTCCAATACACACAGCCCCATAGAAAGTCCAATCACAACCAATAGAAATCCAATACACAGCTCCACGAAAGTCCACACACACAGCCCCTAGAAAGTCCAGACACAGCCCCATAGAAAGTCCATACACAGCCCCTAGAAATCAATACACAGTCCCACATATAAAGTCCCATACACAGCCCCATAGAAAGATCCAATACACAGCCCCATAGAAATTCCAATACACATCCCATAAAAGTCTAATACACAATACAGCCCCATAGAAAGTCCAATACACATCCCATAGAAAGTCCCATACACAGCCCATAGAAGTCTAATACACAGCCCCATAGAAGTCCAATACACAGCAACACAGACCCATAGAAAGTCCCATACACGACCCAGGAAAGTACCATTACGTCCCCATAGAATGTCCATACACATCCCCTTAGAATTCCTAATACACAAGCCCCATAGAAATCCAATACACAACCATAAAATCCAATACCCAGCCCCATAGAAATTCCCAATAACCACAGCCTCATAGAAATCCCTACACAGCCCCATAGAATCAATACACAGCCCCCATAGAAGTCCCAATACACACCCCAATAGAAATGCCAATACACAGCCCCATATAAGTCCAAGACACAGTCACATATTAAAGTCCAATACACAACTCATAGAAAGTCCAATACAACACAGCCCCATAGACCAAGTCCCAATACACCGACTCATAGAAAGTCCATATATAGACCCTAAAAGTCCCAATACACAACCCCATAGAAAGTTTGCATAATGCCACAGCCAAAAAAAACATGGAAAATCCCATACACAGCCCCATCGAAAGTCCCATACACAGCCCCTAGAAAGGCGCAATAACAGAGCCCCATAGAAAGTCCCAATACACAGCCCCATAGAAAGTTTCATGCACAGCCCCATGGAAAGTCCCATACACGCCCCCATAGAATGTCCAATACACATCCCATAGAAGTCCCCATACACAGCCTCATAGAAAGTCCTAAACCAGCTCCATAGAAAGTCCCACTCACAGCCCATAGAAAGTCCAATACAACAGCCCCATAGAAAGTCCCCTACACAGCCCCATAGAAAAGTCCAATCCAACGCCCCATAGAAAGTCCAATACACCGCCCCATAGAAACGTCCCATACACAGCCACATAGAAAGTCCAATACACAACTCCCATAGAAAGTCCAATACACACCCATAGAAAGGTCCATAAAAGCCCCATAAAAGTCCAAGACCACCCCATAGAAAGTCCAATACACAGCCCCATATAAAGAAAGTCCCATACACCGCCCCATAGAAAGTCCAATACACAGGCCCCATAGAAAGATCCCATACACAATCCTAGAAAGTCCCATACACAGCCTCATAGAAGTCCAAATACACAGCCCCATAGAAAGTCCAATACATACACAGCCCCATAGAAAGTCCCATACAACAGCACCATAGAAAGTCCAATACAACAGCCCCATATAAAGTCCCATACCCAGCCCCATAGAAAGTCCAATACACAGCCCCATAGAAGGCTGTTTATTCCAAATAATTGGGGCTTGATTCGTTTTTCACAAACTTTTTGGACTATTGATCCAGAAGTCTTTCTCAAATGCTATTGAAGTCAGATAAATTTGGGGCCACTTGGCAAAACTAATTATCGCACTGAACCACCAGCACAGTTCGCACTGAACCAGCACAGCATCACACTGAACCAAAAGCATCACATTGACCGCACAGTATCACCTGACCAGCACAGTTCACACTGAACTCAGCCAGTATCATCACACTGAACCATCACAGTAGTTCGCACAAGTAAGCACACTGAACCAGCACAGTACGTACGGAACCAGCACAGTATCGTATGAACCAGCACAGTATCACATGAACCATCACGTCATCACACTGACCAGCACAGTATCACATCACACTGAACCCAGCACAGTATCACACGGAACCACAACAGTACACACTGAACCCAGCACAGTATCGTACTGAACCAGCATCAGTATCACACTGAACCCGCAACAGCATCACACTGAACCAGCACATGTATCTTACTGAACCAGCAGACAGTACACACTGACCCAGCACGGTTTATCACCCTGAACCAGCACATATCGCAACACTTACCAGCACAGTATCACACTGAACCACAGCACAGTATCCACACTGAAAAACCACACAGTAGCAACTGAAACCCGCACATATATCATGACACTGAACCCTCACAGTACACACGAACCACACAGTATCACACTGAACACACCTATCGTACTGAAACAGCACGTATCGCACTGACCCAGACATATCGCACTGAAAAAAAAACCCCAGTCAACGTATCACAGATCACACTGTAACCCATCACAGTTATCACACTGAACCTCACAGCATCAACTGAACCAGCACGTAAATCACACGAACCATCACAGTATCACACTGAAACCACACAGTATCACACTGAACCAGCACAGTATCACTGAACCCGCACAGTATCACACTGCAACCAGCCAGTAAATCACACAACCAGCACAGTATCCACACGAACCAGCACAGTATCACACTGAACCAGCACAGTAATCACACTGAACCACACAGTATCACACTGAACCGCACAGTACACACTGAACCAGCACAGTATCGACCTTAAAGTAAAAAAAAATCTGTTTACTGATCCTTTAATTAACCCAGAATCTTTTCTTTTTTGCACTATTTGTATATAAAGAACACTTTTAAGTTTCTGCTTTGTTTTTCTTTGTCCTGCTAGAATTGTATTACTAGCCAACCCGATGTATTCTATAAATAATGTGCTAACAGTGTGTAGTTTTTTCCTGACTGTCCGCAGACTTTTGATTGATTACTAATATTAAAAGCGAGCATTTTTTAAAAAGAACATTTTCAGTGGTTTCATTCATTTCATTGTACCACAAATACATAAAAACTGTTTCTTGACTCTTTTCCTCCCTATTAAACAATTTACTTATAAAAGATACATTAAAAATAAATACCACCCATCTCACCGGGAATATCCATAGAGACTAAGGATCTGGGCTATGGGATTGTTTGAATTGAGGTGAGATCCCCCCAATACATCCAGCAATGTTTCTGTTTCCCACACAGGAGTAATTGGTACGGGCTCCCTGGTACCAGATAATATCTGGAATATGCCTCCAGTACAGCCTCTGGGTGTCTCCCAGAATCATACAGATTGGTAACCCCGGGTCAGGTTTGGTTAACAGATCAGGGACCTTGTTAATTGCTGTATAGCAAAAACTGGAATCCAAGAACGTCGTAATTCTGGGGGTTAACCTAAATAATACATACTGTGCCTTCAGGATCAGTTCTGTTTAATACTGCATACGACATTCCTCCATTCAACCTACAACCAATAGTATGTGTCCGGTTTCCCCAAAAGTCATAGCTGGTCACAAATTTTCTCCTCTCCACTAGTACTCCCAGTTTATCTTCTATACACATACACAACCCCACATCACAACACATGTACTTCACTCCTCCTTTTTTTTTTCTTACAGAAGTTTATACACACTCTCTCTTGCTTCCTCTATCACATGTATCATACAAAGAAACACACACACACACACACATTCTCTTCCCACTGTACTAAAATATGATTTATTTAAAAAAAAAAAAAAAAATCTACTCAGCGCAACATTATCTTGTAATAAATACTTTCTTTCTTATAAGGAATTACTACTGTGTTTCCCTGTCAAGCACTGCCGCCATATAGTAATATCTCCTTTTGAATGTATTTTGTATTCCTCAAAAGGTTCAAATAAGCTTCAACTGACAGGCAGAATTGTAGTTTAGAGCCCTCAATCTGTTTGTAAGTTAAAGACAAGGTTTATTACACAAGAAACATTACAGTGGAGTGGGTTCACAGCCATGGCTCATTTATTAGAACAACAGATATAGTACACAGCCATGTGTCAGTGTTTCCCCTGCAGTCAGTAGTATTAATGTATTACGCAGTGGTTTATTGGATTGGGCTGCATCTGTAGATCAGTGTAAGGGAACTATCTAACTCACATCATTAATAGGGAGCCTGTCTGGTTACTGCATTCACCTGGGACGACTTTTTCTTAAACATGTCCTAGTCATATATTATATAAAAAAAAATAAACACAACTTTAGTAGAGTATTTTTTTCCTATCTCATTAAACTGAAAATTTAAATCAGATTAATTTTGTAAAAAAAAAAAAATTAAATCTATACTATACCTTATATTAAACAAGTAAATTAACCCTTTAAAATGCTTCAGATTGTACGGTTTTATAATATTGGTATTAAATCACCACTATATTGTGTACCCTTTTTTAATGTACACATAAAATCATAAAATTTACCCCTGAATGCTATACATAGTCTTTGAAGGTCTCATTCATCCAGGTCATGGGATAAGTGTTGTATTCAGTTGTCGACTAGACTTAAAGTTTAGTTCTGAAGAACCTTTCGCTATTCATCCGCCTAGGCATATCCGCTGGCTTTCTCAATACAGTTAGAGGTCCAATATCCATCTACAGTATGTTAACAGCGACACACAGAAAGGGATACCCTGTGAGTTTCAATTGACTTCCTTTGTCTGACGCAACCAACAAGTTTTACTCTGGCTATATTTAGAAGGGAGCACAGAGACATCCATTTTTAAAAGACATACTGATCACTTAAAGTATTGATCCTTGCCAATAAGGAAAAATCCTTCCTCAAAATGCTTTTAAAAAATTATTTTTCTTTTGAATTTCAACTTGTAAAAATGGGCTTAGTCCCTTATTCTAAGTATGGGTTACTATTCCTAACGAGGATCTCTTGGTTTAAAATGTAATGGGACAGCCAATCCCCTCACACCAAGGTAACACTGCCATAACCAGGAAAAGGGGACAGCCAATCCCCTCACATCAAGGTAACACTGCCATAACCAGGTACAGGGGGACAGCCAATCCTCTCACACCAAGGTAACACTGCCACAACCAGGTACAGGGGGACAGCCAATCCCCTCACACCAAGGTTACACTGCCATAACCAGGTACATGGGGACAGCCAATCTCCTCACACCAAGGTAACACTGCCATAACCAGGTACAGGGGACAGCCAATCCCCTCACACCATGGTAACACTGCCATAACCAGGTACAGGGGGACAGCCAATACCCTCACACCAAGGAAACACTGCCATAACCAGGTACAGGGGGACAGCTTGTTTTCATGAAAGCCTTCCAGGAGTTAATGTTCCCTAAGAGATTTTAAATACTTAAAGATGGCACTAAGCGCAGCGCCTTGAAACGGCACAATACAGCAGAAAAATTCCCTTAATAGCCATTATTTGTTTGGCCTTACTGTTTTTTTAATGTTTTGAAATTCTTTCAAAATATCACACAAGCTAAAAAGAACATTGAAATGGGCTTTACAAACTAAAACTAATACATTTGCCATTGAAAACAATCTGTACGGTTTACGTAAATTGGTACAAAGAAAATGTGCTTATTTCACAGA
Organism: Hymenochirus boettgeri; assembly: GCA_019447015.1. NCBI lineage: Eukaryota > Metazoa > Chordata > Amphibia > Anura > Pipidae > Hymenochirus > Hymenochirus boettgeri. Next base: position 8,971,587 of record CM033469.1, read on the forward strand.
TTTTCTGTCTGCAAGTCTTTGGTTTCCTTGGTAATGATTTACTTGCCTGCAGCCCTGAGAGGCATAAATAAAAATTGGAAAAACAATGGAACTTAAAGAGAACTTAACCCAATTTTTTTATACCCAGAATCTGAAAACAACTCCCTAAAATTTTGTGACCAACTGTAACAAGTTTCTGCCATAGCAAAGGACTGAGCATGTGCAGAACATATAATGGTCGTTGACCAAACTGTGTAATACTAGAATGCTGAGATAAAGCACAACCATATGTTTATTTAGGTAAATTTCCCAGCGCCTGTATCAAAATGAAGGTAACACACAGATTACTGGTTTTATATCAGGTGTTCTGCCTTCTGGCTCGTGTTGTTATGTGGCTTTAGTTGCCCTTTAAAGGACAACTCCACTATTTAAAAAATAAAAGTACCTAACGCAGTGATGTAAGAATTCCCAATCACATTTTGTTGAGTAGCGCCAGCACATACATTTTTTTATTTGCCAAGGTAGTAATTAGACAATTACTTTAAATTCAACTTTAAATTTAGATTTCTGTGTATTATCAAATCATTATCAAATAATTTTATCAAATCATTATCGACCAACTCCAAATACTTCTTTGTAGTTGCCAGTTCCTCCTTAATTTGCTTGGTACCCCATTGATATCGAAAATGGTCAACTATGGTTAAAAAAGTACTTGTGGTCCTTTGAGAGAATCTCTCTGCTTAAAAAAAATGACTTTAAACAAAATTCTCAAATTGAGCTTGAATTCAGCTGGACTTACAATTATCATCTTTCCTGGCTCTGTGAAATAATGCTCATCTTGGTAATATTGCTCATCTGTGTTTAAAATAACAGCTCCAGTTTAATGCGTCCATACTCTGATTGCCATCTATCAGGAGGGAGCTGGGGCAAACGTACATGATTTGTTCCGAATATTAAACAGCGGCCTTTAGTAAAACTTGATGGATCCGTTAGTGCTGTTAGATGTTCACCTCTCTGCATGTTCAATGTCTGAAATTCCTGTCATGCGGAGGTATGTTGATTCTTGTTTGTTCATATTCCCATTAATTATTGGCCATGCTAAATTCTATTATTTGATTGGTTCCTTGCCTACCATCTTTGAAGATGACTACTAGTAACCACACATAGTAAAATGACATTGCAGTAGATGTAAACGGAAAAGGACATCGTGACCATAGACTCCTCTAGTTTCTAGGAAAACAGTGTATGGACCACGTAAACATGCAGTAGAGATGTTCGAAACTGCTGAGTTTCGTTCTCGTCTATTTTCAAAAATCGTCTACTTTCGATTTTCAATGATTGTCTACTTTTGATTTTCGATAAAAACCGAAAATTCAAAAAATCCGGGTTCCTGTGAAATTCGGAAGTTTCGAAAGTTTCGTCGGGACTTTGAACCCTCAGATTCGATTCGAAACTGGGTTCTATTCATCCCACATTACATCTCTAAGATGCAGTGATGGAACTAGAAATCACAGGGTCCCCCAGAAACCATATGGGGCCCCTATACATGCTTCATCCACAGTGTTTTCGGGAGGAGGCTATAACAAATAGAAAAAATAAGAAGATAAGGCCCCCGTGCTCCCACTTTATACATGAACATACGCTTTTTTTTATCAATTAAAGGGCAAGTCCAGCCCTGAAATGAAAAGTTACATCAGGTAAATCACCCCCCAAAACCCTAAACGGTATTAGTTTGAAATATGAAATTATAAGTCTAACCTGAAATCCTGCACAATGTCCTGTTTCCCCTGTTTCTCGCTTCCTGGTTCTGAGCATGCCCAGGCTCAGTACAGGTTACTAAATTGCTCAGTTTCCATGATGCATTCAGCATAGCAGGCAGTAAGAATTTAGAGGACAAAGTAGGATTTATAAACACATTTTAAAGAGCCATTCTTTCTAAAGATGTTCTTATGAGGGTGGAGTTTCCTTTAAATACAATGGTGCTGATACAATAAAGGGTGCAAAAGTTTGCCCATGTTATAAATCTGCTGCAGCCAATCAGATGTTACCAACCTGCAGTAACCCAGTAAAAAAGCTAGAATCTGATAGTTGCTGCTCCACTTATTGCCCCACCCAATATGTTCTGTACTATCATTCTGCTTGTGTAATAATTTGCTACTGATGTTTACACAACATATGGATGTTACATTTCTAATTTTCTTCTATTTTCTTTCAGTACTTGTCCATATTGTCTGTGTTATGTAGCGGAGCTGGCTGCTGGAGTACTGGCGTATCTCTATCATGAACTGTAAGTGGCTTTTTTTCAAGGAGATTTTATTCATAGGGTGAAATAAAACATAAGGGTTAGAAGTGTTGTTACACAGCCCTGTTACTTACTTTAATTATAAGTGCCCCAATTATGAGATGATCTGATAACTAAATAATATCCCACTAACAATTTATTGCTCTAGTGCCCAGAGCAGGGATGTCCAACCTGTGGCCCTCCAGATGTTGGAAAACTACAACACCCAGTATTCCTTGGTTTCTTCTGCAATGGAGAAGGCTGGGCGTTGTAGTTTTCAAAAATCTGGAGGGCTGCAGGTTAGAAATCCCAGACCCAGCTTGGCATAGCCAGGAAAAACCAAATTGGATACCGCATTATACAGAAAATGAGTGATTGGATAATCCACGGAATGGCGGCAACGAAAGAGTTACTATGTTATGTAACATAGTAACTCTTTCGTTGCCGCCATTCGCGTGGCAGGACGCACATAAGTAAAAAGACCTTTCAAATGCAGCAAAAAAAAATCAAAGTTTATTGCAAGCAATTTCTGTACTTCTCTTAAAGGTAACAGGTATAAAAGGACTCCATACTGAAACAATAGTTATCTTTAGATATCCAATCTGAACTATCTTCTGCTAGGTGCAGTTTTGCTATAACTGGAATGGACACAGTGGTCATGCAAATCTGTGAATTGCATGATGGGAAATTCCCTCTTCCAATGCTGCCTCTTAGTAATTACTGAGCATGCTTGCCCTTATAGACAGCCCGAGGTCCGGAAGGGAGGTCGGTTAAAATTGGGAGGAGAGATACTGAGCCTGAGCAAATCAATTACTGTATCTAAGGAATGCAGCGACACACAAACCTCAGAGTATGTGCTATTTACATGTATTAATTTTAGATAAATGAGGCAAAGTCATTTTTTCACTATAGTGGGCCCTTTAAATAATGAACAGGCTCATTCTACCTTACCGGCCTCTAACTGATTTATTTCTTTTGCAATTTGCAGATAAGTGAAGAACTTAAGCAAAATCTCAATAAAACAATAGTGGAGACATACGCTGAGCCAGGAAGAAGCACATTACTTCCGCCATCGATCATCTACAGCAGGATGTAGAAAATCTTAATTATTGTTGTAACCTTATTAAATATTTAGCGGCTTTTACAGCTCCATGTCCGTAATTGAGAGCATCCTTGAATGTGTATCTAATAAAACATGTTTAACAACAGGAGGAAACCCTTTAGTGCGGTATACAGTCTACTGCTGGGAGCAGGAACATTTTATGCTAAGCACTATGGGTATAATGCAGAGAAACGGCAGTGAGCGCTGGATGAAATGTTACTTTATCCTTCTTTTGTTTCTTTCTAGGGCACACATGTTTCTGTCATTATTGTAAATATATATTTAAAGAAGGAACATTAAAATTGAGAGTAACTTTCATTTTCATTTAACTTTCCACACCAGCCCTTAAAGGGCATGTCCAACCTTAAAACAAAAACTGGTCACATATTTGATACTTCCCCCAACTGATATATTGGGCACATTATTTAATGTATTATTGCCAAATATTTATGTATAAATATTGTCCCCATTCTGGCAGATTAAGCTGGCCCCTTCCAAGGCTGATATCACAGCCAATGATTGACTTCTGATTTCCCTACTGCTTTTACTGCACATGCTCAAGCTTATAAAAGCTCATTGAGCAGAGGGAGGGGCAGATATTTGCCAGAACGAAGAGAATATATCATTAATATCTTTCTATCTAATTAGGCTAACTTTTTTTACTGATAGTCTATTGAACTAAAAATGTAAAATGTTACCCAAAATAATATATATTTTTAGGATAATTAATTAACTCTCACAGCTCTCACTCTTCCTGTCTGAAATCAATATTGTTGCAGGTTGGTGGTCAGGAAGAGTGTGAGAGCAGTGAGCAGCTCCTACCTCCTAACAGTACACAATTATAGATTATTTTAAGGACAAATGACATTTTTGTAAGATAGTCCCCTATATATTTGTCATATTTTAACCAACCATGAATCCTTACTAGACATTTTCCATAAACCCCACTCAGATATCTTTCTTACACAAACAGGTTCAATGTTTATAATGTAATCCTTGTGACAGTAACAGTAACAGTGAGATATTGGCCAAGCACTTTGCCTTTCTGCATTAACAGTTTAAGTGTTGCGGTAGCGGGGGCATGATGACTGAGACACTGGGTACATCAACTCAGCACAATCTCTGATAGACTTGTTCCTGACACTGCTGTAAGACTATGACCATGCACTGTGGGAGGAGAGACCATCCTTCCAACATATATAAAGTGGAGGTAGAAAAACTACGGAGCTTGTTAGATGGAATCTTATAGGATTTATTAGTTACAATTCTGGATGTAGCAATAAGGAGATTTCCACCCGATTTCCTGCTCGCCAACTATTCCTCCTCTGCTCGCTACAAGCTCTTTAACAAGCTTGCACATGTGCAGAGAAGGCAGCTGACACCCAACCAATATTTGAAGTTTGTTCCCCAAGCTGCCTTCTCTGCAGTAATGTAAGTATTGCAGGCTGGGGGATTGAGGGGTATTTAGCACCATACCAATTTTAGTTTTGGGGTAAAAAAAATGCATCCCTGAAAAATAAAAAAATAAAACACCATTAATTCCATGTCTGCAATTTTCTTTACTCTACAGGGGATGTATTACAAAACTGGAAGAGTTTATTCAAGACATCTCCTGCTTATTGGAGGGGTGTCTATAGGCATTGCATGCTTCCAGGTAAGAGACTGTGGACAAACTGCACACCCCAAACATGGCTTCCTATCTCCAGCACAAACAAAACACCAGAACAAGACAAATTACTTAAAGGTTTCTAAATATTTGTTCTGTCCTATAGCACAGGGGTTGCTAATTAACACGAAATACTATTTGTTATTTTAAGCAATTCCAAAGTTACGCCTGCTCGAAATAAAAAATATCTTTACTTCCTTAAACCCTTCCCCGTTCTCCCAGTGGGACACACATGCTCAGTGTTATTTCTTCTAAAACGTGGAATAGTGAGGAAGGTGAGGAAATGTCTAAATAGCTACATTGTATTACCTGTTTAGGGGAGGAAGATGTTAAATAAAAATTAAATACCTGTATCAAGATGGAGTAGATTTTTATGGGCTGTCCAGTCTCTGGTAAAACTCTGGTACAACATTCCTCGCCGAAAATTAGAACATTAGTTCCTCCTGCTCTACCAGCACTGCAGGTGTTCACAGTAAATATGTCCTGCATAGTAACCAGTTTTCTTCTCACATCACAATAATGAATTACAGCTCCATACCATTGCGCCTCCTCTGCATCATCCCAGATCTGCATACCCGGTGCCTCTACAATGAAGCAAACTGAATTATTGGCTCAGGGCATGCCCTGAGTGGAACACTTAAAGTCTGCAGTTTAAAAAGATTCTCCTTCCTGCAATACTGCATTTGAGCACCAGTCAGTGTAAGTTAGCCCTCCTTCAACAGTCTGTTTTAGTAGTCAACCCACAAACCCACCCCACAAGCCATGTCTTTATTCCCGCTTCACGTGCTCCCCCACCTGCCTATAGGTGGAATTAAGAAGTTGTTTCAGGTGGCAAAAACCCTAGGAACACCTCTGTGCATACCTCCCAACAACAGACCATGGAAGTCTTGAAGCTCTCCTCCATTCTACCAAATCCTCTCTCGGCCATGCCCCAAATATCCAAGCCCAGCCCCATGGGACAACCCTGTGCAATTACAGGTGCTTTATCCATCGGCTACTGATTTCACGTGACAATTAGAGCTATCTGCTGTTTAGGAATTATACAATCCATGTAGGCTTATGTATATTCTACATTTGGTTCTCTATAGGAAGGTGTTAAATGCTTTGGCTGAACAGTATCTAGAGAGATGATAGGTCGGCTCACAGCTGAACACAATCAGAAGAAGAAATAGAAAGAACTAATTTGTCTCGTTTAAGCCAAATGAATAGCGTTTTACTTGGCTTGGCGTATAAGATATATTAAATATAATAAGTTTCTGTACATGAATACAATCATTCTATAGGATTGCAGAGAGCTCCTGCATTTCCCTCGTTCCTGTTTTAATGCATTTTAATGCAACTCTGGCAGACGGCTAAATTGACCTCAACCAACAGAAGGCGATTTACTGGATCTGCAGTGTAAAGTCATTGTATGACCTTTCATATACTGTACATCTGTCTGCAATCCTGCGTATCTATGTACGTATACTTACATCTGTCTGCAATCCTGCGTATCTATATGTCAGTATACTGTATACTGTACATCTGTCTGCAATCCTGCATATCTATATGTACAGTATACTGTATACTGTACATCTGTCTGCAATCCGCGTATCTATATGTACAGTATACTGTACATCTGTCTGCAATCCTGCGTATCTATATGTACAGTATACTGTACATCTGTCTGCAATCCTGCGTATCTATATGTACAGTATACAGTATACTGTATACTGTACATCTGTCTGCAATCCTGCGTATCTATATGTACAGTTATACTTTATACTGTACATCTGTCTGCAATCCTGCGTATCTATATTACAGTTACTATATACGTACATCTGTCTGCAATCCTGCGTATCTATATGTACAGTATACTGTTACTGTACATCTGTCTGCAATCCTGCGTATCTATTGTACAGTATACTGTATACTGTACACTTGTCTGCAATCCTGCGTATCTATATGTACAGTATACTGTACATCGTCTGCAATCCTGCGTATCTATATGTACAGTATACGTATACTGTATACTGTACATCTGTCTGCAATCCTGCGTATCTATATGTACAGTATACTGTACATCTGTCGCAATCCTGCATTCTATATGTACAGTATACTGTATACTGTACATCTGTCTGCAATCCTGCGTATCTATATGTACAGTATACTGTATACTGTACATCTGTCTGCAATCCTGTGTATCTATATGTACAGTATACTGTACTGTACATCTGTCTGCAATCCTGCGTACTATATGTACAAGTATACTGTACATCTGTCTGCAATCCTGCGTATCTATATGTAGAGTATACTGTATACTGTACATCTGTCTGCAATCCTGCGTATCTATATGTACAGTATACTATATACTGTACATCTGTCTGCAATCCTGCGTATCTATATGTACAGTATACTGTATACTGTACATCTGTCTGCAATCCTGCGTATCTATATGTACAGTATACTGTATACTGTACATCTGTCTGCAATCCTGCATATCTATATGTACAGTATACTGTATACTGTACATCTGTCTGCAATCCTGCGTATCTATATGTACTGTATACTGTACATCTGTCTGCAATCCTGCGTATCTATATGTAGAGTATACTGTATACGTACATCTGTCTGCAATCCTGCGTATCTATATGTAGAGTATACTGTCATCTTTCTGCAATCCTGCGATCTATATGTACATTATATTATATACTGTACATCTGTCTGCAATCCTGCGTATCTATATGTACAGTATACTGTACTGTACATCTGTCTGCAATCCGCTTATCTATATGTAAGTATACGTTACTGTACATCTGTCTGCAATCCTGCGTATCTATGTAGAGTATACTGTATCACTGTCTGCAATCCTGCGTATCTATATGTACAGTATACTATATACTGTACATCTGTCTGCAATCCTGCGTATCTATATGTACGTATACTGTATACTGTACATCTGTCTGCAATCCTGCGTATCTAATGTACAGTATACTATATACTGTACATCTGTCTGCAATCCTGCGTATCTATATGTACAGTATACTGATATTGTACATCTGCTGCACTCCTGCGTATCTATATGTAGTATACTGTATCTGTACATCTGTCTGCAATCCTGCGTATCTATATGTAGAGTATACTGTACATCTGTCTGCAATCCTGCGTATCTATATGTACAGTATACTGTATACTGTACATCTGTCTGCAATCCTGCGTATCTATATGTACGTATACTGTACATCTGTCTGCAATCCTGCGTATCTATATGTAGAGTATACTGTATCTGTACACTGTCTGCAATCCTGCGTATCTATTGTAGAGTATACTGTACACTGTCTGCAATCCTCGCGTATCTATATTGCAGTATACTTTATACTGTACATCTGTCTGCAATCCTGCTTAGTCTATATGTACAGTATACTGGACATCGTCTGCAATCCTGCGTATCATATGTACAGTATACTGTATCTGTACATCTGTCTGCAATCCTGCGTACTATATGTACTGTATACTGTACATCTGTCTGCAATCCTGTGTATCTATATGTACAGTATACTGAATACTGTACATCTGTCTGCACCTGCGTATCTATATGTACTGTATACTGTCATCTGTTTGCAGTCCTGTGTATCTATATGTACAGTAACTGTACACTGTCTGCAATCCTGCGTATCTATATGTATCTCATACATATATATATATATAGGTAAAGTTATCATAGTGATCATTCCATATACGTACACTTTCTGCATAGATCTATACTACTATATAGGAAATGTTATCGTAGGGACCTTTCATATATTGTACATTTGTCTATATATATCTATATAAAGTAATATATATATACTGTCACAACAAACCCATAGCCATTTTTATTCAGCCGGGTCAAAATATCATTGGTTGGCGCCAAACGGACTGTGGGCACATTTTGTGTGTCAACCATGGGGTCCATTTAGCCGTCAGATTAAATATACTCCAATCAGTCTGTTGGTGATGAAATTGACTTCCGATATCTTTGACCAATCGTCAAATAGAATGTGTGTACACAGGCTTATGACTTATATATATCAAGTTCCACTCTCTTTAACACAAGTATGCAAGAAATCCCATCTAGTGGATGATGCAAGGAATGCCATCTAGTGGATCATGCAAGGAATGCCATCTAGTGGATCATCAAGGAATGCCATCTAGTGGATGATGCAAGGAATGCCATCTAGTGGATGATGCAAGGAATGCCATCTTGGATCATGCAAGGAATGCCATCTAGTGGATCATGCAGAATGCCATCTAGTGGATGATGCAAGGAATGCCATCTATGGATCATGCAAGGAATGCCATCTAGTGGATCTTGCAAGGAATGCCATCTAGTGATCATGCAAGGAATGCCATCTAGTGGATCATGCAAGGAATGCCATCTAGTGGATCATGCAAGGAATGCCATCTAGTGGATCATGCAAGGAATGCCATCTAGTGGATCATTTTTAAAATGATTGTATAGTGTGTGCAAATGGCAGCAATTCACAAGCAATGCAGAATGCCAACTAGGAATGCTGGGAGCTGTAGTTTTCAGAAGGGTGGCAGGTTAGATATTTATATTATCTCAATGATTGTGATACAAAATATTGTAGACATTTTTGGGTGATATAGAAGGTCAGGAAATGTCAGAGGCCCCGTTATCAAAGACACACTACATATTCATTGATCTTCCCATATTATATATATATTACATCATCACACTATTTATAGGGCCCCAAAGGAGGGCCCCAAATCACGTCATTACCCTATTCAGTTTTAATTCAAATCCACCTGTAGGTATTTATCCTTTAAAATACCCAGTAGATTCTATCAGGGATCGTAGGAAGGTTCCTTTAAGTTCCAAATTCAGACAGACCCTCCGATCCATGTGACGCTTGGTTCCCAAAAAGAAAAAAGAAGTTAAATTCATTCAAAATGTCGCCTTTGCGTCCCCTTTAATAAATGTCCAAGGTAAACCTGTTGGCATAATCTTCCCCAAGGCAATGTGACCGAGAAATATAATAAAACAGTTATTGTTCCAAATTATTCCTTTAAATAAAGCAAAAGACACCATCGCCACCTCCTGGAAAAATGGGATAACTGCACAGAAAGGTTCACACTCGTCTGCTCGGAAGATAATAATAAAATAAAATTTAAAAAAATCATTTTTAATAAAAGGTGCAAAAAAAAAAAGCTTGTGCTGTTAATTTAACATCAGTCAGATGTCATCTCATGAAGGTTTACTGGAATAAAGGAAAATGGAACTGTAAGATACAAGTAATGCATTTATTGTATAGCCTAGAAGCATGTTAATGGCTGCATAGTAATTCTAGAGATGATCTCAGGCATCCTCAACTGAAACCGCAATATAAGTTAATGCCATAGTAAAACCTTTTGGTGTAAATACCAATAAGAGAGGACAATCCATACTGACTTCCTAGACCTGTTATATACATTGTCCACCTTGTCTCCATTCATGAATCATTCCCGCTGGTTCCGTTGTATGACAAGCTTCACACTACCCAGTTTCTTGTGTCTTTTAATGCCATATTTCACTTCCTTAGACCCCATATTGCCCAGTATGTTCCTACTCGCCTGCATATCTCACAGTCATATTCTCCCCTGATCAAACCATTTCATACACGTGGCAGGAGACCAATTAGGTTTATTTCTAGAGAGGGAAGTTTAGTCTTGAATCTGGTTTAGGGATGAAATTAATTGACCAATGAAATTACTTCTCCAAATTGGTGACATTGCATAGGCAAAACCAAAATTCTCCTTCAAAATTGCCAGTCAAAATGACGTAGAAATCCAGTGGGTTTGGCCATCCCTAGTTATTACCTACAAAAAAAATGCTGAAACTGTACCTTATTTTTAAAGGGGAACTAAATTAAATAGCTCAACTTTTGGAATAGATAAGTTAGCAATCTAATGCTCATATCATCCATCTTAAACATGTCATAGTGGTTCAACACCTTGTAAATCTAATTAGATGTTTTAATAAAAGGGCATGTCCACCCATAAAACAAAAAACTGATGACTTGTCAGTTATCTGCCGCAACCCCAACTGTTATTTTTACCAGTTTATTACATGTATTTGTAACCAGATATTTAAAGGGCAAGTCCAGACCCAAAATGAAAACTTTCATACAGGTAAATCACCCCCAAAACCCTAAACGGTAATAGTTTGAAATGTGAAAGGTGTAAGTCTAACCTGAAATCCGGCACAATGTCCTGTTTCCCCTGTTTCTGCTTCCTGGTTCTTCCAGTTAGCAACTGTCAGTTATGGATTTGTCAGTTGACATCACAGCCATTGACTGAATTTTAATCCCCTGTCTGCCTCTTCTGAGCATGCCCAGGCTCAGTACAGGTTTCTAAATAGCTCAGTTTCCATGAGGAATCCAGAAGCATAGCAGACATACAGTAATGAATTCATAGGACAAACTATGATATATCAACATTTTTAAAGAGGCCATTCTTTCTAAAAGATGTTCTTATGAGGGTGGAGTTGTCCTTTAAAGATATGTTCTATTCCTTTCTGGCAAAAGTATTTAACAGTAATTAACACTGTCAAATAATTCATACCGTCTTTGTTTTCCCTTTTAGCTTGTTGGTGTTATACTCACGGCCTTTTTCATCTGCATTCTATATAAAGAGGAAAAGGAAGATTCCTGCAAGGTCATTTGATTGTTAGATATGGATTATACATTACCGTACTTACAGAGCAGATTATTGTTTGGGAACAGTAAAAATGAACAGAATTCTTACATAGCTTGGGATTCCCTTGGAAGTGTTAAACCATCTATTCGCGCCTTATAAATCCATTATTCTTCAGTTATTAGTCTTTGTGTAACATAGAATTTACAGCTCTGTGTGTCATATAGTTGTGTAAATAAAAACTAATATTTAAATGTTAAATAAAGGGGATGTGTTTTTTTTCCAGGGTTAATTATATTTTTCCTTGTAAAATAGATAGACATTCAATAAACGTTCAGATTCAATAAAAGTTCTTATCGTTTAAAATGGTGCTAATTTTGCCCCAACCAATCAGAACTTATGTAACATTTGAAAGCTAACATCTGATTGGTTGGGGCAAAATTAGCTCCATTTTAAACGATAAGAACTTTTATTGAATAACCCCCTCTGTGTTTTAGGTAGAGATGGACGAACTTTCGAACTTCTGAAAAAGATTGAAAATCCCAAATCGGACCCGTTAACGTCAATGGGGACAAATAGTTTGAAAAGTTTGAATAAATGATGGTTATGCACATAATGAGCATGGCCCTGGGACGTGAGAAATCGTCTACTTTCAAGCTTCCGCATTCGCGTAATTCTAAATTATTCGAACAGTCGTTATTTCTCAAATCTGTCTCTGTATCTCTTTGTATCTCTTAAAAAGGAAGGTTCATTAATATACAAGAGTATACAAGATGGAGCATGGAGTGTCACATACCTCAACAAAAGGTGGGTAAAAGCTTTTTAAAAAAATTCTGTCTTTAAAGGGAAAATTTTACATATTCTTTTCCTTTTTGAAAAATCAATTCAATTTATACCTGTTGCTATTCCCTGCGATTGACTTTAGTGAGCTGACATTCCAGGTTCTGTACAGTTCTTCTTCCCAGAATGCACCCTACCTTGGATTTAGAGATGGACTAGAACTCGAAAATGAACCCGAGTTAGAGCCGAACTATTCGAATTCAACCAGACTCGGACTTCTCGAACTATCCCGGACCCGGATTTTCAATATTTTCTGGATTTTCGATAATTATCGAATGTTGGACCATTCGAGGAAATCGAATATGCTAGTAAAATGTCTATTATACCTATATGCGAGCATCGAATCCGCAAGTAAAATGTCTATTATACCTATACGCGAGTATCGAAACCGCAAGTAAAATGTCTATTACACCTATATGCGAGCATCGAATCCGCAAGTAAAATGTCTATTATACCTAGACGCGAGCATCGAAATCCGCGAGTAAAATGTCTATTATACCTATATGTGAGTATCGAATCCGCGAGTAAAATGTATATTATACTTAGGCGCGAGCATCGAATCCGCGAGTAAAATGTCTATTATACCAATTCGCGAGCATTGGAGCATGAAATCCGCAAGTAAATGTCTATTATACCTAGACGCGAGCATCGAAATCCGCAAGTAAAATGTCTATTATACCTATACGTGAGTATCGAATCGCGAGTAAAATGTCTATTATACCTATACGCGAGTATCGAATCCGCGAGTAAAATGTCTATTATACCAATTCGCGAGCATTGAATCCACGAGTAAAATGTATTATACCTAGACGCGCATATGGATCTGCGAGTAATGTATATATACCTAGGCGCGAGAGTATCGAATCTACAAGTAAAAGTGTATATACCTAGACGCGAGTATCGAATTGCGAGTAAAATGTCTATTATACCTAGACGCGAGCATCGAATCTAAAAGTAAATGTTATTATACCAATTCGCGAGCATTGAATCCACGAGTGAAATGTCTATTATACCTAGACGCGAATATGGAATCTGCGAGTAAATTATATTATACCTAGGCGCGAGTATCGAATCTACAAGTAAAATGGGTATTATACCTAGACGCGAGTATCGAATTTGCGAGTAAAATGTCTATTATACCTAGACGCGAGCGAATCTACAAGTAAAATGTCTATTATACCAATTCGCGAGCATGAATCCACGAGAAAATGTCTATTATACCTAGACACGAGTATCGAATCTGCGAGTAAAATGTCCATTATATCTAGACACGAGTATCGAATCTGCAAGTAAAATGTCTATTATACCTATGACGCGAGCATCGAATCCGCTAGTAAAATGTCTATTATATCTATATGCGAGCATTGAATCCGCGAGTAAATGTCTATTATACCTATACCCAAGCATCGAATCCGCGAGTCATTCATGGGATAATTATCGAATGTCGAAAGCGAGAGTCGAAAGTAGCGCGCGTGAGAGTAAAATCGATGTTTCAAAAGTCGGATATTGGAACATGTCCCCAGACCATTCCAGGTCCCCAGCCATTTACATTAAGTTACCATTGATATTTTATGTATTTCATTAGAATGTTTAGAACTATTTGACCCTTTGACTTTAATGGGTCCGTTTACTAACTTCGCAACTTTCCATATAGTTTGAAAACGGACTGAACTTTAAAAGTTCGCCCATCTCTATTGGAATGTTCTACTGATTGGCCCATTTCCTGATTGGCTGTTGGATGGGTCAAACATGCTCGATCTTACTGGTACTGGGTCAAGGCCTTTAACCTTTGTTTTGACACCTTACCCTGGGCAGTTTATTAACACCTATCGATACAATGCAATCAACACCTTACATTCAGTAAGTCCTGACACCCTGCTGTTATGTGCTGATTGGGATACATTCCAGGGTATTTGCCAACAAAAAGTTCAGTTGATCTATCTTGATACCACAGAAGTTTGTCCATCTGCATCAGCAGATCACAGATTAAACACTGGAGGGAGCAGAGAGAGAGACATTAAACAAACCAATTAACCCTTTCTTTTTTTCATTTCAACCTACATAGTGTGTGTACCTATTAATAAGAAGGGTTGTCCAGGTAGAGGGACGAATGTAGATTATTTAGGGGAATTCTCTTATCCTTTCATTTCCTGGATTTTCCCTGGAGAACCTTTAATGTAAATGGTCAATTACAGAAACTCTCCATCTGGCTCTCCATAAAAGAGTCACCATGACCACGAGGATTAGCGACTACAGAAAGGTGAATTGTTTCTGTTTGAAATCCAGTCTTAGTCGAATTTTACTTCTGTAAACGTTGGCGAGATACAATAAACAGACGGCGATTGTTATGTTTCTCTGGATGGAAATTCCTTATAATGACGGATATATCATGACATAAACTATAACCATGCAACACTCATTTCATATTGATATCAGAGGACTGGGATATGAGACCAAGAAATATTAAGTTATTTTTACTTTATCATAATAAGGGATGAAGTCCGGTTCCAAGTCCAACCTGATTCCAAAGTTCCGATCTTCGGGCCTCATCTTCTCAAGAACTACAAAGAGCTTCCCACTGTATGATGAGTAGAACAATTGTTACTCTGCATCTGGGTGAACTACTATTGGATGTTGGGAACATCAGTTTAAATCCAGCATATCTAATAACCCATAACTATGAGTTCATTTAACCTGACCATCTCCTATCAGACCTGCAAGAGAGCAAGTCCCAGCACCTATCCCATGTCTTGCAAATGAAAACCTCATGCAAAGATTACAGTCCAAACATCCCCTTTCCTGCTTTAGCTTTGGTTATTAGCCATTGGCACGAGGCCTTGCATTACCCCACAGGGATATTAAACAATCAGCTAAAGTAAAACTCCCCACTGAGATTTAATACTTAAATACAGTTGCATGTATCATAAATCCTTTACAGCTAAGGGAACGGGGTTTTCTAATAAGTCATTTTCCATGGTGTGGAAGAAACTTTATTTCCCCCCCACCACTTCATTCTGAGACAACATTTTGTTGCACACAAATTACTTTTAAGGTTGATTTTTTTCCATTGACTTCATAAAGCTTTGAACAGTCAAACCGAGGGCTGTAAATTATTTTAACCAACCTGACGTCTTGGGGTTTTTTTTTCGAGTTGACGTCTTGATTCCGAGTTAAAGAAAAATTGATGTCACCTGCCCTCCTCATAATTCACAAGAAAGTCATTTTCTTTCTCACAGGCCAACAAACACTATATATCTTGCATTAAATATTCCATCGCAGTGTAGATAATTTATTGTTTCAATAGGGAAACATTTAGCCATATTTATCCCTCAACAGAGAAGTCAGATTACTTGTCTTATGTTAAAAAAATAAAAATTATCCTTTCTGGGACAAAGGAGACTTTTTCATGTGGATATTTATTTTTCTTGAAAAGAAAAGAGATTATTCTTTGTTAGCTCTTGTGTTGTATTAGAAAAACAACCCAATGTTGTCTTGTTACCTCATTTAAAATACATTCATTGTATAAACAGAATTCAGTCAACTAGGATATCGTTTTTATCCTAGGGGCAGCTAGGATAAAAGGGCTTCTGCTTTCAATTGTGTGTCCATAGATATGTTCATTTGAGGAGCCAGGACATGGTTTGGATTTGTAGGTACATTCAGTGGGGGTTTGGGGTAATTTGTGGTGTTTATAATGGGGTGAAATAGGAGTTTCAAAGGGGTGAAATAGGAGTTCAATGGGGATGAAATAGGAGTTTCACGGACCCCCCAAAAAAAGAAGAATCAGCATTTTAAGAAAGTGGGCTAAGCAACCAGAGAGGTCGACTATTGGGTGATTTTCTTTCATTGGTGGAACATACAAATTGTATAATTCTACGAGGAACAATAGCACAAACCTCTACCATGTACAACTGTGGCTATTAGCAGAAATGCGTGCGGGTTAGTAAAGCGAACTCATTAGTCAATGACAGTTAAAAAAAAACCAAACTCCACCTAAATCAACATATAAATAGCAATGGTAACTTACTGTAAACGGCTAGGGACCTGGGACAAGGTCTATGGAACACGTATCAATAGCCAACATCTTAAAATAAAAAACAAAGTCCAGTCCCAGAATATTCATGAGCTCCATGTTTTGGCATTCTGCGAAGCATTTTTGAAATTCCAAAAATTTGGAAAAATTTCAGAATTTTTGAAACATTTTTGAAAGTTTGAGGATTTTCGAAACAGTTCTGCAGTTTAGAAAAATAAAAATCTGCAAGTCTGATTTCCGGCGGATCTGTGAAATCCGCTCGGGACCATCTCTATATATGGGCAATATATATTCCATAGCAGTTATAAACCACAGATCCTATCTCTAAAGCACAAAAAAAACTTTTTTTTTGTTGTTGATTTTTTTGTACATTTGTTACATTTCCATGGATACACACAAATAGGGATGTACTGTAGTTTTGTCCCCAAACCAATTTTAGGGCAAAACTATTTTTGATGACAAAATTTAAAACAAAAAAATTGACAAAAACTACTGATGAAATCAACACAAAAATGTTGTGGATAAACCCTAAATTAGTGGTTGAAAATTCACTGCGGGCCAAGAGACTTTAAAGGTCTTTATAAGACCTTAAAGATAATGTACTGCTCCCTTCCCCAGACCCAACCGCATTACTATTATTCACAGAAAGTGCCCCGATATATTACTTACCATGTCTCTGTCCTTAGCCGCACTGCCCCGGGCATCTGCTTGCACGGAAATGCAAGCAGGGGGCGGGACCGGCATCCGATCCTGATTGCGAGAGGCAGTGCGCTAATGTGCGAGATTGCGCATCCCACCACTCAAAATGTTGCAAAGTGATTTTGGATCGTACAGTGCGCTTGGGACGTTATGTGCATTTGCGTTGTGTTTCACGCAATATGCTGTGTCGGAGTGCATACTATTGAAATAAATGTAATGTGTTTCAATGTTTCGGATCACGAAACGTGTTCAGAAGTGTGTGAGAGGACAGACTAGTGAGGCCTAGCCATTTCTCTTACTATTTCTGGCACAGAAACCTAATATTTAGCCAAAGCAATTCAAGGCTCATGTTCAAGGCAGTTCAGGCAAGTTCGTGCCTGTGAAATCCCCTACAGTGTGTTGCGGTAGGGGAGGAAATGTAGGCCTCTGGATCATGAATTGTGTTGGCGGTCAAGAGAGTTTTATATACAAAACAAAAAACCTTGCCAATGATTTATTATCAACTAATAACTAAAACGCCTTTAACACGAGGCCTTAACAAACATTTATTAACAGGCAACAATTCTCCATTTTCCTGTGAGTCTTTTTCACACAGGATATTTATACAAGAAACTGCGCCATCTTTTATTACAATAAACTCCAACGTCCTTCTTGGTTAAGGGATTAACCATAAAAAATCCCATTCCTTATAAATACACACCATTTCATTGACCGAACCTCCACAATATCGAAATATCTCAATAAAGTGAGCTCATTCCCTCGTGTCCGTTTTTCTGTTATTGGCAAACACCAACACACAATATTCAATACTAATTTTTAAAGACTAAATAAGCCAATTAAATCAAGTGGACCATGCGCTGAACCCTTTCTTAGGGGTCCACCCAACCCTCATCCAACCGGATGATATTTATTAGCCACGGAGGGATTTTGTCATGTTGCCAGTTTTCTGCCAAAGTACAACCAGTCAGATCGAGATCTAGAGACTTATTCATTTCCACGAAACAGTTATATGAAAAGTGTTTGAACAAAGGTCAGCCATTTTGTGGTTTTTCTCTTCAGGAAAGGATTGCAGCAACCAATCAGATGATACATTTTGATGCATTGATGTGTGATGGACTGGTTGCTGTATATTACCGTAATAGGACAAGGACAGGAAAACGTTGTATCTTTTATTAAATAAGCCTGATAGTGCTTAGAATCGCAGCTTTAAACCTCACACATGACAAAGAGGTGATGAAGGATCAGACTAAAGATGGCTGAACCTGTTGAATTATGGAACATAAAGGGCAAGTCCAGCCCCAAAATGAAATCTTACATACAGGTAAATCACCCCCCAAAACCCTAAATGGTAATAGTCTGAAATGTGAAATATAAGTCTAACCTGAAATCCTGCACAATGTCCTGTTTCCGTTTTTGCTTCCTGGTTCTTCCAGTTAGCAACTGTCAGTTATGGATTGACAGTTGACATCACAGCCAATGATTGAATGTTAATCCCCTGTCTGCCTCTTCTGAGCATGCCCAGGCTCAGTACAGGCTCAGTACAGGTTTCTAAATGGCTCAGTTTCAATGAGGCATCCAGAAGCATAGCAGGCATACAGTAATGAATTCATAGGACAAACTATGATATATCAACATATTTTAAAGAGGCCATTCTTTCTAAAAGATGTTCTTATGAGGGTGGAGTAGTCCTTTAAGTTAAAATATAAGACAAAATGGAGACAGAAAACAAAGGATGCTATAAACCTATGTGAATCGTTCCAGGCTTAGTTCCACTGGTGCGTTCGCAAAATGTGGTAAGATTTTGCAGTAAGTCTTGCTATCGAAATTCATCACTCAAACAGAACTTCTCTCAATTTTGCTGATGAAATGTGCATTTTCGATGTGGAAATTCAAAACTTGCCAGTAGTTTTTATGTTTAGCCATCAAACCAGTTTTGCCCCATTTTGTTTGCCCAGTTTTGGGATAAAATTACAGCCTATCAGATTTGTTGGTCAAACAGGGCAGTGCCACAAGAGCACTATTGTAACCTTCTGCCCTACCACCCACAAGCAATCAGTGTATCGTACCTTATATATCACCGCAATCCCATCTTATTATTATAGTGAATGTGTTTAACACCTGCTATTTTCCAAAAATTCTCACAACTCCCGTATTCAATTTTATGACCTCAGGTGACATAACAAATTTTGAGATATTGACACAATTAATGGACATTTACCATCGAAGTCTCATACAACAGCCCCATAGAAAGTCCCATACACAACCCCATAGAAAGTCCCATACACAGCCCCATAGAAAGTCCCATACACAGCCCCATAGAAAGTCCAATACACAGCCCCATAGAAAGTCCCATACACAGCCCATAGAAAGTCCCATACACAGCCCTATAGAAAGTCCAACACAAGCCCCCCTAGAAAGTCCCATACACAGCCCATAGAAAGTCCCATACACAGCCCCATGAAAGTCCCATACACAGCCCCATAGAAAGTCCCAACACAGCCCATAGAAAGTCCCATACACAGCCCATAGAAAGTCCATACACAGCCCCATAGAAAGTCCAATACACAGCCCCATAGAAAGTCCCATACACAGCCCCATAGAAAGTCCAATACACAGCCCCATAGAAAGTCCCATACACAGCCCCATAGAAAGTCCCATACACAGCCCTATAGAAAGTCCCATACACAGCCTATAGAAAGTCCAATACACAGCCCCATAGAAAGTCCCATACACAGCCCCATAGAAAGTCCCATACACAGCCCCATAGAAAGTCCCATACACAGCCCAATAGAAAGTCCAATACACAGCACCATAGAAAGTCCCATACACAGCCCCATAGAAAGTCCCATACACAGCCCCATAGAAAGTCCCATACACAGCCCCATAGAAAGTCCCATACACAGCCCATAGAAAGTCCAATACACAGCACCATAGAAAGTCCCATACACAGCCCATAGAAAGTCCCAACACGCCCATAGAAAGTCCCATACACAAGCCCCATAGAAAGTCCCATACACAGCCCAATAGAAGTCCAATACACAGCCCCATAGATAGTCCCATACACAGCCCCATAGAAAGTCCCATACACAGCCCCATAGAAAGTCCCATACACAACCCCATAGAAAGTCCCATACACAACCCCCATAGACCGTCCCATACACAGCCCCATAGAAAGTCCCATACACAGCCCCATAGAAAGTCCCATACACAGCCCAATAGAAAGTCCAATACACAGCACCATAGAAGTCCCATACACAGCCCCATAGAAAGTCTCATACACAGCCCCATAGAAAGTCCCATACACAGCCCCATAGAAAGTCCCATACACAGCCCCATAGAAAGTCCCATACACAGCCAATAGAAAGTCCCATACACAGCCCCATAGAAAGTCCATACACAGCCCATAGAAAGTCCCATACACAGCACCAATGAAAGTCCAATACACAGCACCATAGAAAGTCCCATACACAGCCATACAACAGCCCAAGAAAGTCCCATACACAGCCCCATAGAAGTCCATACAAGCCCCATAGAAAGTCCCATACACAGCCCCATAGAAAGTCCCATACACAGCCCCATAGAAAGACCATACACAGCCAATAGAAAGTCCAAACACAGCCCCATAGAAAGTCCCACACAGCCCCATAGAAAGTCCATACAGCCCCATAGAAAGCCATACACAGCCCCATAGAAAGTCCATACAGCCCAAGAAAGTCCCATACACAGCCCAGAGAAAAGTCTCAACACAGCCCATAGAAAGTCCCATACACAGCCCCATAGAAAGTTTCGTCGGAATTCTACAATCGATGTTGTACGATTTCAGTGTCGGCATTTACGGTTGTGATTGCAAATGTACAATTGCAATGGTAATGGTACAATGGCTATATAGTCTACTACCGCATAGTATTGTACACCTGATCGATGGTAAATGTACGACCACGGCAGTAAATATAGATAGAATGTAAGCATGTTGTGTGGTTTTATGTAAGAGTGTGTGGAGGGAAAGTATATATGCATATGTGCGTGGTGTGTATACCAAACATAACAAAATACAATCAAATATACTTATTTAATGGAACATCTTAGCAAAGTGATTATATAATGATTACGTTATACCAGAACATCTCACCCACATGTTCCTTCACCTTATAACACCCGTGCAACAGTCTTTCACCCCCAACTAATGTAAAATGTATTAAAACCTTACGGTTACCAGTTACACGGTATCTAATAGCACTGGAACATTTTCTGAACCTCCTGGTACATATGTCCCTGTGGTTCCCTTGCTAACAAATCCCACGTTATAACACAACTGCCACTGGTCAGGGTGCACGCTCTGCACAATAAGCTTTAGGAATCGTGTTTTAAACCAGAGCCCCTAGGTATTATAGTCTGAAAGAAAACAGATCCATACAGCAACAGAGCGCAAGGAATAGGCGGTGAAATGTTATCCCCTGAATCCGTACACTGTCTTTGTCAAGTCAAACCATGATAAAGTGGATCTGATATTAAATCTTCTGAGGCCAGAAGCTCTGCAAACCCTCCTGACAATTTATTGAAGGCCGCACAGTGTCGGACTGGCCCCTAGGGCTACGGGGAATCCTCCGGTGGGCCCACATCCCATTCACCCAAGAAAACTGAGAATGTAAATACAGAGTCAAAGGGACGGTAGGATGTATTATAATCAGTAGGAGTAAGATCAGGGCGTTTTTAGGCATAGGCCATCTAGGCACGAACTAGGGTGCCTATGTTGATCCAGGGCACCTATTCTTCTCCCTGGCATCTCCCTGTCAGCTGTTACTTGCTGTGTTAGAACTGCTCTCCTTGTTCAGCTGTAACTGTAACAGTATCTAGTACAGAGCCTAAACTCCACACACTCTAACATAGCAACAAATGTTGCAATTTGCAAATGAAATGAAGGTAAAGGAAGAGGGGGAGGATGAGCCCAGTTAATAGGACTGAGGGGAACAGCTATAAAATGCCAGGTAAAAGCTGCTGCAGACTTTATAACAGTGACCCTGTGGCTAGCAGCCATGAGATCCCTATCCCTGCCTCTTTATTACTTCCATCCAACTTCCAATTAGAACTTAGAGTGGGTGAGGAGTGAACAATTCAATGGAGAGACATGGAAAGCAGGTACATACACAGACAAACAGACAAGTGCATAAACAAAATGTGTGTTGTCGTGGCAGGGTCAGGAGGAAGGGGATGTGCTGGTGGTGCGGTGCCAGAGGGTATCATTACCCCTGGCACCACCAGCTCACCCCTGGACCACCAGCAGGTTGTGTGGTGCCAGGGGGTGTGGCTGGTGGTGCCAAGGGTGTGTGTGTGCTGGGGGTGCCAGTTGGGGAGTGCTGGTGGTGCCAGGGGTGTGTGTGCTGGGGGTGCAGTTGGGGATGGCGGTGGGGCAGGGTGTGTGTGCTGGGGTGCAGTGGGGATGTGCTGGTGGTGCAGGGGGATGTGGGTGTTCAGAGGTGTGTGTGCTGGTGGTGCCAGGGGGTGTGTGCTGGTCATGCCAATCGGGGATGTGCTGGTGGTGCCAGGGTGTGTATGCTGGGGGTGCAGTTGGGGATGTGCTGGTGGTGCCAGGGGTGTGTGTGGGGTGGCCAGTTGGGGATGTGCTGGTGGTGCCAGGGTGTGTGTGCTGGGGGTGCCAGTTGGGATGTGGTGGTGGTGCCAGGGGGTGTTGCTGGTGGGTGCCAGAGGTGTGTGTGCTGGTGGGCCAGGGTGTGTGTGCTGGTCATGCCATCGGGGATGTGCTGGTGGTGCCAGGGTGTGTATGCTGGGGGTGCCAGTTGGGGATGTGCTGGTGGTGCCAGGGGGTGTGTTGCTGGGGGGTGCCAGTTGGGGATGTGCTGGTGGTGCCAGGGGGGATGTGCTGGTGATGATCCAACAAAATTATCTTTTATTGTTTATGGAATTTTAGGGAGGGCCCCAAAAATCTGATTTGTGCCTTGGGCCCAATTGGTCTTAATCCGGCTCTGCTAATGTATATCATGGCAATGCGGCAGCTGGAAGGGTTTAAAGGTATTCTCTGCTGGCACTAAAAGTGTTAATAGGGAAAGTCTGTTGGCATGAATGGTTCATGGTAATACTCTTCTGGCACTGAAAGTGTTAATGGCAATACTATGGGGAAGTCTGCTGGCACTGAAGGGTTAATAACAATCTCTGGAAAGGTGCTGGCACTGAAAGTATAATAGAAAAACCCTTTTAATATTCTGTAGGGCTCTGTAGCCCACCCCAACGCACCGTTTGTTTGTTAAAAAAAGCATCAGAAATTTACTTACAGTCCTTCGATCCCCCAGCGCTCTGTTCCCGCACTCTGCTTGCCAGAACTTGCAGGGGTTGGACTGGCAGCCACGTCTGTGTTGGCAGAGAGGCAGCCAATCACAGACGCAGCTGCCGGCAATGCAGAGCGCCGGGGGAACAGACTATAGCATTTCTGATGCTTTTTGTAACCAATGGACTTGGTGGTTGGGGGCACCAACAGAAAGGCTTTATAGGTAGGCACCAGGCAGCAAAGTATGATCCACGGGAGGGAGGGAGTGTGTGTATGGGGCGGGGGGGCTCCCCTGCATGTGCTAAAAACCTCTCAGGGACAAGGAAGTAGCAGGGACCGGATGACTCACAGACAGCTCCTACTCTTCACTTTTTGGAAGGTTTGAAAAGGCACTCAGGAGAACCATAAGGAGCAGAGGAGTAAGGAAGGATTTTAAACTACACAGCGGGGACAGTAGTGGATTCAATTTTAGTTTTGGGGGTTGACATGCCCTTTAAACCTTTCTGTTTATCTGGTTGGCAGGACTGCCTCCATATTGTTTTCTTGATCTAGCTACATCAATATTGCAACCGATTCTATTGCATTCGCTGAATACATTAGATATCAAGCTGTGTATGGGGGGGGGAGCTATACCCCCAAATGGCCCTTTTATTTAATGTATACTTAATGGGGACTCCCAAATCCCACTTGAGATTCTCACTACTTAAAAATCTCAATTCTGCAGCGCAGATGTTTCTCCCCTCTGATTCCCCTCTTGTAGCACCTGGTAAATCCAGTGGTGCAATCTAATATGATTCTTCTTAACTGGATCTGTTGATTGTGTCAACCTTCAGCCTTCATATGATATTTTAGTTCCTTCATTAGTCCAATTAACCTGTGTGTTTTTCATCAATCGGATCATTGCTAAATCCTGATCACATCTCACACACTTTACTATACTTCTCTATACTTCTCTATACTTCTCTTACTTCTCTATACTTCTCTTATATTCTAGACACAAACAGGCTCATTTACCTGCTATCGCTCTGGGTTAAAAGTGCTGTTGGGTGATTTAATATCGCATTTGAGAATGTGGGTAAATCCGGTGAGTGTTTTACGCCCTGCGGGATTTTAACTCCAGCATTTGTTAAATCCTGCTCTAAACTAGCTTGATTTTTGCGTAACCCGCGCATCCAACGCTAATATGGAGTTAAAGTTGCGAAAACCGTTAGCGAACCAGTTAGCGTGACTTTATCTCCATATATTGCCCAGCGAGTCTGGGTAAATGAGGCCCAATTTTACAAAAACAGACATCTATATATATATATAGATATAAAATAATAAAATCAATCCATGTTATTGAGATTCCTTATTTATTACTTTCTGTCTGTTCAAGAATATTCGGTCGGGGATTAGAATATTCCGTCTGGATTTATACCCTACTGCAGATTTTCATGTAGAAACAATGACAGTTTAACTATATCCAACTACTTAGGGCTCTATGTCAGGAACAGCTTTCCAATGTCAGAGCATGTTTCCTGTTTAGACAGGAGCCATGGAAATGAACGGTTATAAGAGCCCGTGTTGGTGAGGAGGACTGAGAGATAAGCCAGATGGGGCCTTAAGAAACCTAAGACTATTTTTCGCTCTGCAATTAGTAAGGGAGAGAGTAGACAAAAATCTATTTCTTAAAGTGTTAAAGATATAAAAATTGGTCTACGGAAAGACAGTGAAATGTTTTCCCCATCAATTTGGTCAATATCATGCCGTGCCGGGACATTATTCACTGAGATAAATCTGCTTTGAGTATTCTGTATCAACCCCAAGGCTTTGGCCTGCAACCAACAACTTTCATAGTCTTTGAGGGGCCTGGCCTGATTTCATTTCTATTGTGGTGTGACATGGACCTATCCCTTCAGGCAGATAACCCATACACAGCCCCATAGAAAGTCCAATACACAGCCCCATAGAAAGGCTGTTTATTCCAATAATTGGGCTTGATAGTTTTTCACACATTTTTTTACTATTGATCCAGAAGTCTTTCTCAAATGCTATTTGAAGTCAAGATAAAATTTGGCCACTTGCATACTAAGTATAGCACTGAACCAGCACAGTATCGCACTGAACCAGCACAGCATCACACTGAACCAGCACAGCATCACATTGAACCAGCACAGTATCACACTGAACCAGCACAGTATCACACTGAACCAGCACAGTATCACACTGAACCAGCACAGTATCACCTTAAAGTAAAAAAAAAATCTGTTTACTGATCCTTTAATAACCCAGAATTCTTTTTTGCACTATTTGATAATATAATAGAACAACTTTTAAGTTCTGTGTTTTTCTTTGTCCTGCTAGAATTGTATTACTTTAGCCAACCCGATTGTTTCCTATAAATAATGTGCTACAGTGTGTAGTTTTTTACTGATGTAGCTCCATTAACCACCACTCTCTGTTGCAATCCAACAACCAGTTCTCTATCCATGAACAAATGTTTTCTTCAAGGCCCAACAGTCCTCAGTTTATACATTAGTTGCCTATGTGGCACAGTATCAAAAGCTTTCGCAAAATCCAAATATACCACATCCACTGCTGTGCCTGAATCTAACTCTTACTCACTTTTTTTCTCATAATTTCTCATAAATCCATGCTGACTACTACTAAGACGATCTCTGAAGACAAAGTCAAGGATATGAACCCGTAACAAAGTTCCATCACTTCCCTACCAATGATGTTAGGCTTACAGGTCATAGTTTCCAGGCTTTGACGACTACTTTTTTGAATATTGGTATTACATTGGCTTTTTTCCAATCCAGCGGCACATCCACAGACCAAAGCGAAACTGAAAAGATGAGAAAACATGTATAGATATAAAACTGAACTAAGCTCTTTAAAAGCCGAGGATGCAATCCATGGTCCTGGGGCTTTATTGTATTAACTTTGTCTAATTGTTTCCATTCATACTCTCTGTTAGCCAATGTGAATACTCCTCATTTCTCCCCATTTTATTACAATCCTCCTGAAGGACAAGGAATTCAACAGTAAAAAACCGATTGTAAAAAAAACGGTTTTAGCAGATTGCCTTTTCGGCATCCTCTACAACCACCTCAGCTCCATTATTTAATGGTCCCACATTCTCAGTCCTCATCTTTTTACCATTTATATACTTAAAAACATTTTGGGGTTGGACTTGCTTGTTCGGCAATCCGTGTTTCATTTTCTATTTTAGCTAGTTTAATTGCTTTTGCACCTTTTTATTACATCTTTTGTACTCCCTGTAAGCCTGTTTGTTCCCTCGTTTTTAAAATTTAAAAAAACTTTCTTTTTTTCCATTTCCTTTTTACCTGAGCAATAAGCCATGCAGGAGTGGACCTAATTTTTTACACTTGTTGCCTAAAGGTACCGATTTGGAAATGTAATAGTTTAATATCCTTTAAAAGTGGTCCACATCTGCTCAGTATCTTTACCTAGAACAAAATTCCCACAGTCTATGAGCAGGAGCGATTCCTTAACAGCATAAAATTAGCTTTCCAAAGTTAAGTTTTTGTTAACCCAGTGCAACTTTAGATTTTTGCAACCTATATTAAATGGCACTATATCATGGTCACTATTCCCATATATTAAATGACACTATATCATGGCACTATTCCCATATTAAATGACACTATATCATGGTCACTATTCCCTATATTAAATGACACATATATGGTCACTATTCCCTATATTAAATGACACATATCATGGTCCATTCCCTTATAAATGACACTATATCATGGTCATTATTCCTATATTAAATGACACTATATCATGGTCACTAATCCTATATTAAATGACACCTATATCATGGGCACTATTCCCTAATTAAATGATACTATTCATGGTCACTATCCTATATTAAAGAACTATATCACGATCACTATTCCCTATATTAAATGACACTATATCATGTTCACTATTCCCTATATTAAATGACATATATCATGATCCTATTCCTCTATATTAAATGACACTATATCATGGTCAACTATTCCCTATATTAAATGACCCTATATCATGGTCATATTCCACTATAATTAAATGACACTATATCATGGTCACTATTCCCTATCATTAAATGACACTATATCATGGTCACTATTCCCTATGTAAATGACACTGTTATCATCGCTATCATGGTCACTATTCCCTATATTAAATGACACTATATCATGGTCATTATTCCCTATATTAAATGACACTATATCATGGTCACTATTCCCTAAGCTTCCCATTACCCTCATCTCCAAAAATGAGCTCAGGGTTATTAGATATCACCAGATCCAACAACACATTCTTTCTAGTAGGAACTTCTACCATCTGTGAAAGAAAATGCTCATATAGGAAATTTAAGAACTTTATACCTTTTGAGGTGCTGGTTGGAAGGCTTTTCATTCATGTGATCACAGTAATGTATACTAAAACCCCTTTGTTTATAAAGTATGCCAGTGTGTAGATAATATGATATTGTATGGGGCCTAGGAATGTGCATTGATTATCTTTTCGGTGTTTGTATTTATATGTATATACTGTATATGGTGAGCAACATTGATTGGATGCATTGCGTAATATACGTTGACACTTGATTCACTTTATGCTTGACAGTATTATTGATAACTTAAAGGAATATTCTTTATTTTAATAGTAACTTCTAAGTATCTCTTTGTATTTATTTTCTTCCAGCAGATGTGCCTATGTGTATTAAGTGTTACCAGATATAAGGATAGAGCCACCCTTCTACACAAGGCAGGATTTCAATGGATTTTTACCTAGACACAAGAATACCAAAGGGCTTAAATTAAGTTTACGATATTACTTATTACATAAACTGAGATGGTAAGTTAATTGTAACTACTTTTATGCTACATCATATTAACCTCCTAGATATCTATGAAGAATGTTATATAGTTACTAGGGATTTTGAGTGAGACATTTTCTGACACCCTGTGCTCAATATAGAAGTGTTTCCATACAAATGTATAAACATGTTCTAATTTCTGTATAAATTATGTTAACCACGGCATTATGACACGCAAAATGAAAGAGATATTAACTTCTTACATAAACGGTAAATTGTGTATTATTTTATGGATATTTTATAATAGGAGGTTTTTTTTTTTTACTATAATTGTATAGGTGGTGAGCATTAGTCTCTTTAAGCTGAAGGCCAGTGAAGAATTATGGGTACAAGGGGACATCTTAAAGGGCATGTCCACCCCCAAAACTGAAATTTAACCCCATACTGGCCCCACTCTGTAGTGTACAAAAATGTGTGACTCATCCTGCGCCTGTCTCAGCCTCAACCTCGACAAGGTCTGAGGTATGCGCAGGAGAGTCCTCCCCCTTCCCTTTCCCTCCCATTTTCTTCTCCCTCCCCCTAGTGTAAAATCCCATGTATATATTATAGATATTGGTCCCCCAGCCCCAACCACCGTAATAGAATTTTTAGAAAGTTCCCCCGACTTACCTTCCCTCTATCCTCCGGTGTTCTGAGCAGCCGGCAGCCGCGTCCCTGATTGGCTGCCTCTCAGCCAATCAGGGACGTGGCTGATGGTCCCACCCCCTGCTTGCATTTCCGTGCAAGCTGAGAGCCGGGACTGTGCGGCGGAGGATAGAGGGAAGGTAAGTAACTATCGGGGCTCTTTCTAACAATTCTATTATGGCGGTTGGGGCTGGGGGACCAATAACTATAATATATAAAAACTTCAAAATAGGGAGGGACAAAGGACACACACACAGGAGGACAGGCCTATGAGTAAGGGGAGAGTTCTGCCCAAAAGCAAAAGGCACTTACCTTTAGCTTTGTGTTTTACATGCCGGTAATGGAGGCTCAATAAAGACAAACATTTTTTAACTTACCCTGAAGAGTTATACTGGACTGTATGAGGACCCTTGGAGGATATCGGCCAGTAAAGTAGCACACTGATTCCCATTTAGATATTTACAACATGCACAGTATCACACTGAACCAGCACAGCATCACACTGAACCAGCACAGCATCACACTGAACCAGCACAGCATCGCACTGAACCAGCACAGCATCGCACTGAACCAGCACAGCACCACACTGAACCAGCACAGCATCACACTGAACCAGCACAGCATCACACTGAACCAGCACAGCACCACACTGAACCAGCACAGCACCACACTGAACCAGCACAGCATCACACTGATGATTGCCACCCAGACATTTGAGAACCATTTAAGTAGCACACTGATCATTCATTACTACCTTAAAATAAAAAAAACATACAATAAATATTTGCAAACCTGATTGTTTCCTATAAATAATGTGCTACAGTGTGTAGTTTTTTACTGACTGTCCCAGGACTTTTGAATTGAATTACTAATATTAAAAGCAGAGCACTTTTTAAAAAGAAAATTTCATTGGTTTCAATCATTTCATTGTAACAACAATAAATAAAAACTGTTTCTTGACTCTTTCCCTATTAAACAATTTACATTATAAAAGATACATTAACAAAAATAAATTCCCCATCTCACCTGGGAATATCCATAGAGACTAAGGATCTGGGCTATGGGGATTGTTGTATCTGAGGTGAGATCCCCAATAAATCCAGCAATGTTTCTGTTTCCCACACAGGAGTAATTGGGAACGGGCTCCCTGGTACCAGATAATATCTGGAATATGCTCCATACAGCCTTCTGGGGGTCTCCACAGGAATCATACAGATGGTAACCCAGGGTCAGGTTGGGTAACAGATCAGGATCCTTGTTAATTTGCTGTATAGCAAACTGGAAATCCAATAACTGTCTGTAATTCTGGGGGGTAACCCTAAAATAATACATAATGTGCCTTCAGATACAGTTCTGTATTAATACTACATTCCTCAATTCAACCTGACACCATATATGTTTACCAACATCTATGAAAACATTTGTATTCATAAGTCAACATCCTTACCTTTTCTAAAAGAAAAAAATAATACAAGGTTGATGGCCAGATGAAAGTTTCCTAGATCACTGTTAGGGTGGCCAGATTTTAAAATCCTTCACAGAAAGAGAATACATTAAAAATGAATATTCTATATTGTGGTACACCATACAGGCTAGGACCACATGTTAAACAGCCACAGGCCTACAAAGATATTGGATTTTAGCTCTGGTATTGGAGAGCAGTAATGAAGTACTAGGGTTGGTTCTAGGGTTCTTCTCCAATGCAGATCATTAAAGGTCTTTAGCACAATCTAACTCTATCCAAATTGGCATATCTGACTTCAGGTGACCTGATATTTAAAAATATTGTGATAATTTTTCCTTAGATATTATTTTCCCTTAAAAAAAAAGTATCACAGTACTCTTATTTTTAAATATCTATATATTGGACTAATACGGCACTACAATCATTTTCTGTACTACAGGTGACCTGAGGCAGCAAATTTCTATCCCCATTAATGTCTATGGAATGTGTTCCCCAAGAAGTCATTGGCTGGTCACTTCAAATGTTGTCCCCGCAAGTACTCCCAGTTATCTCTTATGCACACACACAACGCACACACGCACATTTAATGTATCCATGATCCATATACACACTTTCTCTGGCTTCCTCTATCACATGCATTCATACAAACACACACACACACACACATATATATATACACATTCTCTTTCCACTGTACTAAAATATGATTTATTAAAAAAAAATCTTACTCAGCACATATCCTCTTGTAATAAAAATGCTTTTCTTTCTTATAGGGAATTAATACTGTGTTCCCTGTCAGCACTGCCCCAATAGTAATATCTCCTTCTTGAATGTATTTGTATTCCTCAAAAGGTTCAATAATCTTCAACTGACAGGCAGAATCTGTAGTTAGAGCCATCAATCTGTTGTAAGTTAAAGACAATGTTATTAAACACAGAAACATTACAGTAGAGTAGGGTTCAGCCATGGCTCATATTATTAGACACATATATAGTACACAGCCAGTGTCAGGGTTTCCCCTGCAGTCAGTAGTATTACTGTATTACAGTGGTTATTGGATTTGGCAGCATCTGTAGATCAGTGTAAGGGAACTAGCTAACTCAACATCATTATATAGGGAGCACTGTCTGGTTACTGACATTCACCTGGGACGAGCTGTTCTAAAAATGTCCTAGTCATTATATATATATAAAAAAAAAAATAACACAACTTTAGTAAGAGTATTTTTTTCCTATCTCATTAAACTGAAAATTTATCAAGATTAATTTTGTAAAAAAAAAAAAAATTAAATCCTATACCTTATATTAACAAGTAAATTAACCCTTTAAATGCTTCAGATTGTACGGTTTATAATATTGGTATTAAATCACCAACTATATTGTGTACCTTTTTTAAATGGTACACAATAAAATCATAAAATTTAACCCCTGAATGCTAGACAAGTCTTTTGAAGGTTCTCATTCATCCAGGTCATGGGATATGTGTTGTATTCAGTTGATCGACTAGACTTAAAGTTTAGTTCTGAAGACGTTTCGCTAGTCATCCGACTAGTCATCCGACTGGCTTTCTCAGATACAGTAGGAAGTCCAATATCCATCTACAGTATGTTAAAAGAGACACAGCAAGAAAGGGATACCCTGTGATTTCAATGGACTTCCTTTGTCTGACCAACAACAGTTTACTACTGGCTATAGTTAGAAGGGAGCAAAGAGACATCCATTTTTAAAGACAATTACTGATCACTTAAGTATTGATCCTTGCCAATAAAGGAAAAATCCCTTCCTCAAAATGCTTTTTAAAAAATTATTTTTCCTTTTGAATTTCAACTTGTAAAATGGGCATTTATGTCCTTATTCTAAGTATGTTACTATTCCTAAAGATGATCTCTTGGTTAAATGTAAATGGCAAATAAAAAAATTGAAGCACACATATAAATTTCTTAAATTGGTACACACGCTTTTTTTTTTTACAAGAAAAAATACTTTCTGATGGAGCATACTCAAATCTTATTCAACCATTTTTTGGAACCTATCAACACATGTTGTACGCAGGTGGACTTGGTTTCACACATTTCTGTGAGGCTTGACGGGCTATCGCTAGGTATTGTGGACGCGGGCTGTATTAAACGCCAATAGAGTATTTAGGTCATGGAAGACCTTCATGTCTCCATCTTATGCTTCGATTTCTGAGGTATAGCTATTATTGGTAGAAGTTTAATTTTCTCTTTCTTATAAATATTGATACTTTGTTATCAATATTATCATTCAATATTGCTTTCTTGTTTTGTGACCTATACTGGTCCTTTCTATAATGATTTGATTAAGTTTTTTTTTCATACACTTTATTATGTTCATAATCTAATTTACCCGGATTATATTTTAATCCTTTGGCAGTACTTATTTTCTGTTCCAATTGCTCTACTTCATTTATTGTTCTATCCTGTAACTCACTATAAATGTCCATGTTACTTTTACTGTGATATGTATCTTTTTCCTCTTTAAGTTTATTTAGAATGTCCACTTTATAATTAATGATTATTTCCATTAATTTAAAGGAGCAATCCGTTAAGACTTTATATCATTTTTGCATGAATTCCGTTTCCTCGTTGGGATAAATGGAGGGTATTTTTGGATTGCCATGTCCTACCATGTACCTGTTTTTTTAATAATTGTTTTTTTTTAAGTGGTGGAACATATTATTTAAATCTTTTTTACAAGAAGCGCCTTTGTTGTGGGTCCCGCAGCTTGAACTGGGACCCCCGTCTGCTTTTTGGAGGAGCCCTTGGGCAGCGTCTTCTTTCTTCCATCCAGTGACCACAACTCCGCTGAGGCCACCAACCCCGAGAAGCCACCAGGGGTACCACTGGCACCAGAGTCTTGATCCGACATCTTCTTTCTTCTGCCATCTACTGCGATGACTTCTGAGCTCCAGCTCTTTATATAGGTTTGCAGAAAGTCCTAATCCGATTCTGATTGGTCAATTTTTCAATGCATGGCATCACATGGTTATGCAGTACCCAATTATATTTCTGAAATATGATTGCATACTGTATACTGGCCGCCGCTTTATAAATAGAAGTGAGCGGTAACTGATGCGATGTTAGTGCGGTGGGAGTTTTCCGTCTCATTAACCGCGTTAACTTTTCTTCTGACATTTTTGCATTTTTATAAATTGTGTTATTAGCAATTTTGTCGACAACGGAGGGAAAAAAGGCGATGAAAAGTTAACGGACCTTTATAAATATGCCCCTAAGTGTGTGTAACCCTCTCAACCCGCTGCTGTTTTAAATAAAGTTAGTAATAAAATTTGGTCTTTTAGGGTAACTACCACTTCGGGTGCTGCTTAAGAAGTGAGCGTGATGCAGGGGGACAGAGGATGGATCCGGATGGTGGGAGGGTGAGGGGCGCCAAGGGAGGCTAAAGGCATGGAAAAGTCACAGGAAAAGTGATGTGAGATTACAGTGAGCTGCTCCTGGTCTGCAAAAAGCATGTTGGAAAATCGTATGTATCTTCAAATTGGCTGAACGGATTTTGATGGGGGGTGGCTTGTTTTAAAGATATAATAATGGCCAAAAACATAGTTTTGGGGGTGGACTTGCCCTTTAACACAGAGTTATTTATGGTGTAGGTGGCACAGGGATTATTAAACCCCAGATTCATCACCTTACATTTATCAACATTGAATCTCATCTGCCATCCTGCTGCCCATTTTGATAATCTATCTAGGTCAGTGTGCAGAGATAATTCTCGGTTTTGGAATGTCGGTTTCAAAAATCCCCAGATCCGGCTTTATCTTCGGAAATTAAAATACCAAAAGTCAGAACTTATTGAAAATAAAAAAAATAAAATTGGAAAATCAAAATAGAAAATAAGAAAATATAAATAAAAAATTCCATTTGAAAATAAGAAATTGAAAAGTTGAAAATTGTAACAAAAATACCAAATAAGGGAAATTTTGAACATTCGGCTTCAATTGGATTTTTTGAACTTTCTCCAACAGAATAGCAGGTGCTTTGCTGAGGAGATGTACTGTGGGTTCTAATAGAACCCAGTTTCGAATAGAATACGAGGGTTTTGAAGTCCCAACGAAACTTTTGGAACTCCCGGATTTCATGAAACCAAATTTTCAGAGTTTTCAATTTTTATCGAAAATTTGATCATTATCGAAATTGAAAGTAGATAATTATCGAAATTGAAAGTAGATGATTATCGAAAATGAAAAACGAAAACGCAATAATAATCGAATTTATGGAAATGACTCTGCCACATGACTTAAATTCACCAACCACAGTAGTGCCAACCCCCTGGGTATAAAAGACAAGGTTTCAGACAACATTTTGTGAGTGTGTTGGAGCTGCGATTGTGTGGATTTCAGTGTGGTGGGTTAAAACTTGCTGTTACCCCTCCTGTGTTTACACATTTATACACCCAAAAGTCCATTTAAGGACTACTGTGATACCCAAAATTCCTTTTAAGGACTAACCCATCCTTTTAAGTCCTTTGGACAATTTTCTGTTAGTCATTTTAGAGGGCTTGGTGTGTTTTATTTCTCTCTGTCTGTATTAGTGTATACAGTATATATATATATACAGATTTATAGGGAGAGCGAAAATGCCAGGCAGGGCAAGAGGACAAGGCAGAGGCAGAGGAAGAGAAAAAAGTGCCTCTGCGCGTGATGTTAGAGGCAGAGGTGGGCCCATGCAGTCTGCTGCTGCTGGGCAGGAGCCACCAGGCCCTTCACGGGGCAGGGCAACACTGCTCAGTATGTTCTGGGGTAGCCGGGCTAGGGTTATCGATCCTGATCAAGGAAGGCAGGTAGTCGACTGGATTACCCAGCCTTCCCCTTCCACCTCCTCACAGGCACAGGACAGCCGAGCTGCCACCACTGATACTGTGCCAGCTCCTCCCTCCCCTGTGGCTCCTACTGTGGCATGGACCCTGATCCTGTCTGTCAGGAGTTTATTGACAACATGGTCCAAACATTCGGGGATCTGAAGGAGGAGTCACAGGAGATCTTTTCCCACTATGTGTGGCACTAGTGTGGTCAAGGAGGAGCTTTGCACTGACGCACAGTCCTTCCTGACACCTGTGGCAGAGGAAGAAAGTGTTCAGTGCACAGGGGGAAAGGAGGCTGAGCTTATCATGCAGCAGTACAGAGACAGCAGCCAGGGAACAAATATAGGGGGTGAGGTTCCAGCTGCTGCTGCTTATGTTAGTGACAAAGCCTCCAGTGATGAGGAGGTGCTCGTGGACGATGATGTCACGTATCGTTCATGGGTGCCACAAGTGGGAGAGGAGGAGCAGGAGAGTGTGTGTGAGGGAGAGCGCTCAGAGCATGAGCATGAGCCTGAACCCAGGGGCAGGACTGGGGTCAGGGGCAGAGGCAGCAGCAGTGCCTCAACTAGGTGCACCTGAGTTCTCCTACTCAGATAAAATCACTCCAGATGGGTGCATCTAACGAAACATCCACCCTAAGAAAAAACACTATAAAACGCACACTAGGCGAGGGAGCAAAATAACCATCCAATCTATAAACAAGGGTTACATATAAAAAATCCCCAAAATTTATTATGAATACATATAAAATCACATAAAAGGTATACAAATAGATAGATAGCTGGCCAGCTATAAATAGTCATATAACCCTGAATATCCCCTAAAAATCACAGTATTACCCTAACACCAAAAAGATAAAAACCAGCATAATACCCGGGTATGTATATATAAAGTTCGGGGCAGTCCCGTCCTGATATCGTAATGGATATAAATTCAGGCAGTTCTTAATTTTTGTATCACAGTTGAAATGCAAAAGAGGGAGTACAAGTCCCGTATCAAAAAGTGTGTGCACACACAAAAAATATATATATATATATAGTAAACTCCACTTGCCCGGCTACGGCAAAATATGATGTTCAAACAGAAAAAGGCTTATACTACACCGTTCCGAATGTCTTGTTGTATTTTCCAATGCAGGAAGAGTCTGGAACTGTGATTCCTGATACTTTTAGTAAACAAGTACAATTCGAAAGCAGTAATGTGTTCTCGATCTCCCTGGCAGTTCGATGAGTACGCTGACAGTGGCTGCACGCTCTTGAGATCCCCTGAGAACTTACAACAGTACACAGACAAGCCTTGATAGCGGAAGGTATAGGTTGCCAGTAGCCAGTGTGCCGGGTGTGGGAGTGTCACCGCTACGCGTTTCACTCCAATAGGAGCTTCCTCAGGCAGTGACGTCATGACGTCAGCAGCAGTGCACCTAGTACTGCGCGTGGAGGCAGGGCACCATTAGCATCTGGTGCCAGTGTTCCACAACAGCAGGTGACCTCTGCTGTGGCCAGTGGGCCAGTGGCTCAGCAGTGTGGGACTTTTTCACCTTGGCTCCAGGTGATGCCACGGTTGCAGTGTGCAGTCTGTGCCTGCAACGTGTTAGCCTTGGGAAGACCACCTCTAACTTGGGCACGACATCTATGAGGAAGCATATGGCGCTGCACCACAGAGCTTGGTGGGAGCAACAGACAAAGAATGTGCAGGCACCTGCACGTTCTCTTCTTCATACCCAAGGAGCCACCACTCCTCCCCCTCCAGCTTCATCAGATGCTTCACCAGTGGAAGTTAGGGAGGAGAGACAGCCTTTGGCCCCAGCAGGCGGTGTTAAGAGGCACCCTGAAACTGCTGCTGTTTCGTCCACTAAAAGGCAGGTCTCTCTTCCCCAGTTATTGAAGTGAAGACAGAAGCGATCCCCCAGTCACCCCCAAGCACAGCCTCTCACTGCCAGCTTAGCAAAACTTCTGGCGATGCAGCTGCTACCATTCAGCCTGGTAGACAGTGCAGCATTCATGGAGTTTGTGGCTATTGGCACACCACAGTGGCAAGTCCATTTGAGGAGGCCACCAGGATGGTAAGCCGTGATTATGCCACCATCTCGGATACCATCCCTCTGGCATTCCTCCTCGAGCACACACTACACGGCATCCTTGACAGGGCACTAGCCGCAGAGCAGCAGCTACGTGAAGAGGAGGATGACAATACTGTGGCTCTTTCTAAGCCCAGGGATCACGGTACAGAGCAGTTGTCTGATGATAATGAGGAGGAGGATTTTGTTCACCTGGAACCAGTGGAAACAGGGCGTTCTTCTAGGGGGACACTTCAACCCTCCCAAGTACCACATGTCATCCGTGGTTGGGGAGAGGTTGAATCCGACACTGTAATCCTCAGTGACACAGAGGACATGGGGTCCTCTGAGGCAGGCTATTTGCGTCAGATGTGCTCTTTTATGTTGCAATGCTTGTGCAAGGACCCCCGGATTAAGGTAATCAAGGAGAAGGAGCAGTACTGGGTGGTCACCTTTGTAGATCCCCATTACAAGGGTAAAATGTAAGAGTTCATCCCCGCATCTCAGAGGGAAGGGAGAATGCAGAACTATGAGGCATTGCTGTTGCGTCACCTCTGTTCTGCCTTCCCAAGTGCTAGTAGGCCGACAGCACTTGATGTTGGGGATGCACAGGGGCTCACGTCCCCCTGTGCCTGAGAGGAGGAGCAGTACTGGAGGCGGTCTCGTGGACAACTTCAGACTAGTCTTCCAGCCACCATTGCCAGGACCATCTACTGGCAAAATCTCAGTCGCCAGGTCACTGACTACATCGGATCCAGGGCCGGTGTAGACTCATCAGAGACTGAGGATCCACTGGACTAATGGGTGGCGAGGCTTGACATCTGGCCTGAGTTGGCACAACATGCCATTGAGGTCCTGTCCTGCTCGGCATCAAGTGTCCTTTCGTAGAGGACCTTCAGTGCAGCAGGGGGTGTTTTTACGGAAAGGAGGACTCGTCTCTCTACTGAGAATGTGGACCGTCTGACATTCATTAAGATGAATGAGGCATGGATCACATCTCAGTAAAGCATCCCTGTTGCTGATGTCTGTGACTGAAGGCCTGTTGCTACTAAGGTGTGGGGTCATTCTACCAGAGCACAGCACAACAATGGTAACAAACTACAGTGGGCCTGCTCCTGTACTACACTGGGCCTGCTCCTGTACTACACTGGGCCTGCTCCTGTACTACACTGGGCCTGCTCCTGTACTACACTGGGTCTGCTCCTGTACTACAGTGGGCCTGCTCCTGTACACTGTGGTGCTGTAAAAAATGGTACCCCATCACCCACTCTCCTCTAAACAATGAAAACTGTGTGCGGTGTGATGTATTTGTGGCCGTCATGGCCCTCTCCATCCTGGTCAGCTGATCGTCATCCACCGTGGGTGGTATTAGGGTTGGAGGCGGAGCAGTGGGGACAGCTTCCATTTCAGTAAGATCATATAAAAAAATAAAATACATTAATATGATGGTAGCGGCAGCTTTACTGCGCCTTTTAATGCGCCACTAGTTACCTTAACTAACGCATTAACATTAATAGCTAATAAGAAGTGCTTTACACAAATATAAACTATAAAACAAAAACTTTCTTTAAAAAAAATGTACGTAAATAAATGTGATAATATTTTATATAAACATTTTATATACGGTAACAATCGGGGCTAGGCTGCACTAACACGTTTTTTAAACATTTGCACCTGCGATTTTAAATATTGTGGAAATTACGGGAAAGCAAAAATTCCTGCGATTGCACATGCGATCACCTTTTTTTGCGCAATTGAGTGTGTTTCCATAATGGAAATTATCAACATCACATCAACAATGCGAGACAGCACACCGGAGCTTTGAATTGTGGCCTTGGCCTCAAGGTCGAAAAAATGGCTAAAACAGTGATACTTGCATTGTGGTGGTGCCAGATGCTTAGGCGGATAAGGAGGATGAGGCAGAGAAGGAGGATGAGGAGGAGAAGGATCAGGCGGAGAAGGATGAGGCCTCTTCTGTGTAATTTACGTCATGCTCCCCCTAACCACGCCTCTTCTGTGACGTAACTTACGTCACATGTTGTGGCCTGCCCATAACCCCGCCCCCTTTGTGGCGTCATTGACGTCTACCCACCCTAGCTCCTCCCCTTTGTGATGTCATTGACGTCACGTCAGTCAGCTCCGCCCCCTTTTCCCCACCCTGCCGGGAAGCAAGATTCAGCAGTGTGGGATGTCTGCTTTCTAATACCCCAAATGTTTATTCTCTAACAGTAAATAACATCAATAAGGTCCTGCAAATGTTAACGGCGGTTTGCAATGCGGTTATCGGTAATAAGAAGTGATTTACACAAATATAAACTTGTAAAAAACTAAAGTTTCTCTGACAATTATTTATGTGGTTTACAAAAAAATACAAATAAATGAGATAATATTTCATATAAACATTTTATATAACAATCGAAGCAGAAATAAATGGCTAAAACAGTGATACTTGCCTTGCGCTCTGTTGGCTATGTCAGCAACATAACTGGCCCTCGGCCTCTTCAGGTTCGTCCACCTGCGCTGCAGCTGGAAGTTGGTCTGGCTGACATTAAACTTTGTTTGCAGCTTCCACTGCAAACTGCACATAATGCGCAACTTGCGCCTTTTAATATGTGGGGTGCCAGCCGGCATCCCATCATAATCACTTCTGGCCAGGTAGGCCACCATGAATTGCTGCCACTCCATGCTAGGCATCCTGAGGCTGTAATCCAATGTGGGACAGAACAGGAACAAGCTGCCGAAAACCGGAAGTAGTTTTCCGAAAGCAGAATTGCCGATTTTGGTTACCCTGGAAAATACAAGCTGATATCAGTAAACCACGAAAAAGAAGGGCCCGATTACGCTAAACCTCGAAAACACAAGCTGATTTCAGTAACCCTCGAATGTGTAGTATCCCTAACCCACGAAAGCAGCGATCAATTTCGGTATCCCCCGAAAGTATTGATCGATTTCGGTAACCCCCGAAAGTACAGATCGAATTTGGTACCCCCTGAAAGTACAGATCAATTTCTGTACCCCCCGAAAGTATAGATCTATTTCGGTAACCCTTGTAAGGAAAGATCGATTTTAACAGCTCTCGAATTTGTAACGTCGCTAACCCTCGAAAGTAGCGATCGTTTTCAGTAACCCTCCTAAGGAAAGATCAATTTCGGTAACCCTCGAAAGCAAGAAACGATTCCAGTAACCCTCGAAAGTAGTGTCCGATTTCGGTAACCCTCCAAAGTAGTGTCCGATTTCGGTAACCCTCCAAAGTAGTGTCCGATTTCAGTAACCCTCCAAAGTAGTGTCCGATTTCGGTAACCCTCGAATTTGTAATATCAGTAACCCTCGAAAATAGCTTTCAATTTCGTTAACCCTCGAATGTAAAAGCTGATTTCGGTAACCCTCGAATTTGTAATATCGGTAACCCTCGAAAGTAGAGTTCGATTTCGATAACCCTTGAAAATAAAATGTGGAAGCTCGAAAAAAAAACTTTTAAAATGAGTTTTGGTTCTATTAACCCTTTCACTGCCACAGATCGTATATTCACGATCTGTGCAGTGAATACTCAAACTGCCACAGACCGTGAATATACGATCTGTGGCTTTAAGTGGCCCCAAAAGAAATTGCACCCCGTTAGGGGCGATCGGGGGGCAGTATTCAACTGCCCCCCTAGCCCCCTCGATCCCCCCTCGGTTGTGTCCAAATCCGAGGGGGGGATCGGAAGATAGCAGTACCTTTAGCCGGGTCCCGCATTCTGCAGCCGGTCCCACGTGGAGGAAGAGAGGAGGAAGTCTTCTTTCCGGAAAGGGAGACCTCGGTGACATCACTGAGCTTCCTCCTTCACCGGGGTCTTCCCTAAGAGAGGTAAGATGCTGCCCCTGGTGGTCTAGTGGAGGTACTGCAGTGTGATCTCCATTCAGATCACGCTGCAGTACCTGTATAGTACAAGCTGTCATGCTG
The DNA here is from genome assembly GCA_019447015.1 of Hymenochirus boettgeri. Taxonomy (NCBI): domain Eukaryota; kingdom Metazoa; phylum Chordata; class Amphibia; order Anura; family Pipidae; genus Hymenochirus; species Hymenochirus boettgeri. The sequence goes on from CM033469.1 coordinate 9,012,922, forward strand.
ACAGGTTTACTATACATTTTGTGAATGGAACTCAAAGTTCCATTCACAAATAGGTTTTTTTCTAAGTCTTTGCTACTTAGCGAAGACTTAGAAAAAAAATGGGGACAGAGATCAAAATTTGGTGATCACTTCTGATCACCAAATTATTGATCTTTGCCAATGAATGAAAAATCACTTCCTGGAAAATGATTTCCGGGAAGTGATTTTTCCGATCGGTTTTCGAATTGGAAAACGGGCATTTATGTTATCATTCCCAAAGATGATTTGGTGACCATTGATGAACGAATGAACAAACTACAGAATTTCGTAGATAAAGGTATGTGGATTCGAGAAATATATGGTTTGCAGACTGTTCAAATTCAGATTTGGCTGAATATTTTTGCTGTTTCTGAGCAATTGTGCATTGTTTCACTTTGTGGCTTTTGGCATCCACGTCCGCGTGTGTAACCACACATATGGCATACCGTTTGATTCAGGACATTTGGGAGATTGATATTTAGTAACTTTTTTTTTACATTTCATGAGGTTTTGGCATGATTTCTACCTTTTGAAGTTGTTTTTTGTTCATTTTTTCAGACAAATGTGAACTTCTACGAAGAACTGCGCCCACACCATTGATGGTATGAATGAACACACTACAGTGTTACATAGCTGAAGGTGTGTATATTTCAGGAATATATAGTTTGTGGGGGTTATTTCTAAGTTACGGGGGTGTTTTGTGGAAAAAACTGCAGACTGTCCAAATTCGGAGTTGGCTAAATATTTTCGCTGTTTCTGAGCCATCGTGCATTGTCTCACTTTGTGGCTTTTCGCTTTCACGTCCGCGTGTGTAACCACACATATGGCATACCGTTTGATTCAGGACATTTGGGAGATTAATATTTAGTAGCTTTTTTTTACATTCCATGGGGTTTTGGCATGATTTCTACCTTTTTGAATGTTGTTTGATGTTAATTTTTTTGGAAAATCTGGTAAAAGTGCAAACGTTTACGAAGAACTGCGCCCACACCATTGATGGTATGAATGAACGAACTACAGCGTTACATAGCTGAAGGTGTGTAGATTTCATATATAGTTTGTGGGGGGTATTTCTGAGTTGGGGGGCGTTTTGTGGAAAAACTGCAGACTGTTCAAATACAAAACTGGCTAATTTTTTTTTTGCTGCTACTGACATTTGGCACTGGTCACGCTCTGGGTTAGTTGGTAGCCATGTCTGTGGGTACACCCATGAATGTGGCATACCATTTTATTCTGGAGGGGTTAGGCTTTCATATTTGAGATGCGTTTGAACTTTCCTCCACAGTTTTTAGCTGAAATTCGCATTTGATTTTGTCTCTGATTTTACAGTTGAGGAAAAAAAGGAAAATGTGAGAAAATAACTTACAATTGGACGAAGAGCTGCGTCCGGGTAGCTGCATTTTGGATCGAAACTTACCTCACTTTTAAAATCCTGTGGGTGTGTAGTTTCTAAAAATATCTCACTTGTGGGGATATTATAGTTAATTTGGTAGATATTCTATGTTAACTGTCAGTAGTGGTTATACATTACAGTCTCACTTGTGGGGATATTATAGTTAATTTGGTAGATATTCTTGTTTAACTGTCGTAGTGGTTATACATTACAATCTCACTTGTGGGGATTTATAGTTAATTTGGTAGATATTCTATGATAACTGTCAGTAGTGGTTTACATTACAATCTCACTTGTGGGATATTATAGTTAATTTGGTAGATATTCTATGATAACTGTCAGTAGTGTTATACATTACAATCTCACTTGTGGGATATTATAGTTAATTTGTAGAATATTCTATGAATAACTGTCAGTAGTGGTTATACATTTTAATTTGGTGTAATATTCTAGGAGGTGCAGTTTTAGTTTGGGGGGTTCTCCTGTACAGGAAACGTCGGGTACCTACATATATCTGGTATCGTTGTACTCGGGAGTATCAGAGCTTTTAGAAACAGTAAGATTTTTGTTTGTAACCTTTAGATAACTATAAGTAAAAATGGGAAAAATCCATGAAAATTTGCTAATTTTTTTTTTTTTTTACATATTACACCCATAATTCCAATAAAATTTCCAGAAAAGTTACAAAATTCTGTTACCATGTTAAAGTAGACTTTGTGCTGAAAAAAACAATGTATAATATTCCTGATTTACTGCAAGGTTTCCTAGTGTAAAATTAGTCTAAAGCGATTAAGGACAAAATCCTGAAAATTCGTCTGGCATTTAACGCAAAAAAAAATGAAATTCTTCTGGCACTCAAAGGGTTAAGGGTTCCCCAGACCATTCCCCAGGTCCCTGTGTTATTTACAGTAACTACTATTACTATTTCATCCTTAAAATCGATAGAAACTTTCAAAAAAAATTTCTCCCATAGACTTCTATGGGTCCATTTTCAAATCTTCAAATTTTCCAGAAAATTTTAAGATTCGAAAATGGGATGAAACTCACTAGTTTCGAACATCTCCACTGAGGAGTTATTATCCAAATAGATATTGCTTAAATTATACATATACCCCTAAATCACTTTTTAAAAAAGAGCTCCAAATGTCTTCTTGGTGTCTAATGACAGAAGTGTAGCTGGAAGTGTTGCTGGTGTTGTATTTCTCTTATTTATTTTTTTAACTAAGTTGCTACTAGTAATGAGTTTAAAAAAAAACTGCCAGTTTTTCGAAAATCCGTGGATCCAACAGATTTTTTGAAATTTTCAAAACTTGGAAATAAGCATAGAAAACTGGATTAGAAAATCTAAAAATTGTGTTTAAAAATTCTGATAGAAAATTTAAAATAGTATTTGCAATAAAACATTAAAAACTGCTGTCATTATGAAACTTGCTATTTCATTCATGTTGTGTTGTTAATTATTTACTGGAACTGTTAATTATGGGAACCACACCCAGCAGGTGATCAGAGGCTTTTATAGAACAACAATTTATTATGATTTTCCGGCGGCAAAGTAACAGCTACAATTAATATTTTGTGTTTTTTTAAAATAACAAATTGATAATGATTTACCATTACGGATTGATATTTTTTGCTACAATTTCTTTTGTTTCTTGTGTTTTGCTTTAATAACTTTTAACATGTTGGGATCTTTAACTAAAAATGGGTTAACCACAATCTATTATTATTATGTCATAGTTGTTTAGATGTTATAAGCACAAGTGAGTCGTCTGACCATTTTATAGACCCACAATGTATTCTCTTAATATATATTGCATTATATATATTTTATTTAATGCAAACAGTGCCAAATAAAACGTTTAATCTCTAGTCATAAGAGTTAAATATTTCCAGACATCATAAAAATTATTTTGAAAAATACAGGAAAATACGAGAAATCGCAGATTTCGTATTTTCGCAGAATCCTTGTATTTTCGAATTTTAATAGGTTTTAATGGGTCCGCTCGCGGATTTTTGAATTTTCCATTTTTGCGGAGTTCGGCCATCGCTAATGCTAACTTGTTTAAATGGTTTATCATTAATTATATAAAATTAAATAATGAATTGTTGTGCTTTTAGCAGATCTTACTAAAAAAGTAAAAATGCGCTAAATATCAATGTCCCACATGTCCCGAATAGCGTAGAACTAGTGTTGGTGCATACTGAAAATACAGCATAAAAGCCATTACATTTCATCACACCGGTACAATATATGGCAACAGTTTGTATTAGTGGAAGTTTGAGTTTTTGGCAGATTTTTTAAAAAATAAAGAAAAGAAACAGACTTTATTTCCTTACACAAAAATAGACCAAATCCTGGGCCCTCTTGGATTTTCAAAACAATTTGTATTTTGTGCAAAATGTGCCAAACTTATATATGCTCAACTATGGTTGAGAATAGACAGTATAAGTTTGGCACATTTTGCACAGGTTTGGATCCTGATGAAGGTGCACAATGTAGCACCGAAACATTAATATAATAAATACAAATTGTTTTGAAAATCCAAGAGTGCCCAGCATTTGGTCTATTTTTGTGTATGACTATTTATACCTGGAGGCACCTGGTGGAAAAGCAGGAAGAGTGCACTGGGGCTAATATATATTTATCAATGCAAGACTTTATTTTCTTAAACCCCAATCAAGAAACAACTGACCACACGCTCCTTTATTGTAAAATGTGTGTGCATGATTATTATTTTTTACAGGCATAACTGCTCAATTTCCAAGTTACAATCTAAAGGGAGAATATTCCACAATGTCAAAAATGAACAAGTATGTGATCAATAATTACTGATCTGCTTCTGTACTTTTTTCTACTGTTTTTGCTTTAATGCTGCATTTGTAAATAAGTCTTAGTTATTTACAAATGCAGACAGCGTACTTTTAGCAGTATAAACTATGATTTGTCAGACAGCTTCTGCACTGATCCACAAATGGCAAGGCGTAGGGGACTGGAGGAACTTTCCTACTTATCAGAGGAGCCCCCTGACATCATCAGGAGTCCCCGTGTCTCCCTTTGTTCCACACCCCCAGCTCTCCTTTACTAAACAAATTGTCCCTTTTAGAATTGAGGCACATTAGTGGTTAACATCCTTCTGGACTGCAGCAGCAGTGTTTCCTTTCTGGGCACTGATAATAAACCTTACACAATTTGTGGCACAAAGGTATTTTTACACAGATTGTAAGAGGTACCATAAATGGCATGGAAACGGTTAATATAAAATACATTCATAGCATGTTTTTAGAATTTGTTTTCTTAATAATTTTATATACCACATACAACACACTTTAGGGTCTAAAATAACATGATAAAAACAAAGCATTGATCTGGAATGAGATGATACAAATTACCTACAGTACGCAATTGAGTACCAGAGGTTCCAAACTACCATCAATTAAGGTGGTGCTCGGAACACAAAATTACCATAATAGCACAAATGGGTATAAAGTACACAAACAGACTCAATCACCCGCGCATCAATGCCTCGTTTGTGCTAGATTTAGCGCAGGATTTTAACACCAGCAAATAGCTGGCGTTAAAATCCTGCAGTGAGTAAATCCCTTTCCGGGATTTACCCACATTTGCAATCACGATATTGAGCAATAGCGGTTCTGGGTAAATGAGCCTGAAAGTGTCTCTACTAGCACTGGTGGATACCTCTACACATGTCCAATAATCCGGACACAAATGATTAACATCAACACCAAAAATCTATTTACACCAAGTGACCTCCTTGCTATTAAGGAATAAATCAGTAACAGAGCAGGTTAAAAACACAATTAATACATGTGGAAATTTTTATATGATCCAGCTCAACCTGGTCCAGTACGAAACTGTTCTTTTGCACATGTCCATCTACCATAACAGACCTGTCTGCTCCCAAATCAAAATATTGTTAGAAAGAAGCTCTCTTACCAGGGTACCTTCGGCAGTGTAAACCCCACTTCTATAGTGAAAAGAAGCTGGGACTTGTACGGATTTACGCCTGTCTCCCACCAGTTCCTCCCCGGTGTCTCTCAAGCTAGAAATCCATGCCACTTGGTTTTCTCCCAGCCTCCTCGGGTATCGTCACATAGACAGGCCTCCATTCCTCTTCGCCTAGCCAAATACCTAAAAGGAGTGGAAGTTCCCTTAATTCCGCATACCCTGGTTCAAGGTAATTGTAACTCCAGGAATCCACATGTATTTCAGTAACAAAACAGTCCTACACGCATTTCACTCCCTGTGTATATGGGCGGGGCTTCTTCAGGGATATTGCACATCATCATTTCCTCCTCTGTGTTTCCCTTTTTATCTCATTTGCATTAATGAGCTCCATATTGGCTTCTACATGCCACTGATTCAGTAAGTTTCACATTACTAATAAATGACATCCTCTAATAAATATTACTGTAATTATATGCACTTATTAACAAACACGAATACATATATTCAATCTTTTTTATTACACGATTTTGAGCAGAAGGATCTGCTAGGTAAACTACATTATTATTTTAATAAGAGTTAAAAAACATTACATTACCTTACAAAATTTCTTATTCCATCTCGCCAAATTGCAACATTATTTCTATGCACAGAACAGAGATATATTAAATATAACTTCAGAGGTTAATCTTAAAAAGCAGTTAAACGAGAAATCCTCATTTATACCTTTTTGGGGATCCCAACCGTACGATCCAGTACATATCTTTCTGCAATAGCATTTTTTCGAGGTCTCCACCCCTTATACAAAGCTTTATTTTTTCTAATCCAAAAAAGTGTAAATCAAAAAGAGTAAATGATGCTTTTCCTATACGTTTCGCTACACTATGGCGAAATTGCTTATTAGATATTGCCCACATATGTTTCTGAAACCGCGCCATTAGTTTTGTTTTGTCTGTCCCACATAAATCTGATTACAAACACATTTAATGCAGTATACCACTTGCGTTTTTTGACAATTTATATAACTGTTCATATAACTGTATTCAATTAGATCAACTGGACTTGAAGTTTAGTTCTTGAAGACGTTTCGCTAGTCATCCGACTGGCTTTCTCAATTCAGAATGACTTGTACAAGAACCTGTGGAAATTATGTACCCTGGAAAATCCCAATTAGCATATCACAGCCAGGTGTTAAGGGTGTGATTAGATAGTGGCTAAGAGGTGTTATAGGAACGCCCAGAGTAAGGTGTCAAAACAGCATTGTACATGGCAAACAGATGGTGTCAAACCCCCCACCTCTATTTAGGCTTGGTTTCTTTATTTTCACATATATGGCCTCCTTGACACCTCTCTTGAACCAGTCATGTTCCTTTGCCAATATAAACATTACAATCTTCAAAGGTATGTCCTTTATCCTTAAGATGCAGGCACACGGCTGAGTCCTGGCCCAAGGAATTGGCTCAGCCCAAACAGCAAATACGTTGATGTAGTTGCTGTTTGGTCTCCCCCACATACAAATCAGAGCATTCTTCACTGCACTGCACTATGTATATGATGTCACTTTTCTTGTGTATGTACCACAGTGTGTTGTTTGGTTTAAAGCAGACAGGGATACGGTGTTTTTTGAACATTCTTCTTAATTTCTCGGAGACCCCTGCTACAAATGGGATGACCATGTTCTTTCTCCTGTCTTGCTTTTCCCCTTCAATGTTTTCCAGGGTACATAATTGCCACAGATTCTTGTACAAGTCATTCTGAATTGAGAGATCCAGTCGGATGACTAGTGAAACGTCTTCAAGAACTAAACTTCAAGTCCAGTTGATCTAACTGAATACAACAGATTTACCATGACCTGGATGAATGAGAAAGTTCACAAGCACAATTTAAATAAGTTTTTATGAAGGATCTACATCCATCTACCTCCAACTCCTTCAACACAAATACACATCTACATGCAGAACAATGCCGACATTTGTACATTCCTGACACAGGTTTCCCTTGAACCCATTTTGCAATTCTTTTAGTCGGTGGGACAAAGTGGCTCCTAACTAGCATGTCTGGCCACCATATTGACCTCTTCATCTAGTCTTTTGCTAAGAATTGGATCGTCCTTCAAGAGAAACCACCATTTATTCAGTATTTCTTTTACACCCTTCCATTACTGGTTAAAGGTTGAAATGAAACATTATTTGAAAAATGAAAAATTATTTTTACCAAAAATTAACTAATTTCTAGGGTCACTCTGAGCTTTTTTCCACGCCTTTCTGATATCTCTACGGGCACATCCTCTTTTTGAAAACCTTGTCCCTAGTGCCTTAGCTTCTATTTGGAATTCTTCCAAATTTGTACTATTACAATGTAAGCGCAGGAATTGCCCAGTGGGAATAGCTTTCAATAGAGCTGGAAGATGATGACTTCTCGCTTCCAATAATGAATTGACAGCTGTCTCCTTTCTAAACATGGTGGCGTGGATAATTCCCATGTCGACATAAATATTAAGATCTAAAAAGTTAACCCTGTTTTTATGCCACGTTAACTTAATGCTACGATCATTTTTATTTAATTCTATTAGGAATTTTTCCATATTGTCAGTTGATCCACGTCACAACATGAATACGTCATCTACATATCTTATCCAGTCCTGCACTTCCCCTTCTCTTAGATCTTCAATTAAGGGGTAGACCGCCTGCTGCTCCCACATACCTAGATGTAGGCCAGTGTATATGGGAGCGCAGGAGGAACCCAGCTTGGTTGGTGTCTGTAACACACATTGTTAAAAACAAAGATATTGTTAGTGAGTACAAACTTTAAGTTAAGGGAGAATTCAGTGGGTTTATCAAACATTCTTCCCCTTTCCCACTAGAAAAATTCACATGCCCTAAGACCCCATTTGTGGGGAATTGATGAGTACAATGCCTCTACGTCAATGGTGACAAGAATTGTATTTTCCCCCACACTTACCCCTTCCAGTCTCTTTAATACCTCTCCTGTATCCAATGCATAGGAGGGAAGACCACTCAAAAATTCTCTGACATGCGTCTAGATATTGGCTGGAACCCTCCATATGACCACCCAATCCAGAAACAATCGGGCGACCCGGAGGGTTCTTGGGGGTTTTGGGGATTTTTGGAATTATATAAAATGTTGGCATCTTAGGATGCGGGTTAAACATAAATCTGTACTCACAGATTGATTATCTGCTCATCTAATGCTTGTTTCAACATCATTTCCAATCTCTGTTGTACCTCAGGCATCCGATTTTTTCCCAATTTCTCATATTGTAATTTGTCTCCTAGTAAACAGTTTACCTCATTCACATAGTTCTCCTCACTTAGCAAGACTATGGGGCATATTTATAAACAGACATTAACTTTTCGCGGCCAAGTTTCCCGCCGTTTTTGACATGACATTAACGTGATTCATAAAGGGAGAAACACGGGCGCGAAAATGTAACACCTCGTTAACTTCGCATCAGTTACCGCTCGCTTCTATTTATAAAGTTTCACTAAAAGCCGAGATCGCTGGGGTTGGGGCAGGTACGCCCAACCCGTGGCAGGTGGTCGCACCCACAACAGGAGGCACGCCCACCTCACCATGGGTGATCGCAGTTTCACCTCCACAGAGGTGTGTACGCCCACCCTGCCCTCGCCCCCCATGGCGGAGACCACCCACTGCATGCCCCCTTCCCAGCAGCCCCTCCCAGACCCCTACCCTGTACTCTTGCAGGGAGGGGAAGGGAGGAATCTGCTGGGAGGGGTGGAGGGACCCCCCTCCTCAGCCCTATCAGGGCCCTTGTGGCTCTGACAAGAAGGGCCTTTGTGGCTAAAGGGGTCCCGCAGCTCAAACCGGGGCCCCCTTCCTGGGCTTTCAGGGCTTTTGCGGCAATTACAAATGACCTTGCAGCCACAAGGGCATTTGAGAAGGGCCTTTTGGGCTTAAGGGGTCCCACAGCCCATACTGAGACCCCCTCCTCGGGCCCTTGCCGCACTGATAAGTGCCTTTGTTGGGGGTCCCGCAGCTCGAACCGGGACCCGTTTGCTCTTAAAATAGCCATTGGGCAGTGTCTTCTTACTTCGATCCAGCAACACCAGTTCCGCTGAGGCCACCGACCACGAGAAGTACCCCTGCTGCTGCCAGGGGTCCCTCTGGCACCAGTGGCCTCAACGAGGCCACTGGTGTATGTTTGACAAAATTCTGCTTGTATGTTTGACAAAATTCCACTATTTGGTAGTTGAAGGTATGTACTTTCCAAAAATATATAGTTTGTGGGGGCTATTTTTTAAATTGAGGGACATTTTTTTTTCTTTTTAATACTGTAAACTGTTCAGTTTGGTATAAATCAATAGAATATAATGCAGAGTCACACTCCAATTCAAATAGTGAGTTTATTCCAAAGTACACAACGTTTCGATTGTCTAGGCCTCTTCATCACCTGATGATTTATACCATTCCCTTGGAAGTGGGGAATTAGAGGTCTGCACCCAGGTGGACAGTGCTTTCATATACTGTTTAGTTTAGTATAATTGCACTAATACATTGGTTCCCTTCAAGGCTAGTTAATGACCATGTCTCTGTGTGCACCCATGCATTAAGCATGCCATTTGATTTAGGACATTTTGGAGATTGATATCAGGTGTTTTTTTTTTACTTGTCGTGGGAGCTTAGATATAGTTTGCTGACTTTGAAACATGCCTTTCATTAATTTTTTAAAAAATTGTTCAGTTTGAAAAAAAGAAAGCTGTTCAAAATGCTAAACTGACTTAATTTATTTAGCGAATATATAATTTGTAGGTAGTATTTTTGAGATTGGGGGAGTTTACTTTAAAAGCACAAAAGCTGTTCAAAATGCAGAGATGACTGGCATTCTAGGTGTAATTGTCCTTACTTATTGGTTTTCTTCAGGGCTAGTTGGTAGATATGTCTCGGTGTGCAACCACACATGTACCTAACGATTTGATTCAATATGTTTGGGACATCATTATTTTGTTGGTTTTACCTGTCATGGGAGTGTGGGTATGATTTGCTGACTTTGAAAAATGCCTTTGATTAATATTTGCAGAAAATGCAAATGTAAAAGCATGATATTTTATGAGAACTGTGTCCAAAATTCTGCTTGGATGTATGACAAAATGAGACCATTTGGTAGCGGAAGGTGTGAACTTTATAAAAATATATAGTTTGTGAGGGGTATTTTTTGAGATTAGTAGGTGTTTTGTTTGAAATACTGAAAGCTGTTTTATTTGGTATGATTGCACTTATGCATAGGTTCCCTTCTGGGAATTGGTAGCCATGTCTTTGTGTGCACCCATGCATGTAGAATGCTATTTGATTCATAACATTAGGGAGGTTGATATTTAGTTGTTTTTTTATTTATCATGGGAGTTAAGGTATCATTTTCTGACTTTACAACATGCCTTCAATAAAGTTTTTAGAAAATCTGACTGTATCCAGAATTCTGCTTGTATGTATGACAAAATGGCACCATTTTCTAGCTGAAGGTGTATAGGTTCCAAAAATATATAGGAAGACACTTACCCAGAGCTGTTTCATTCTGGGTAAATCTCCTGTACATTATTCAATATCCTGTTTGCAGCTGCAGGTAAGTCCCTTAGTCGACATTAAAATCACACACTAAAAGTAGCGCAAACACGATATTGGACTGCAAGCTAAGATGGAGGTTAAGTCACGCTAACCAATATTAAATCATTTAAAGGGGCTTTAGAGACAATAACATATAATACAGTACACACGTGACTTACTTAGGTTTCTCTATTTTCCATTTCTAGTGCTTCAAATTTTCTTTCATTATTTATTTTATTTCTTATGTTAAAATTTAATTTTAGCAGAAGTAACATGAAATCCCCAATGGTTTTATAAATATCAATTTCTTCAGTTGCTGTTCTATTCTTTTTCAATTCCCCGATGTAATGCAGACACATTGTGACACGTGTGGGGCTTGTGATCAGGTACTCTGGGAAATCTATTCCCAAGTTCTAATTTCTAAAGAAACCTTTATATTCAAAAATAACAACTTTGTACACCGTAACCCACAGAGGATGGTAAATTTCTCCACCAATGTCAGGGAACTTTGACCAAAAAAGTTTTAAAATAATTTAATGCAAAAGGAACTGTTTAACTTATTGTATTTATAAACAATTCAACACAGGATATAATCACAGAAAACAATACACAGAAAGAAAATAGCCAGATTTGTGTCACAATATATCCATATAAGATAAACACAGCAAAACAGTGTAATAAATATAAAGGCAAATATGGAGAAGTTAATTTCCCCTTAGAAATCTGAATACATTATTCCAGCTTATTACATTATTTCCATCAATGGAAATGTTTTTCTAGATGTACTGACTGTGCCCAGTTATATGATTGGTTTCTTGTGTTGACAAGTAGCATAGCCAAGCACAGTTTAGCCGCCAGCAGTAGGACACAATGGGCAGCAGATCATAGGAAATACGAATCAATGTACAATGCACTATAATACATAGGAAGTTAAAAAACAATGGGAACAACCTCAGAAAAAAAACTCAGAAAAGAGACTATAGCAGCATCAACTCTGTAACATACAAGGTGACAAAATACCTAGCTAGCATCCTAGGTCCCTTGGTTAGAAGTTCTAAGCATCACATTCAGGATTTTACTAACAAGATTTAGGATGCAAAAGAAATTATGGTGTCCAATAGTGTGACATCCCGCTTCATCTGGAAGCTGTTGAAATGGCAAGAAAATGGCTGTGCCAAAACAAAATCTTTGCCAGCAGAACAGAACTTAACCCAGAGCAAGTGTGCCATATAAGCGACTGATGTATGAACTGAGGACTGTTGGCCTAAAAAAAAAGATTTGTACATGGATAGAGAATTAGTTATTGGATCACAAACAGAGAGTGGTGGTCACTCTATATGGGCTAAAGTTCTAAGTGGGGTGCCTCAGGGTTCCGTACTGGTGCCGCTTTTTTTTAAACTGTTTATAAATGACTTAGAAGGACCATTGAGAGCAAGGTCTCTGTCTTTGCCGATGACACTAAACTATGCAGAGCTCTGGAAACTTCAAATGATGTGCAATTGCTGCAAGCTGACCTAGATAGATTATTAAAATGGGCAGCAGTATGGCATATGGGATTTAATGTTGATAAATGTAAGGTGGTGCATTTAGGATTTAATAATCCCTGTGCCACCTACACCATAAATAACTCTGTGTTAAGTGAATCCCAACTGGAAAAAAATTGGGGGTTTTGGTAGATAACAGACTTAGCTGTAGCAAACAATGCCAGAGAGCAACGGCTAGAGCTAGCAAGATATTGGTGGATCATGTAGACAGATTATTGGGTGGGGCTGGGAGTGACCTGACTGTCTTGGTTCACATTGGTGCCAATGACAAAGTTAGAGGTGGAGGTGAGGTCCTTAAAAAGGATTTCCGAGAATTGTGGGCCAAGTTAAAAGTAAGGACCTCAAGGATAGTGATTTCAGAAATACTACCGCAGCTACATGCTACATGGAGGCAACGGGAGCTCAGGAGTATAAATGCGTGGCTAAGAGGGTGGTGTAAGGAGATGGGGTTTTAGAGGTTTTTAGAGACTTTTCTGTTGGCTACAGGCTCTTTAGTAGAGACAGATTGCACCTCAATGATGATGGTGCAGCTGTTTTGGGGGAGAAGATGGCTAGGGGTTGGAGGAGATTTTAAACTAGGTATGGGGGGAGGGTACATTGAACTACACAGGGGTAGATAGAGAAGTTAGGGATCAGGGGGCTAATAACACAACAGAGGGAGGAGAAGGGGGAGGGGGGATGGAGCATAGAGGATAAGGAGGCATGTATGACCAAGTATGGAAGTAAATCAATTGATAATCTAAAATGTATGTTTACAAATGCAAGAAGACTGGCTGGAAAAAACGGGGAACTAGAACTAATAGCTTTAAAGGAAAGATATGATGTAATTGGTATAGCAGAAACGTGGCTAAATGATTCACACGACTGGACAGTAAATATTGAAGGATACTCCTTATTTAGACATGACAGAGGTAATAAGAAAGGAGGAGGAGTATGTATGTATGTTAAACAGGAATTGAAGCCAAATCTAAAAGATGGAATAGATAGAGACATAAACGATATAGCAGAAACAATATGGGTAGACCTGTTTACAGGAAGCAAGAAGGTGGGTAAATTAATTGTTACGGTATGTTATAAGCCACCCAATGCCGGGGAGGAGGTGGAAATAAATCTCCATATGCAGTTGGCAAAGGCTGCTGGTATGGGGCATGTTTTGCTTATGGGGGATTTTAACTACCCTGAAATTGGAGTAAGGGAACTGCCAGCACCTCAAAAGGTATAAAGTTCTTAAATTTCCTAAATGAGCATTTTATTTCACAGATGGTAGAAGTTCCTACTAGACAGAATGCGTTGTTGGATCTAGTGATATCTAATAACCCTGAGCTCATTTTGGAGATGAAGGTAATGGGAAGCTTAGGGAACAGTGACCATGGTATAGTGTCATTTAATATAGGTTGCAAAAAACTAAAGTGCACTGGGTTAACAAAAACTTTTAACTTTAGGAAAGCTAATTTTGTGCTGTTGAAGGTATCACTCCTTCTCATAGACTGAGGGGAAATGTTTCTAGGTAAAGATACTGAGCAGATGTGGTCCACTTGTAAAGGGATATTAAACTATTACATTTCTAAATTTGTACCTTTAGGTGTAAAAAAAAGTAGGTCCTCTCCTGCATGGCTTAATACTAAAAAATGGAAAAAAAGAAAAAGGCTTTTAAAATTTTTAAATCAGAGGGAACAGAACAGTCTTACAGGGAGTATAAAAGCTGTAATAAAGAGTGCAAGAAAGAAATTAAATTAGCTAAAATAGAAAATGAAATACTGATTGACGAACAAAGCAAGTCCAACCCCAAAATGTTTTTAAAGTATATAAATGGTAAAAAGATGAGGACTGAGAATGTGGGACCATTAAATAATGGGGCTGAGATGGTTGTAGAGGATGCCAACAAGGCTAATCTGCTAAACCATTTTTTTACATCGGTTTTCACTGTTGAGAATCCTAGTCCTTACAGCAGGGATTGTAATAATATGCAGGGGAGAAATGAGGAGTATTCACATTGGCTGATGGAGGATATGGTACGGAAACAATTAGACAAAGTCTCAGGACCGGATGGAATTTCAAAAGAGCTTAGTTCAGTTCTATCTAGACCACTGTGTCTTATCTTTTCAGATTCACTTTGGTCTGCGGATGTGCCACTAGATTTGAAAAAAGCCAATGTAATACCAATATTCAAAAAAGGTAGTCGTTCACAGCCTGGTAACTATAGACCTGTAAGCCTAACATCAGTGGTAGGGAAGGTGATGGAAACTTTGTTAAGGGGGCATTGAGAGCAAGATCTCTGTGTTTGCTGATCACACTAAACTATGCAGAGCTTTGGAAACTTCAAATGATGTGCAAGTGCTGCAAGCAGACCTAGATAGATTATCGAAATGGGCAGCAGAATGGCAGATGAGATTCAGTGTTAATAAATGTAAGGCGATGCATTTGGGATTTAATAATCCCTGTGCCACCTACACCATAAATAACTCTGTGTTAAGTGCATCTGTAATGGAAAAAGATTTGGGGGTTCTGGTAGATAACATACTTAGCTATAGCAAACAATGCCAGGTAGCAACGGCTAGAGCTAGCAAGATATTGTCTTGTATAAAGAGGGGAATAGATTCAAGAGAGAAATATATTATTCTCCCTCTTTACAAGGCACTGGTAAGGCCTCATTTGGAATATGCAGTGCAGTTTTGGAATCCCATTTACACAAGGGACATCTTGGAAATAGAAGCACTTCAGAGAAGGGCAACTAAATTAATAAGGGGAATGGAGGGGCTTGAATATGCAGGCAGATTAGACAAGTTAGGGCTGTTTACATTAGAGAAGCAACGTTTGCGTGGGGATATGATAACTTTATACAAATATATTAATGGGCCATACAATGAACTCTCTGTTGCATTGTTCACTAATAGGTCATATCAGAGGACACGTGGACATCCTTTAAGGTTGCAAGAAAAGAAGTTTCATCTTCAGGTTAGGAAAGGTTTCTTTACAGTGAGAACAGTGAAACTGTGGAACTGTCTTCCAGCAGATGTGGTAATGGCAAGTTCATTAAATAGCTTCAAAGAAGGCCTGGATAAGTTTGTAACACTAAAAAATATTGAGAATTACTGGTATTAATACATGTAGATCTGGTTGATCCAGGGATACATTCTGATTGCTGTTTGGAGTCAGGAAGGAATCCCCCCCTATTTTGCTGGGTTTTTTTGCCTTCCTCTGGATCAACTGTTAGGTAGGGTTAAAAATAAAAAGTAAAAAAAAAAAAAATAGGTTGAATAGGTTGGACTTGATGGACTTGATGTCTTTATTCAACCTAAATTACTATGTTACTATGTATATTGTCTTGTATAAATAGGGGAATAGATTCAAGAGAGAAAGATATTATTCTCCCTCTTTACAAGGCACTGGTAAGGCCTCATTTGGAATATGCAGTGCAGTTTAAGAATCCCATATACGAAAGGGACATCTTAGAAATGGAACCAGTTCAGAGAAAGGCAACTAAAATAATAAAGGGAATAGAGGGGCTTGACTATTGAGATAGATTAGACAAGTTAGGGCTGTTTACATTGGAAAAGCAATGTTTGCGTGGGGATATGATCACTTTATATAAAACTATTAATGGGCAATATAATAAACTGTCTGGCCATTGTTCACTAATCAGTCATATCAGAGGACACGTTGACATCCTTTAAGATTAGAAGAAAAGAAGTCTCATCTTCAGGTTAGGAAAGGTTTCTTTACAGTGAGAACATTGAAACTGTGGAACTGTCTTCCAGCAGATGTGGTAATGGCAAGTTCATTGAATAGACTTTAAAGTGGTCTCGATAAGTTCCTAAAACTAAACAATATTGAGAATTACTGGTCTTAATACATATCCAGGGATACTTTCCGATTGTGGTTTGGAGTCAAGAGTACTGCTTGACCTGAGGGAGAGAGAAGTGTATCTCTCAAAAGTTTGTCTGTAAAAATGAACTGTTAGTCCATAATAAAAAACCTAATCCTACAGTACTCATCTTGCTACTGGACTAATACGGCATCAACCATTTTATCTGCGGTTTGGAGTCAGGAATGAATTTGTGTGGATGGATATGCCCTTTAAACCCAACACATTAAGGCAGCAACTAGTGCATCCAAAAGACCCAATACTAAAACACAAAAAGTGCGACATCATACATGTAGCACATTGCAGTAAATCGTGCTCGGACAAAACAGCCGTTGTACCTACATATGGCCAAGCACAGAAGAGATAATTCCTCAGGTCAGGAATCAATTATGTACCTGCACCTTAAGGAAAAAGGACATAAGTTTGAAGATTGTAATGTTAACATCTTGGCCAAGGAACATGATTGGTTTAAAAGAGGTGTTAAGGAGGCAATTTATGTCAAAATAAAGAAACCAAGCCTTTATGATTGGGACACAGTCCAGGGTAATTATTGCCAACAGATTGTAAACTGAGAGATCCAGTCGGATGACTAGCGAATTTCTTCAAGTCCAGTTAATCTAACAGAATACAACAGATATAGGCATCTGTTCTTACCGAAAACCCATTAATAAATAACTTCAAAATGAATTTTAAACCCTCATAATGAAAGTCCCCGACTTTCTGTCTGTAGTATTGGGAAGATAAACTGTCAGTGAAGAATAGGGCAGCTGCGTTCTTTATTAGGTTTTTGAAATAAATTGGTGATTAAGTCAAAAATCATTTTGAATTTCCAAATTTGGTGTTGGAATTTGATGTAAAAAATTCAACAAAACTGCTTTAATTGGGATTCACAAAACTTGGACACATTCTGCGGAGCAGAATGGTAGAAAGATTCTTTCAAGTTTCTTTGTAAGTGATAATGCAAATGACAAACTTTAGGGCAGGAAAAACAAGGTTTGTGAGAAACCAGCAAATCTACATAATGTAAACCCTACAGATTTACTACATTGCAATAGCAGTATAAATGCTAAACGACGGCAGAACAATTCCCTAAATTGAGTTTTGATCATCAATAATTTGTCCTAATATTTAGTTCAGTTTAGTTGGGTGCACTATGGGACATTGTTACATATTTATTGGTTTTATTTATATAAATATCAATCCCTTTAGATCTCGGTGATCAGGTACCCTGGGTAATCTCTGCCTTCTTGTCCTCCCGCTTCCTCCAACATGGGCAACACTGAACTTGTCCTTTTCCCACCCTCACGATCTGTTCCTGTTGCCTGATTCTGATCGTTAGATTCCGATCTTTCATTCAAACCCAATGTCAACACGCTTACAAATTCCTGTCGGCTCCAACTCAAAAAAATCACCAGCATTCCTCCCTTCCTCTCAAAAAAAGCTACACAAAAATCCTAGTCGATGTCCTAATCATATCCCGGCTAGACTACTGTAACACCCTCCTATGTGGTCTACCAAACAACTGCCTGGCACAACTCCAATCCATCCTAAACTCTGCTGCCCGGCTCATTCATTTCTCTTCTCGCTTCTCAATTGCCTCTCCTCTCTGTCAGTCCCTCCACTGGCTGCTAATACTATCCCATAAAGCACTATCCAACACAGTCCCTCCATATATCTTAGAGCTGATCCACAGATACCATTCTGGATGCAACCTCTGCTCTACAAATTATATCCTTTTCTCATCCACCCTCATCACCTCTTTCCATGCCTGCATTTAGGACTTTGCTCATGCTGCCCCTCTGCTCTGGAACTCCCTTCCTCCTTCTGTCCATCATTCACCTTCCCTTAATACCTTCAAAGTAACCTTAAAACCCACCTCTTCAGAAAAACATATAACCTGATGTAGACATTAACCCTCTCACTGACCCAACCGGATCCAAATCTTTCACACTCCACTGATACACTCCCATTTCCTCTAGACTATAAGCTCTTTGGGCAGGGTGCTCTTACTTATTGTATCACAGTATTGCTGTAAGTAACTCATCACTTTGTGAATTTATATTATGTATTACCTGTGTATGCAATATGTATGACTTTGTATGATATGTATTACCCTGTATGTAATGTATGACTATGTAATTGTAAAGCGTAATAATAATGGTAATAATAATAATTAAGATCAAACATAGATTGTCTAGTTCAGGTAAATATGTGGTCTACATTATTACGTGCACATGTGGCCTGTATTATATGGGTAAAACCTCCGCCAGTGTAAGGGAGAGGATGGCGAACCATAGAAAATCTATTCGGACAGCTCTTGAGGCATATGCCCTTTATACCCTAAATTCTGAGGGATTGTCCTCTAAATATGGGGAGCAGTCAGTGGCCCGGCACTTTAGAAGAGCTAACCACTCTTTGGCCAACCTGAGGTGATTGGCCATAGATCACATAATACATATAGAGGAAAAAGATCAAGATTCAAAGAAGGGGGAGCTCCAAAGTGCATGCCAGAGTCCTCTAAGAGGACAAGGAAGTGGCAGATACCTTATAACACACAAGAAGGCTCCTACGCTTCAATTTCTTGAACTTTTAGAAGGCACTGCAGGACCACCACAAAGAGCTGAGGAGTAAGGTAAGGATTTTATCCACTACATAGTGGGGCCAGCAGTGGAGAAAATTTTAGTTTTGGGGTTGGACATGCCCTTTAATCACCGTGAATTTAGCTGTGAATATAGCCTCCCATATTACATAAACACACAGACTTTTACAGTGTCATGATCAATCTTTCGCAATAGTAACACAGTATAATCAATAAGGAGGAAAATATGCAGAAGTTAATTTACCCCTAGAAAGCTGAATACATTATTTCACTTACTGTGCAGATTTAACTTTATTCTTTGGCTGCCCTTACATTTTTTGTTCACCAGCAGTGAAAACATTTTTCTAAATGTCTAAATGTACTGACACTGTCATGCCCAGATACATCCTATTGCTGAAAAGTGTCATAAGCGAGCACAGTTAAGCACCAAGTAGTAGGATACCATTGGCAGCATATCATGGGAATAAAGAAAATATAATCAATGCATTTTCCCAGGCCACATACAATATCACACTATCTATACACTTGCATACATTCTAAGCAAATGGGTTTTAGTATACAATACAGTAATCACAGGAAAGTGAGGCCTTCCAACCACGTCAAGGTAGAACGTCCTAACATTTGACCTGTTTTACTTAAATTACTTTTTGCTTTTTATAAGATGACAAATTTGTTTATTAGCATTTCTCAGTCTAGGCTGTATTAGATTATTGTAGCTAGCTTTTTTCTTTATAGTAAGGGAAAGATGCCTTTTAACCAATGTTACAGTCATAGTACCTCCAATTAAAGAGCTGCGCTGGGGGTGTTACTACAACATGGACGCTTGGCCTATCTTCGAGGGAAAAGAAACAATAGAAAGACAATGGGAGCATTCCTTTGGGTGAAATGTAGTTAACTAATTTAAATGAAAGTGCTTCTGATCTGGTCAAATATTCATACAAATAAAGAAAAGGTAATCAAAGCAATCCTAGGCCCAAATTCAAATTTAATAGGATATGTGCAAATCTCTAGTCCACCTTAGAAGGAGAGAAAATCCAGTAGCACCATAAAAAAAATGTGTGATGTCATTGTCATGGTGATTTTTTTTTTCTTCCAAAAAAAGATACAATATACTAAGAAAAACAGAAAAACATCTTACACATTTTCAAGCTCCTCATTTGGGATATTTTTTCAGATGACGACACTGAACAGAGACAGACTGCTTTACCACATATGACATTTTAAGAAAAACGTATTTAATAATATTGAGTCCATACCCTCGTGGTATCATTAAAGGGCATGTAAAGTTAAAATTGTGTTGATCAACAGTTGGAATGCTGTATGCTGTGTGCAGGCTTGACAGTTGGTTTGTGGGGAAAAAGTCAGGTCAGATGGAAGTGGGAGTGGTTAAAAGAAGGAGGGAGGATACTGCTCCTAAACAAAATGTGAATGAAGGCATGCAGCAGCACACACAAATCAGAGTAAGTGCGATTAACATGTATTTAATTATAGATTAAGATGAGGCAGTTATTTCAGTATAGTGTCCCTTTTAAAATAGTTCTTGCTACCCAATACACCCTGAACTTGCCCTTTAAATGCCACACCACTAAATTGATCTAATACATAAAACAACTGATAATTAACTAATTGCTGTTTAGTTAATTAACTGAAACTGATTGTAAGCACTTTGGGGCTGGGATCTCATTCCTAATGTGTCGTGGCATACCACACTCATATCAGTTTATCCATAATTGTGGATTATGTATGAAACTTTATTTATCAGTGTATTTATCTGTGTAATTGCTTAAATTTACCCCCTTATTTGTATACTCTGTATTTTATAATGTACAGCGCTGCGTACCCAAGTGGCGCTTTATAAATAAAATTATACATAATGTACATAGAAACTGGCAGTAAAGTGAAATATCTTAATCTAAACTACTTCCAAATTTTAAAATCTTTTTATTTATTAGAATATAATTGGTTAATTTTGTTTAATATTTTTTAACAAATATGTTTCCCAAATAATCAACTACAGTATTTGTTATGTCTCAGTAAATATAGTTTTGTGTTCATCTCTGGTTTAAATAAAATAATGTAACATTTTGGTAGAAATATACAGAATAGAAGTCCACAGCTTGAAGAGATAATGGCGAATATTTCCACCGCCACCATGTATTTCCCTTTGGTGCTCAGATAGGCCGGGATCATTGCGATCCAAACACTGCAGAAGACCAGCATGCTGAAAGTGATGTACTTGGCCTCATTAAAACTGTCCGGTAAGGTCCGAGCCAAGAAAGCTACAATAAAACTCACTAAGGCCAAAAATCCCAAGTAGGAGAGGACAATGTAAAAACCAACAACAGATCCCTCATTGCACTGAATGATGATTTTTCCTGATTCAGAAAGTATATTAAGCTCCATGAATGGAGGAGAAATAGCCAACCATGTAACAATTATTAGAACCTGAATAAATGAACACACAATAACAATGTAATAAGCCACTTTGATTCCAACCCATTTTTGCCAGAAGCTCCCTGGCTTTGTGGCTTTGAAAACCATATAAACCATAATAGTCTTAGCAAGAACTGAAGAGACTGCTATGGAGAAGCTGATACCAAAGAATGTTTGTCGTAGCATGCAGGTTATGTCAATAGGACGTCCGATGAACAGAAACACGGAGAGTAAACACAGTAGAATGGACACAAGCAGAATAAAGCTCAGATTACGATTATTGGCTTTCACTATGGAAGTCTTGTGGAAGAAAGAAAAAATTCCCAATACAACTGCAGTAATTACAGAAAAGAACAAAGAAATGGCAATTATGACCTCAGCTAAGGTGTCATTGTCATATGAGAGAAATTCAACTTCCTTCTCAATACACATGGTTTTCCTCCAATTCGGCCATTCATTAGATGGACATTTTATACAGTTTTCCATATCTGTAATAAAAACAAACACTTTACTAACCCTTGTAATCTATTATTGATATGATGTGTAGTTATAAGAAACATGCTCACACACTCAAGGCAAATTTAAAAAGCGCCATCATTTTACAACAAAATTACAGAACCTCAAAAAACTATTAAGAACCTTGTTTTTCTTGATCCCACAATTATGTCATCTCTCTATTTTGTACTGTATATTGATAATGTGAAATGAAATTAAACAAGAGAAAAATAATCTTCTTAAAACACTTGTCTGTGCATGACAAAGAGTAAAGAGCACTACAATAATCCCTGCGACAGACAGCTAGGGAGATAAATACCATAATTTAATAAAGAAGAACAGTGGTTACCATACAAGTGCACTCTATTAAAAAGAGCACACTCATACCTTTAATATAAATCCAGGATCATGCTTATTGATGCAGTCTATCCAAACTTACAGCAGTAGAAAAGGTGCTGCTTCCAGCTAGCATTGTGTGCTGGGACTTCAACAGCAAGCCCCCTGCTAAAGCATGCTCACTTGTATCCTACTGCTGGGACAGGGGATCATCAGCTGCATCATAAGCCGCACCCACAAACGTCTTAATTTTTAAAGATAGCCAGAAGCCTGACATTTTTCTTCTCCCTAAGGTTACCATATTCATATGAAAGGACAGAGAATAATTCCAAGCCTGTTACTAGCTTCAGAACATTTCTGACTTCTGACTATTAGACATGATACCATGCCCTGAGCAGGATTTTCAACCTGCTTCATGGGTGCGGCGGCACTGTAAAGGCATAAACTTCAAGTTTAGTTCATCTAATTGAATACCACAGATATACCATGACCAAAATGAATGAGAAGCTTCACAAGAAGATTGATTTTTGGGTGTGGGGCTTATGACACAGCTTAAAACATGCCTGTCACGGAGACACAGTGACAGTGCAGAGTAGGAAGTGAAACGTTACAAGCCTATGGTTTTTGATTGACACCAATCAAAAAGACATCATCCTAGGCCTGTTTAGAGAATTAAAGAGCATTATTGTTTAGAGACCACAGTTAGCCTTTAAATCTTTCTATGCTAAATAATAAAACTTGGTCACTCAGTGCATTTCATTTGCAGGACTTCACTGTTTTGAGAGTCTACATAGGCCCTCCTCACAATGATACATGGCACCAGGAAAGATATTTAAATTTAACATTTATAGATAGGAAAATTCAATCATGTAAGTATGTAATAGACATGTGTCGTAGATGTATAACAATAGTACAGTGATAGTACAGTAAATATATATATAGTCTCTGTTCCATCTTTCTATACTTGGTCCCTTTCAGAAATGGTTTTACAGTAAGAAGGCGTAACAAAATGGGTTTAACAAACGTTCTGGTGTGAAAAGAGATCTACAAGGGCAGTTTAAGGATAGTTGAGTTATTTGTATTGGAAAAACCTCCATGGGAAATAGTAACGGACTGGCACCTTCCAGTCATCCAATTAAGTACCCTGGAAAGTCCCAATTAGCATATGACAGCCAGGTGTTAGGAACCCTCTGAATGCAATGTTGATTGCATTGAGGCTGAGAGATGTTATAGGAACTGCCCAGGGTAAGGTATCGAAACAGCATTGTACATGGTAGACAGTGGGTTTTGAAACCCCCACACCTCTATTCAGGCTTGGTTTCTTTATTTTCACATAAATAGCCTCCATAACACTCTTGAACCAGTCACGTTCCTTTGACAAGATGTTGACATTACAATCTTCAAAGGTATATCTTTTTTCCTTAAGGACATTTTTCTTGTGTTTCGGTATTGAGTCTTTCAGATGTACCAATTGCTGTTTCAGTGTGTTGTTTGATTTTATAGCAGAAAGGGATACGTTTTTTGAAAACTCTTCTTAATTTCTCAGAGACCCCTGCTACATATGGGATGATCATGTTCTTTCTCCTGTCTTGCTTTTCCCCTTCAATGTTGGTATTCGTGTTCTTTTCTTTCATTCTGCTTCTTTTGACAAAGGCCCAGTCCAAAAATCCACAAGTTTTAAGGGCTCCTCTGAGATGTTTCATTTCTTTAGCCTTCGCCTCTGTGCTAGTGGGGATGTTCTCAGCTCTGTGTTGCAGGGTTCTGATGACACCCAGCTTGTGATCTAAAGGGTGGTGGGAGTCAAACATCAAATACTGATCTGTGTGTGTTGGTTTTCTGTAAACCTCTACTTCCAGTTTACCATTCTCCCTGACTTCTATCAAGCAGTCCAAGAAAGCCAGTTTGTTGTTTTGTACCTCTTCCCTTGTAAATTTGATGTTTTGGTCTACAGCATTGATGTGTTCTGTGAGCTCTTGTATTTCCTTCTGGTGGATTTTAACCTAGGTGTCACTAACGTATCTGAGCCAATGGCTGGGTGCTATGCCCTAAAAGGTATTAAGCATCTGTGTTTTCTACCTCCTCCATGTAGAGGTTTGCCACAATGGATAAAAATAGAGGCCCTAAGATGTTGGCTAGGTATTTTGCCACCTTGTATGTTACAGAGTTGATACTGCTGAATATAGGCCTTAGTGGGGCCCCTTCCTTGTGTATCTTCGGGAGTCCATATATGCATGGATGTGCTTCACCAGGGTAGAGGTGATGATACATTGCTTGATCAATGGCTTTATCCTTTTGAAGCTGTAAGTAAGTCTATGAGCTTTTTCTTGTAGTGGCTTGTGGGATCCCTTGTTAAAGCCTTATATGTTTTTTTATTGGCCAGTGTGTGGTCCAGAGTGTGGTCACCTTAGCATGGTAGTCCGAGTGTACCACTGTGCATCTTCCCTTCTCTGCTGTCAGAATGGTGATACTGGAATCTTTTGTGAGGGATGTTAAGGCTCTTCTTTCCTGTGTGTTCAGGTTAGATGTAGGAGGTTTAGCACTGGCTAAGGCTGCAGATACCTTAAGGCAAATTTGTTCTGCCTCACTCTGTGGTATTTTACATTATTGTGGTACTTCTATTATTGTGGATTGAGTCTTCTGTGGCTGCTATAATATTCACCACAGGGATAGCTTTAGCAATGTTCAAGCCCCTGGACTTACATTTCTGGCTGGGTCAGAGTCCTGTTAGACAAGTTTCTCACCCATTCCTCCTTGTTTGATAAAGTGACAATTTCCTCCCTGTCTCCAAGGTAGTTTGTCTCCTTTGGGTGAGTTCTGGGATGACAGAATAGAGAACTTGTTCTGTTGCCTTTGTTTGCCCTTACAGTGCTGAGAAAGCTATGCTTGTTTAGTGAACTCCATCACTCTTTCCCAGATGGCCACAGGTAGCTGTTAGGGCAGGTTCTGTTCTAGTTGAATTAAAACATCAACTGTAAAATGTGTTGCACCCATTCGTTTAGGAGCTGTGTTTGAACCTTTTGCAGTATCTGTTTGGCTCTGATGCCTCTTACTGTGGAATCCAGATTCATGGTTCTAACCTTTGTTGTCTGCATCAAAGGTTAAAGAGCAGGTTGGTTTCTGTAGTCTGCCAGTTACCTTGCTGTCTTTTCATATTGCCGTACAAATTTGAGGGATTTCTGGGCAAAATGATTTACAAGTGTGTCCACTATTGCATCATCGATATCCCAGACTTGCAGGTTTTCGGAGGCTTTCTAAATATGATTGAGTGGTTTTCGTAGAGATATGTGGCAATATGCGTCAATAAGCAAGTTTTACCCAAGTTACTGGTAATAGCAGATTTGTAAATTATGGCAAAAATGGCTTAAATAACTGCCGCAAAACATAACCTTAGTAAATATACCCGATAATTGTGAATAGCTTCACTTGAGTAATTGGGCCATTAATCCCCCCCTATAAAAAAAGTTGGTTTTTAATGTGAGGTTCACGTTAAAGTGTTTTCAATTAACTTGTAGTGCGACCCTTTATTGTTACCTTGTTCCCATCCTCTATTGTTACCTTGTTCCCATCCCCTATTGTTAACTTGTTCCCATCCCCTATTGTTACCTTGTTCCCATCCCCTATTGTTACCTTGTTCCCACCCCCTATTGTTACCTTGTTCAAATCCCCTATTGTTACCTTGTTCCCATCCCCAACATCTGGATATCCATCCAGACACCCAAACAACTCAGTGTAGAGACTATTGTTATTAGAAACTGAAGCCCCTAGTAGCCCCATAAGCACTGCAGTAATCATTATCATTAAGGTATCTGGTAAACAGTGTATATATTGTAATTATTTTACAAAATGTTAAACCATTTACACCTGGCCCTGTCCTTAAAATCAAAGCACCATGTTTCCAACTGTAAAGGTGTAAATGTAAGAAAGTCATAAAATGGTTTAAATTGTGATATAGTTTGCTTTACTGTGGCCCAAGACACTAATGGTAAATGGTCTCAGTGCTGGTCCAGTCCAGTTTAGACCAATTAATTCCCTGTGGCTGGAGCTCACTAATTAAAAGGGTAGGTGTAGCCTGCTTTGGGAGGAGAGTTTGATCAGGCAAGGAGCCTGTGGGTCTGCAAGCAGGCAGATCAGTACCTCTGAGTGTCAGAGTTATAAACCCCAGTAGGAGACTGGGTCCAACCAGCTAATTCTCCAGGGAGAGACACAGAGCTGTGTGAGTACTGGACTGTGAGTGTTCAAACAGTCAGGGACACTTACTTTGTATTAGTAAGGCCAGTGTGGCATAGGATTTATTATTTTATTGTGTGAGCTAATACCCTAAATAAACCTGACTGAGGTCAGTCTGAAAATCAAACCAAAGACTGTTGGCTGCTTCTGTGTGTTAAATTGTGCCCAAAGGCTCTTACCTGGGAGACAACGGTCCGTGCTACCTGAAATGTTACACAACCTATAAGTATGCCTTTACACAATGCATTTTTTTGCAAATGTTTTGTTGGAAAATAAATGGGATTATAATTCTCTCTCATGCACAATGTAATATCTTGGCCCCTTATTCCAACCCCCGGTTTCTGCTTAATAATAATGTACCAGTTGCATTAGAGATTTCCCCCTCTGAGCATGGTGTACAGTCGTAACAGCAGGGCGGTGCCAATAGCCGAGAGACTTTCCTAAAGCCAGGAAGGCAATTTGCAGAGCACCGAGATACTAATGTCTAGGAAAACAAATGAAATGTTAATTTGAACAAATATGATTTGGTTTTTAGCTCCAATCTTTGTGACATTGTTTATACATTTCATATCATGTTGGAAAGAAGTAGAAAAAGGCAATTTAGTACTAAGGTAGAAGCTTTTCTCTTATTTTACATGTTAAATTCAGTATTAGTTACAACTGGTCAAGGGGAATTCTCATCTGTTGATTACGCACGACGTACTTATGCAATGATGTCACATACGCACTGCGTAATACGTCACTTACACGTCTCATAATAAGTCACGTACGCTGCCACACAATTCGGTTCAGTGCTGCGTGGGTGGCCTTTTCCTAAGGAGCATCAGAGGAGAGGAATGCTCATTACAATACATTAAGGTGCTAACGTAAAAGGTCTATTAAACAGGGGGTACATGTATTGATCCGATTCCTGACTGCTTCAAGGGGAATTTATTCTTAGGTCAGGTTAAGAAAACTCTACTTAACCTGGCCTAAGCATAAATTCCCCTTGCTGTGTTCAGACACCGAGTATGGTCAGTAGTAATAGAATAAAGGGGATCACCTTGCTTGGTTTTTAAAGACCCTTTATTCTACATCTGTACAGCCCATGCCTACTGGTCTTTAAAACACCAAGCAAGGTGATCCCCTTTATTCTATTACTCAGCAGTAACTTTCTGTGTATTTTTTCTTATTCTTATTCTTAATTTCACACCATGACCAATCAAAGGTAACCAAGGGGCATATATATAAAAGAGCGAAAAGTAGCGAAATGTTTTCGCATTCGTTTTTCGCATGGGTTTTCGCCAAAAAGACAGTTAACGCTATTTATAAAGGTAGCGTTAACGAATGGCGAAACCGTTTCCGCGAGCTATCGCTAAACCCTTTTCGCCTTACTTCGCAATGGTAATTTTAGCGAAAAGGGAGCGAAAAGGCCTAACGCGATTTATAAAAGAGCGAAAGGTGGTTTTTGCGTTAAAAAGAGCAAAAGATTAGCGCGACCCTGAAGGTGGTGAAAAGTCATTGTTTGAGCGAAAAGGCATTCTAATGGGTAATATGCCTTGAAAAAGCGAACGCGCATTAGAAGGGCGATCGCGCATTAGAATGAAATATGCCTTGGAAAAGCGACATTAGAAAGGCGAACACACATTAGAAAGGCGAACGCACATTAGAAAGGCGAACACACATTAGAAAGGCGAACGCACATTAGAAAGGCGAACGCACATTAGAAAGGCGAACACACATTAGAAAGGCGAACGCACATTAGAAAGGCGACCGTGCATTAGAAAGGTGAACGCACATTATAATGGAATATGCCTTGGAAAAGCGAACGCACATTAGAAAGGCGATCGCGCATTATAATGGAATATGCCTTGGAAAAGCGACATTAGAAAGGCGAACACACATTAGAAAGGCGAACGCACATTAGAAAGGCGACCACGCATTATAATGGAATATGCCTTGGAAAAGCGATCGCGCATTAGAAAGGCGAATGTGCAGTGCAAAAGAAAATTGTATTCCAATTGAGAAATTCTAAGAAGATTGACTAAATAAGACATGGCTGACTTCTTGGTAAATGTGAGGTGGCCATTTTGAACTTGACATCATTTTCTAGTGGGCTTTTCTGGTTTTGAATGGTTTTCGCAATGCAGTCTTCTTAGATGCGTTAAGTTTTCGCGCCCATTCGCCTTTTTCAGCCGCGAAGTGTGTTTTTTTTGCTTTTTTATAAATAAGGCGAAACGAAGCCCCAAAAGGCGCTATTTTCGCTGCGAAGTGCTGCGCTAATTATTTGGCGAAAAAGACAATCCTTTATAAATATGCCCCCAAACCCCTAATTTTTGACCACACTAACCCTTTCTTTAGGACACATACCCCTCAAAATTGCTCCGCATGTCTTTGCGGTTATCTTTGCCTCCAGCAAGTAGGAAAAGTAGATCTCCTACTCTTTAAGGTTGCCTACCCCTGGTATACAGTGACCATAGGAAGAAAGAAGTTTGGATGGATCGGAAACTATATAGATCTTTCAATTTGAAAGGAGAGTACCAGGGGGCTTAAAAAGTGTTTGAGGTATCTTTGCTACATAGACTGAGGACTTTTTGTCCTCTCTCACCTTTTCTGTAATTGTTCTGCTATGGTGATTTTCACCTTTCAGTTGCAGAATTTTGTAACCAAAATGTTTTTATTTTTGGCCACAAATTTAAAATTTTTGACCCCGATTTCTGCATTTTCAACTGCGATTATTTTGTTGGCAGCAAACTCAAAGGGATCAATGCACAACTTAAGGGCTCCGCTCTAAGTTCACACTTTCCCTTTACGTATTTTGCTCACTTATCAATTTGAATGTGCTTCTACCTTTTTATAATTACTCTAAAGGTGTGCTTACAATGATTACCATTACCATGTGTACTGGTAGATCACATTGGGATCTGTCGGTATACATGAGGTGGTAACGTGCTTCTACACACACAATCTTATATCTCTACTACAGTCAGCATTGCCATTGGCAATAGTCAGATCTGACGGGATTTGTCAGGTATCAGTGCCATGCATGCCTACCTACATAAGTTGCAATGTCAATTCCTACACTACTGTGAGTATAGATTTTATTTCTGGGTGGGGGGGGGGAATGTGGGGGGGGGCATGCCATTTAAGGTTTGATCATTTTAAAAGTTTCAATTTGGGCTGTATAGATACCCTTAAAGTTTGCTGGAGGGGGAGTGGATTGTGCTACAGAAAGTAGTCTAAACAATGTCTAACCATTATTGTATAGGGTTTATTGTGTAATGTGCAGTTGGTGCCAAAATCTACAACAAAGAATTTTTAAAATACACTCATGGAAGGGTAAGAAGGCAACATAAAATGGGCCATATTTTTAAAGGATTGTTATCAACAGTGACGGGCATTTAATTTTCTTCAATTCTTTATGATTACAATATTGACAAATGCTTTTGTTTTTTTCTCCCCTTCTCTCTCCTTGACTATTACTTATTGGTAGGTGGTTGGTAAATTATTTACCTACCCTGTTTTTTGGTAGATTATTGTTGGAATATTTGTAGATTATTTCCCTACCTGGTTATTGGTATTTCTATTCCAGATAATGTTTTGGGTGTTGATTGTAAGATTCCTTTCAGCTTCTGACCATGAAAACATGCCAACATTTCTATAAATAATTTTCAGATCTGATTTAATTAAATGGTTCATTATCGCATATTCCCATGGATGTACCCCGTATTGTACAATATCCATAAAATAGGTTTCTATTCCCTGGGGATCCTTCAAATGCACGTTTTTTAGATGATGATGTAACTGTAAAAATAGATACATTAGTATGAGTCAAAACTCATGTTTTTATCCTTGTACAGAAACCAGAATTCTAAAATGGTTAACAGATAGACATGTACAGTAATTTTCAATATTCTGGAATGCAGATATAAGTCCCATTTCTGCCAGCTTATGCCAGAGCACAGGAACCCTAAGCCACCTGCCATAATATAAAAATGCATTGTAATGCTCCGGATCCCCTCGTATTCCTTCAGTCAGAATACCCCAATCTACAACCACTATCTTCGCCAATAGACAAGCCCCCGTTTGCCGGGAGGCTAGATGCGCCTCACCGAACATGGTTGCCCCCTGGACTTAGAGTTCAAGGTATCCGAACTGAGGCCGGGAATACGAGAGAAGTCCAGAACGAAACTGACAGACAAGGCACACGGAGAGATACAGAGGTCAGAGACCAAAAATACATGGTACAGACAAGGAGCAGGCAAAAGCAGGGTCAGGAACAGAGCAATAGGTCAGAACCAGAAGTCAGGCCGCCAGGCACGGTACAGAGGGTTAGGCAAAAGCATAGTCAGGAACAGAGCAGAGGTCAGGACAGGCAGATACGGATCAGAGTCAAAATAACAGGCAGGAGTCGGTAACAGGAAATCTCAGATAAAGCACACCACGAGCAAGAATAGTAAACTAAACCGCTATATCGGGCGGGGATACTAAGGGCTGATGGGTATAAATAATGCAGAGGGACCAATGGGGAAAGGAGGACAGAGATATGTGAAGGGGATAGGATAGTTTAAACTTAACGAGCCCTCCTCCATCCAATGGGAAAGCTGGAGGGGCGGAGGAAGTAGGAAGTGGGGAATGAACAAACTAACTGACCCTCCTCCGACCAACTGATGATTTAGAGGAGCGGAGGAGGTATGCAGCAGTGCCTGTGCGTGTCCGCACAGCACTGGGGGCAGGCCGGACGGATGCGCGAGCACGAACGGACATGCGAGCACCAGAATAGCTTGGATGCGTGACGTCACCACGTGCCGAGAGCCAGGACCGAGGAGAGACACTGCGGAATCCCTGAGCAGGTAAGCCCTTTGTTACATTACCCCCCCCCCCTTGAGGAGGGGCCTCTGGACCCTTAAGTTTCTCAGGAAAATCATTGTGGAATTTTTTAATTAAGTCTTTAGCATGAATGTTTCGAACAGGGACCCAAGATCTTTCTTCAGGACAATAGCCTTTCCAGTCCACAAGGTATCGAAGAGAATTTTGAACATACCGGGAATCTAGAATCTCGTATTCAGGTTCACCTTGAACTTCTACAGAAGGTGGAGGAGCATCCAAAAGTTCAGCATTGTTGGCCGGCTTGAGTAAGGACACATGAAAGGAGTTGTTACTTTTTTTTAAAGAGTTAGGTAACGTTACCTTATAGGTCACCCTATTGATCTGTCGTTTATCCCTGCGTATTTTATTCGGGAATAAAATGCGCAGGGATGAAGACGTTCTGGGGAGCCTGAATACTGAGAGAGCACAGCCCCTACTCCTACTTCTGAAGCGTCTACTTCAACAACAAAAGGCAAATTAATATTAGTATAGGTTAAAATAGGAGCTGAACAAAAGGCTTTTTTAAGAGTCTCAAACGCCAGAAGAGCTTCTTCTGGCCAATTCGTAACATCTACCCCTTTCTTGGTCATGTTGGTAAGAGGAGAAACTATAGAAGAGAAATTTTTAATGAATTTACAATAAAAGTTAGAAAATCCTAGAAACCTCTGGAGACCCTTGAGATTGGAAGGAGTTTTCCAATCTAAAATGGCAGAGACCTTCTTAGGATCCATGGTCAAACCTTGATCAGAGATAATGTACCCAAGAAACGGAACCTCACGTTGTTCAAACATACACTTCTCCAGTTTGGCATAAAGATGATGTTCCCTTAACTTAGAAAGAACTAGCTTGACATGATCTCGATGTTCCTGTAAAGAGGAAGAATAAATTAAGATATTGTCAAGATATACTACTACAAATTTATCAAGGTACTCTCTGAATACATCATTTATAAAATCTTGGAACACAGCAGGTGGATTACTGAGGCCAAAGGGCATAACTAAATATTCATAGTGGCCATATCGAGTATTGAAAGCTGTTTTCCACTCATCGCCAGCCCTTATTCTGATTAAGTTGTATGCACCCCGGAGGTCCAACTTAGAAAATATACGTGCTTTGATAACTTGAGAAAAGAGGAAGTGGAGGGTCTGATGAAACCTTTATCCAAGTTCTCTTTAATGTAGGTTTTCGTGGCCTCACTTTCAGGACCTGTCAGGTTGTAAAGATGTCCACGGGACGGCATGGTTCCTGGTAAAAGATCGATAGGACAATCATAAGGTCTGTGAGGAGGTAAAACATCAGAACCCTGTGGGGAGAAGACATCAGCAAAACCTCTATATGGTGGAGGAATACCTTCTAAGGAGATATTAGCCACATGAATAGACAGACATGAGTCGATACAAACAGAACCCCATTTTTCAAGCAGACCAGTAGACCAATTAATAAGTGGATTGTGCTCCCTAAG
The DNA here is from genome assembly GCA_019447015.1 of Hymenochirus boettgeri. Taxonomy (NCBI): domain Eukaryota; kingdom Metazoa; phylum Chordata; class Amphibia; order Anura; family Pipidae; genus Hymenochirus; species Hymenochirus boettgeri. Next base: position 9,045,686 of record CM033469.1, read on the forward strand.
CCAAGGCAGCTTAAGGACAAAAAAATTGATAAGCTCGGAATGTAGAACCCCAATTTTTAGAACTACATCAGTGGTTACAGTTAAAGGCTCTCCCTTTTGCAGTAGGGAATCATCAGTGGCCTTCACATATATAGGTTCGTACATCTTAGTCACTGGAATTTTCAAAAGGTTAGCGAAAGTAATATCCATGAAGTTACCAGCTGCCCCACTATAGACAAAAGCTTGGGTCATTTTGTTAAGAGAACCAAAAGAAACTTCTGCGGGTAACATAATTTTATCAGAAAGCTGAGGAATTACCTGGCCACCTAGAAGAGACCCCTCTAGGTGCTGGAGTTTCCCGGATTCTTACGGGAGCAGGTGCGGGCGAAGTGTCCTAGTTCTCCGCAGTACAGACACAGACCAGCAGACTGTCTCCAGTTCTTTTCCTCCACTGAGAGTCAAAATGAACCCAACTGCATAGGTTATGCAGACAAGGTGTAGGCAAAGGAGGAATTGAAGAACTAGGAGAACCTGCAAAAGTGAATTTAGCGGGGAGAATTTTACCTTGACGTCGTTCTCTAAAACGTCTATCCACTCGTATGGCCAGTTGGATTTATTCATCAAGGTTTTTGGGAACCGGGTGATTGACCAGGACGTCCTTGACCGACTCAGATAGCCCAGACTCAAAGTGACTTTTTAAAGCAGGATCATTCCACTGGACTGCTACTGCCCAGCGGCGGGACTCTGAAGCATACTCTTCCACCGCCAGTCGTCCTTGGCGAAGGGTACGCAATTTGGCCTCTGCCATCCCGACCAGATCAGGGTCTGAGTATAAAACCCCTAATGCCTCAAAGAAGCTCTCTACAGAAGACCAGGCTGGTTATCTGTTGCCAGGCCAAAAGCCCAAGTCTGAGGATCCCCCTGTAAAAGAGAAGTGACAAGACCCACCTTCTGCATCTCAGAGCCTGAAGAGACGGGTCGCATCCGAAAATACAGCAGACAGGAGTCCTTAAAGTTCTGGAACTTCTGCCGACTACCGTCAAACATCTCCGGTAATGGAAACTTGGGTTCCAGAAGTGGGGCCACCGGGGAAGGCACCAAAGCCTGACGACTTTCCTGGGCTGCGACACGTTGGGCCAGTTGATTGACGGCCCCAGTCAGGAGGCGTAGCTGCTCCTGAATGTCTTCAATGGCCCGATATAATGTAACGCTCCGGATCCCCTCGTATTCCTTCAGTCCGAATACCCCAATCTACAACCACTATCTTCGCCAATAGACAAGCCCCCGTTTGCCGGGAGGCTAGATGCGCCTCACCGAACATGGTCGCCCCTTGGAGTTAGAATTCAAGGTATCCGAAATGAGGCCGGGAATACGAGAGAAGTCCGGAACAAAACTGACAGACAAGGCACACGGAGAGATACAGAGACCAAAAATACACAGTACAGACAAGGAGCAGGCAAAAGCAGGGTCAGGAACAGAGCAATAGGTCAGAACCAGAAGTCAGGCCGCCAGGCACGGTACAGAGGGTTAGGCAAAAGCATAGTCAGGAACAAAGCAGAGGTCAGGACAGGCAGATACGGATCAGAGTCAAAATAACAGGCAGGAGTCAGTAACAGGAAATCACAGATAAAGCACACCACGAGCAAGAATAGTAAACTAAACCGCTATATCGGGCAGGGATACAAAGGGCTGATGGGTATAAATAATGCAGAGGGATCAATAGGGAAAGGAGGACAGAGATATGTGAAGGGGATAGGATAGTTTAAACTTAACAAGCCCTCCTCCATCCAATGGGAAATCTGGAGGGGCGGAGGAAGTTGGAAGTGGTGAATGAACAAACTAACTGACCCTCCTCCGACCAACTGATGGTATGTAGCAGTGCCTGTGCGCGTCCGCACAGCACTGGGGGCAGGCCGGCCGGATGCGCGAGCACAAATGGACATGCGAGCACGAGAAGAGCTTGGACGCGTGACGTCACCGCGCGCCGAGAGCCGGGACCGAGGAGAGACGCCGCGGAATCCCTGAGCAGGTAAGCCCCTTGTTTCATGCATACTCTGCATTCTGTTTACCAGTGTTGCCCAATCCGCACAGGAGGCCCACATGATCTTTTCCGACCTGCACGGGCCGCGGGTAGGCAGGTAGTGGTTTGAGTGTTCAGGAAAGGGTCTTGGACGTTCCTAGGCAGGGTTTGTGTATTCCAAGCAGGGCATTTGTGCTGGGCTAGCCTAAGAGGATATTAATAATGAAAATTGAAATATCCCTGGATCAACGCTACTTTATGTAATAATGCCAGTAACATGCAACATTGTTTTTAGAAACTCTGACATGTTCTATTGGTAAGCAATGCCCCAGATAGTGTAGTGTATGGCATATTAAAGTATTTATACAAAGTGATCTCCAAGCAACTGCCTCGTTCATTTACGATTGCAGTAGTCTACGATAACCTATGTACTTCTACTAAAAAAAATCCAAAAGGATCGCAGAACACATCAATGCAGTACTGGAGGGAGAATTAAACTCAGCTATAGCTAAACACAGGAACATGGGACATTCGGTGTGTAAAATTCCAAATGATAGACAGAATTGTGAAGTGTGAGGAAAGGTGGCACAAGTCACTTTTTAGAAGAGAAGCTTTTTGGATAAACTAGTTGGACACTGTTGCACCACTAGCTTTGAACAGGGAGTTTGAACTCTGATGTTTTTTAGATTTGTATATTACCCCCTTCCCTTTCTTTTATAAGTTTACACATATAAACTTACATTTGCTTAATGAATTACATGTATGGATATAGATTCGTATTTCTACAATTGGACATTCACATGTTGTATCCTATTTGTTTGTATAATTTTATTTATAAAGCGCCACTTGGGTACGCAGCGCTGTACATTAAAAAAAATACAGTATACAAACAAGGGGATAAGTGCAAGCCATTATACAGATAGATAAAAATTAAATTAAATGGAGATAGGCTTGTTATAACTTTTATAAATAAATTAATAAGGTATATGTCTTTCTTAATGTCCTATCAAAATTCTAATTCAAATGGAATATTAATAATAATATCTTTTACATTCCTTCTGAGGTATTTGTGAATGGGAAAAGAAGTATCAGGGTTATTCAATAAAAGTTCTTATCATTAAAAATGCTGCTAATTTTGTCTCAACCAATCAGATGTTAGCTTTCAAATGTTAAATAATATCTGATTGGTTGGGGCAAAATTAGCACCATTTTTAACGATACGAAATTTTATTGAATCTCCCTGTATATTTCTAATGGAAATAGCTTTTTCTTTGCAGTAGTGTATATTTATTGTAATGCCATTTATTATAATTATTTTTTAATGCTTGGTTTACATGCTTTACATTAACCAATCAGATTTCAGAACTTTCCAGAAATCTGATTGGTTAATGTGAAGCATGTAAACCAAGCATTAAAAAATTGACCAATCAGAAATGGATTAGGGTTTTCTGCAAACTTATATAAAGAGGTGCACTCCGCTGCGGAACTCAGATGCCATCGCAGTAGATGGCTGAAGATCCATCCATTGGGTCCGCTGAGTCCGGCGGTGCTGGGAAGCGGCGGCGGGTGGTCTACATCGACGTGGGGGGTTGAGGGTGGGGTGGGCGTATGCCCCGCCCCTTAGCAGAGGCGTCAGGAAGGGATTTTAAGTCCCTTTGCGGCGTTACTGTACTTAGTGCATTGCGCTAAGTGCAGTATCGCCGCGAAGGGACTTAAAATTACAGCAACACATCGCGGCCACAATCCATAGTGCGGCAATAGCGCTCGCCATTTTAAATATGGCGATAGTGCTATTTTCGCGGCCGCTATGTGTGGCGGTAATTATTTTGCGCTAATACATTTTTTTTTATAAATATGCCCCTATGTCTTTTTATTAGACATAGAAACAATGCTGCTATTTAGCACAGATCAACAGTTACAGATTGCTATCTGGTTTTTGTACTCTACATTCTAGAGTGTTTTTATGTTTCTGATGTTTTTAAACTATATAATGTCTTTAATGTTGCTAATATGCTAATTCCCTATAGATCACCCTCTGTATATGTATATAAGGGGATGCTAGAGAGTACACGGAACAATGTAAGAGTCCTCTGCACTCGTACCAAGTGTGGGTGCTCACTCCTCCAAACAATCCAACCCTTAATGGATTTTAGACACGGGAATAATGAAATCGTAAGGGTGGCACTCCACAGTAATTTTATTAATATAGACCAACAAACATCTCACAACGTTTCGGGGGGTAAGTGCCCCTCTCAGGTGAGGAGGGCCACTTACCCCCCGAAACGTTGTGAGATGTTTGTTGGTCTATATTAATAAAATTACTGTTTGGAGTGCCACCCTTACGATTTCATTATTCCCGATGCTAGAGAGTTTCCAGCCTCTGAGAAAGTGACATATTGTCACGAAATGCTTAAGGAATTACCTTACCATCTTACCCCCCTCCAGCATTTTCTTTTCTTGGTCCGTAGCATGGCAGTGGAAATATTTCCCTCCGGAATTTATTATAACTTGATTCCTTTATTGCCCGGACAGTGATCAAAAGCTTGGCAATAGAGGGGAGGAGCTAAAATTGTATAGGCTTGGAGAGGCCAAGCCATCAAAAATTAGGCAGGGATGAACCCATCACTTCCCACTGCCATGCTACTGACCTGAAAAAGAAAATTATTGATAATTTATTGATTATTTCAGTTATCAATATTGAATTATATCTGCCAAATTCTTATCTACAGCCCTTGACTGGTATTGGTAGATGTTATTTATTGATTAATTACTCTTTTTGGCACAATACTGGACTTAATACATTGAATATGCACATCTCCGGCAATACCGCCTCATATTGAAACTGTGAAAACTATCCTTTATAAATATGGCAATATTAGCACCATTTGCCATTGTGATGTCCTGCATTAGTAAAATGATGAAAATAGAAATCCTAAAAAAGAAAACTAGTTTCGTTTTTCTTTGGTTCTGCCGAACTTGGGGCATGTCCACCCCATTTGTAAATTTTTGCTGTAGTGTAGGGCTCCCTCCCCCAGCCCCAACCGCTATAGTAATTATTGCAGAAATTCCCCCGATCTCTACTTACATTACCTCTCTCCTCCAACATTCAGTTCCGGCCCTCTGCTTGCATGAAACTGCAAGCAGGGGGCCTGACCGGCAGCCACGTCCGTGATGAGAGGCAGCCAATCGTGGACATGGCTTCCGCCTATCCAGAACGTCAGAGGAGAGAGGAAATGTAAGTAGAATTCAAGGGAGTTTCTGCAAAAATTACTATAGCGGTTGAGGCTGGGGGAGGGAGCCCTACACTACAGAAAAGGGTATTGAAGCTACGGGGAGGGAGAGAGAAATGGGAGGGAGAGGGAGGAAGAGGGAGGGAGGAGAGGGGGGGGGGCTGCAGTGTGCATGACATTTTTCTCTCGGAGGAGAGAGAGGAGGCAGTCCTATATGGACTCTGCCAGGCTGCTGTTTTTCTGGACTTTGGAGGGACATTACAGGAGAACCATTTGGAGCAGGGATGTGAGGTAAGGATTTTATTACACTACACAGTGGGGTCAGCAGCTTGTTAAATTATAGTTTTGGGGGTGGACATGCCCTTTAATGAAATTTTGAAACATTTGAAATCAAGTGGAATTTTAGATCTTGGTTTAAAATTGTCAATGTCATTTCTCACTTTTTGATTTCAGGTTTCTAGTTTTTAGGAGATTTTAAAATTTTTAATATGTTCTGAATTACAGAATTGCTCAAAAATCCCCTGAATTTACAAAACTGTCCGTTCTAAAACATAACCAGGTTAGTTTCATCTCTGGGACTCGTCTCTACTCCCAGAAACACAGAGAGAAGAATTATGAAAGCTGAGCCCTAGTAACAACAGTTTAATATCATAAGTCACCCAACAGCCACAACAATGGTATGGGTAAGACACAGATGGTTAAATAATTGTGACTGCGCTATGTCAATTGGGGCAATTTTGTCTTATGACTTTAGTTTAGATTTAAAGGAGAACAAAACCCAAAATACAAAGGCAGCTCTTATGAATTTTATTGATATTATTTAGTAGAGCAGAGATTCTCAAACAGCGTGCTTCCAGATGTTTGAAAACTACAAATTTCAGCATTCTATAGTTTCCCTTTGTATTTGAGGAATGCTGGGACTTGTAGTTTTCAAACATCTGGAGGCACAACATTTGAGAATCCCTGTAATAGAGCAAGGGAATCCACAATAGTCATTTATTTAAAGAAATGCAATCAGAGAACTGATTAATGTGTCACCTTTTTTGTGTCTTGGTGTGATTGCTTAGACCATTGTTTTCCAGATAACAAAATCATATTATATAATGCTCGGGCCATTGCATAGACCGCCATGTACACATTGACCGATGGTTTACACACAACAACATCATCATTTATACTATGAAATGTACCATTACTGAAATTCAATTCTCGGAATGAAATGGTCTTTTCTGGGTAGAAGGTTAAACAATATATGATATATTTGAGTAGATCATCAAGAAATAAGTCTTCGGTGACTGTATATAAATCTTTGTAATAATACTGAAATCCCCTAAATGTTTCGGGTAAATCTATAAAAAGCAAACTGCCATTATGTTTCATGTGGTTAACATAAGGAGCCCATCTTGACAGAGCAACCAAAGTCTTTTCTTTCATGGCCGGTTTTAGAACATGCACACAATTAAAAATGATCGGTGATGGTGTCCCACACAAGACTACAACATTGGCACTTGAATTTTTTATTTTTTCCACTGGTCTTTTACATGCCTCATCAATATATTCAGAAACAATGATAATGAAGGCAACACAGATACCGTGTCTAGTGATCTCATTTTTTAGATCCTCACACTCTCCTTTATCCATATCATCTGATGTCTCCAGGATGATCACCCAGGTCCACCTAAAGTGCTGAAGAAGCTTTGCAATACCAATGTGTTGTATATGATAGTCCCGGCCTGTGCTGAAAAAATATGGGTATAATTCTATGTCTTTTAATGCTGGTTCCTTAGCACCATAACTGATCTAAAAAATTAAACATTAATTAAATTACTTTTATTTTCCCAATGTTCCACATCAAGCCACATAACTCAGCCCTTCCCCTCTACTGTACACAATAGGATGTTTGGTTTGCTGCTCTTGCCATTTTCATTAATTGTATTTTGATACATAATATTTTTTTTAGCTCCCCTTCAATGGCCCAAATAATCATTTGGAAATGGATTCCATTGACAATAATGTTCTGACTGAGCAAAACTTTTTTAAGGTGTTTCCATAAAAAGAATAGTAAAAATTGTAATATCTGTGAAAGCTTTAGATTATAAGCGTGCATTAGCTCACATCGCTAGTAATATAAAATCCTTGCTAATGCAAGACTTCCTGCCTTCATTACATCATTATAATAGAAATAAACTAAACCAGAGATTTTTATTCAAATAGCGATTTCAAGGAATCGAAGTTCCCAAAATCTTAAAATACAATTGAACCATCATTTTTTGAATTTTCCACATTTTTATAGTATTTTTTTGAATTTTCAATTTTTAAATCAACATTTTTGATGTTCTGATTCCTAAATTTTAGATTTTCTATGAAAAGTTCAGATTATTATTTTATATTTTTACTGAAATTCTGAAAATCTGAAAATCCGATTGAATCTGAATTTTTGGAATTTTTAATAGCATTTTTGAATTTTCAATATACATTTTAGTACACTTTTTCTAATAAATGTATCAGAAATATTTCATTCTAAATTAATTACTACAAAACAGCCACTGCTTTGATGTAAACTATATTGTGGCAAACAGTCTATACTACAATTAATTTATACAGTATATACAGTCATGAAAATGATATATTTATATGTCAAGTTATAAAAAAAAACAAATAAAAATAAAAAAATAAATCACTAAATGTTAAAAAAAGAAACATTTATTAAAGGAATTAAAGGGCAACTCCACCCTCATAATAACATATTTTAGAAAGAACGGCCTCTTTAAAATATGTTGATATATCATAGTTTGTCCTATGAATTCATTACTGTATGCCTGCTATGCTTCTGGATGCCTCATGGAAACTGAGCAATTTAGAAACCTGTACTGAGCCTGTACTGAGCCTGGGCATGCTCAGAAGAGGCAGACAGGGGATTAACATTCAGTCATTGGCTGTGATGTCAACTGTCAAATCCATAACTGACAGTTACTAACTGGAAGAACCAGGAAGCAGAAACAGGGGAAACAGGACATTGTGCAGGATTTCAGGTTAGACTTATATATTTCACATTTCAAACTATTACCATTTAGGGTTTGGGGGGTGATTTACCTGTATGAAGTTTTAAATTGAGTGCTAGACTTGCCCTTTAAACATTTCTTAAAATCAAATAAGAAGTAAGGGCTAGGCCCCCCCAAGGAACAAAATATGCGCAATGCATTCCATTTTAGAATTGCATCCATTTTGCACATTGTATAGATACTGTAATTAGATAATTGCAAAGTCCATGCCCCACTATAAGCACAGCATTTTAAAAAACAAAACAGTGATCACATGTGTTGTCATTTCACATAATTGAAATTAAAAACATTAACATGCGAAATCGCTCATTCCTACAGTGGAGCCTTACGCTGAGGATTTGTAACGGAGCCATCTGAATTGATAGATCCAATCGGATGACTAGTGAAACTTCTTCAAGAACTAAACTTCAAGTCCAGTTGATTGAATTGAATAGCACCATTTTCTTCTGTTTTCAAATTGATTGTTAGCACTACCTTACTGCCAGTGCATGTTGAAGTTGTGCATAAATGAACACAAATAGAGATACAGTCCAACCAGGGGTCCCTGAAAGGTTGCATGGGGGTCCTCAAGAGATTGACAGAAATTGTATGGATCCATAATTTTGATGAATACAGATATATTTTTTTTATATATATTTATCAATGTTCTGTATAAATTATGTGTTTGTTGTATTTATATATCTAAATAAAAATAAGTAATGTTTTTTGTAAACCCCCCCCCTGCGGTGAATTTGAGATATATGTATAGATCTATCTTTTATATTTGTATAAATTATGTATTTTGATGATTTGATAAATGAGAAAGAAATAGAATAAAATAAAATCATAATTTTATGTAGGGGTTTCCCGAGACACAACAATTGTTTCAAGGGGTCCCCACAGATAAAAAGGTTGAGAAAAACTGGGCTATACAAACATCCACATTTCAGTATCTAGTTTGTTATCAGTACACTATGGGAAGTTTTATTTGTTTTTACATTATCAAGATTATGGTGCACCATTGAGGTTTTATTAATAGAGTTGGATTATTTTATTATTATCCACCAATCATTTCTATTTGATTCTCTGAATACATTCTGAATACAGAATAGATTCAATACATTGCATGATTCTCAACACTGTTTTCTTACCTGAGAAAATTGATATAGACTCAGTATCTGGGCTATGGGGATTGTTGTTACTGAGGTGAGATCCCCAATAAATCCAGCAATGTTTCTATTTCCCACACAGGAGTAATTGGGAATCGGCTCCCTGGTACCAGATAATATCTGGAACACGCTCTTCACAGCAATCCGGGGATTTGCACAGGAATCGTATATATGGTATCCCAGGGTCAGGTTAGGAAGCTGAGCTCTGTTTTTGTTCATTTGACCAACAGTGAAATGAAAATCCATAAACTGATTATTATCCTCAAAGCTACTCCTGGAAAAAAAAAAAAAGAAAAATAAATAAAATATATATAATCTCTGGGCAGAAACTCTTAGGCAATAATTACATTTAGACAGAACTCTTAAAGGGCATGTCCACCTCTTTTATAAAATATAAAATGCTTTATACCCCCCAAACCCCAGGTTCACTCTACTCACTGCCTCCAAATATGATTTGTAGGGGGGTCCTACATTGTATAGTACATTTTTATGGAAGGGGTAGACACGCCCTTTAAAGGCCAACTACAGTATAGTGGGGAAAAAACTTTGTGTATATACAATGTGCAGATCACTTAGTATAAGCTGCCTTACTTTCATGTTGCTGTGTGGCTTTGTTTCTTCACACTGGTAGAAGTTTGTACCAAGCTATGTAGTCCCCCTCCCCTCTCTGTCCATTCCCCCTCAAGCAGTAAAGGGCTGTAAGAAAAGTCCAGGCATGCTCAGTTGAAAGAACTTTAAATGAAGTGCTGACATCCTGTTGACCCATCCCTTCCAGAGCTAGACTGCAAGCAAGCAAAGTGTGGGAGAAAGTAGCAATGTGCTGAAGGGAGGGGCAGAGGGGGAGAGAGGAGGACAAGTGGTACTGAGATTCTTTACAAGTAAGTTACTGCCTGTTCTCTAAGTTTGCTAATTGTTATTTATTTTTGTACATAAAGTTCATATCTCTCCCCCTGCTTAGCTGAGATCAGAATCACTGAAGACAAGAGTCAGTGTAGCAGCAGCTGTAGTGAGACCTTCACAAACACAGTGACACTGCTTGTTATCCTGATACATGTCAGTGCAATCTATGAAATATATAGATTAAAGCAAACTGTATGTCTTGTTTGGTATATAGTCAGTATTACTGTATTATTATATATACTGTATTAGTGCATTATTATATTCACTGTATTAGAGTATTATTATATATACTGTATTACTGCATTATTATATATACTGTATTACTGTATTATTAAATGAGGTCTTGCTGGGTTATTGGTTTATTTATTGTGTTTAGCACTACAGCATTTGACATGTGTTGCACATGGTGTATATAGTGTGGGTGAGGGAGTGTGGACAGTACTGCATGGGAGCTTTGGATTGTGTGGGTGTGTGCCTTTGAGTGACAGATGAGGTGTAGCAGCTCCTACAAATCTCGGGGACTATGAGGAATTTAAAGAAACTAAAGGTACCCTGGAGGTTAGGATGACTTATAGGATACATTAGAAGGAATTAAGTTACATAATCTCTCTATGTACACAGAGAAAATCTGATCCTGTATACATTCTGATATGGTTTGAATGAACCAATTTCAAGTTCAACTCAATCTTTTTTAACATAATAAAAAGTAATGACCAATGCGCATATAGTATCCTGTAAAGGACACACATAGTTATTGCCTCTTTACCTATTTATGGCCTTATTCAATAAATAAAGTAACATTGGCCTGAGCTGTTCATTTACTCAACCAATCAGATGATCCTTTTTGACTGGTATACTACAGTTAAAAAATGTTTCTGGCTGCTGCTAATCATGAAAACAGGCACAATGTCGCACCTTGTTAAATAAGGCCTGATTGTTTTAATTCATCTTAATCCCATGCAAGAATTATATTGTCTTTAATATTGTGTTATTTATGTTCTATAAAATGTATTTGGGATTTTCTCCAATATTGTCTTATAAATTGCATTTATCTATTTTACATTTTTTATTAATGTCTTTGTTTATTTTAACACTTTTTGAAAACAAAACCTTTTTTTTTGTCTCTTTTAATTGTAAACTTACCAAGCACACTGTAATCTCTCATGACCATCCAAAGGATCAGTGATGGAATATGTCTTGCTGTTTCCTGTTAACACACCTGCTATAATGACATCTCCTTCTAATGTAAAATCATTGTCACTGTTTGTGCTAAGGACCTTCAAACTGCAAGTAGGGTTTGGGGACTTAGCACTGGATCTGTGAGGGGATAAACTTACAATGTCAAGATATATCAACACTTGGAAGATTTTCAGTTCAGCCAGAGATCCAAACATCGTGACTCCTGTTAAAACATTTACCAATACAACAATGATGGAAATATCTTTCCTGTGTTCAGCAGCACAGACGTCCATAAAGGATAGAGGAGGCTGCAGTAGATGTGGAACAGTGTAGGTTAACTGGCTAATCCGACTTTCATTTTATAGAGAACAGAGTGAGGACTATACAAATATAGACATTCATTTGGGATCTTTTAATTCTCAGGGCATTTCAATAACACAATCTTTAACAGGAAAACAACTTTAAAATCTAAAATGCATAATAGTTGTTCAAGTATATATGTTATATTGTATATTCAAATATATGAAAATGCAGTATTAATACTTCATCATATGCTCATTTGCAACAAATTGGTGTCTCACTTCTTCATCAAAGGAACATTCAGCAATGTACATTGCAGGTTTAAAAAGGAACAAAAATGAAAAGATGTGCAGGAAATGACATCTTCACTCTACAACTGTATAAATTAATATCTCATCATCACAAACATGAAACATGTGTAAACCATAACCATTACATCAAATACATATGCAGTCATATATTAAATACATTAGACATTGCACAATCAACTACATATCATAGTCTCTATTGAGGTAATTTGGGGGAAGGATTTAAAGGTGATGGATCCACCACAATTCTTTTCTCTGCTAGTTCCCTTTCACCCCCTCAATTCAGGGGTTTAACTCCATCAATAATCATAAACCTAAAATTAGATTTCTGATGACCTTGCTTTTTTAAAGAAGTAAAACTTTATAACCTCTTCTAATGGTGGATTTATTCTGTGAAATCTGAATTATTAATAGTTAATGTGGTTTCCTCCACATATTTTAACTGAAAGGGACACATTTTGACATAGATTACATGTCATAATGAAAAGTTGCACATACAATAACCCTTAAAATCAAGTTAGCATGATTATTAATGACCATTATGTTTTAAAAATGTATACCACAGGCATTGAGTATTGATAACTATTATTATGTTATACACGTCCACTATTTTCCAGTCAGAGTCTACTGCTAATGTTTGTAGGGATTAAAGTCTGCTGATACTAATGTATTATATAAGATACAACCTCTATTATTTGATACTAATGGAGTTGATCTAAATTCCTGTACTTCAGAGAAGCTTCTCCTAAGGATCCCCCAGAGTTTGCTGAGTAACAAATGGTATAACCATATCAAGTTCTTCTTATTCATATTCTCAAACACTTTCACAGACCCCTAAGAGCTGTGTCTAAGACCTCATTTTAATAAGGGCTGTATCTATGACCTCATTTTAATAAGAGCTGTATCTATGACCTCATTTTAATAAGAGCTGTATCTATGACCTAATTTTAATAAGAGCTTTGTCTAAGACCTCATTTTAATAAGAGCTGTATCTTCTATTGACCTCATTTTTAATAAGAGCATTTGTCTAAGACCTCATTTTAATAAGAGCTGTATCTATGACCCTCATTTTAATAAGAGCTGTTCTATGACCTCATTTTAATAAGAGCTGTATCTATACCTCATTTTAATAAGAGCTGTATCTATGACCTCATTTTATATAAGAGCTGTATCTATGGACCTCATTTTAATAAGAGCTGTTTCTAAGACCCTCATTTTATTAAGAGCTGTATCTATGACCATATTTATAAGAGCTGTGTCTAAGACCTCCTTTTAATAAGAGCTGTATCTATGACCTCATTTTAATAAGAGCTGCGTCAAGACTTCATTTTATTAAGAGCTGTATCTATGACCATTTTAATAAGAGCTGTGTCTATGACCTCATTTAATAAGAGCTGTATCTATGACCTCATTTTAATAAGAGCTCTGTATTATGACCTCATTTTAATAAGAGCTGTATCTATGATCTCATTTTATAAGAGCTGTATCTATGACCTCATTTTAATAAGAGCTGTCTAAGACCTCATTTTAATAAGGCTGTATCATGACCTCATTTTAATAAGAGCTGTGTCTATGACCTCATTTAATAAAAGCTGTGTCTAAGACCTCATTTTAATAAGAGCTGTATCTATGACCTATTTTAATAAGAGCTGTGTCTATGAACTCATTTTAATAAGAGCTTTATCTATGACCTCATTTTAAAAGAGCTTGTGTCTGTGAACTCATTTAATAAGAGCTGTATCTATGACCTCATTTCAATAAGAGCTGTATCTATGACCTCATTTAAATAAGACCACAGGCATTGAGTATTAATAAAATTATTATGTTGTTAGAATCTACAAAACAGGCATCAATACACGTCCACTATTTTCCAGTCAGAGTTTGCTACTAATGTTTGTAGGGATTAAATTCTGCTGATACTAATGTATTATATACGATACACCTCTATTATTTGAACTAATAGAGTTGATCTAAATTTCTGTACATCAGAGAAGGTCTCCTAAGGATCCCCAGAGTTTGTGGGCAACAAAAGGTATAACCATATCAAGTTCTTCTTATTCATATTCTCAAACACTTTCACAGATCCCTAAGAGCTGTGTTCTAAGACCTCCTTTTATAATGAGTCTGTTAATGACGTATCTATGACCATATTTTAATAAGAGCTGTATCTATGACCTCATTTTAATAAGAGCTGTGTCAAGACTTCATTTTATTAAGAGCTGTATCTATGACCATATTTTAATAAGAGCTGTGTACTATGACCTCATTTAATAAGAGCTGTATCTATGACCTCATTTTAATAAGAGCTCTGTATTATGACCTCATTTTAATAAGAGCTGTATCTATGACTCATTTTATAAGAGCTGTATCTATGACCTCATTTTAATAAGAGCTGGTCTAGACCTCATTTAATAAGGCTGTATCTATGACCTCATTTTAATAAGAGCTGTGTCTATGACCTCATTTAATAAAAGCTGTGTCTAAGACCTCATTTTAATAAGAGCTGTATCTATGACCTAATTTTAATAAGAGCTGTGTCTATGAACTCATTTTAATAAGAGCTTTATCTATGACCTCATTTTAATAAGAGCTGTGTGTCTGTGAACTCATTTTAATAAGAGCTGTATCTATGACCTCATTTCAATAAGAGCTGTATCTATGACCTCATTTAAATAAGACCACAGGCATTGAGTATTAATAAAATTATTATGTTGTTAGAATCTACAAAACAGGCATCAATACACGTCCACTATTTTCCAGTCAGAGTTTGCTACTAATGTTTGTAGGGATTAAATTCTGCTGATACTAATGTATTATATACGATACACCTCTATTATTTGAACTAATAGAGTTGATCTAAATTTCTGTACATCAGAGAAGGTCTCCTAAGGATCCCCAGAGTTTGTGTGCAACAAAAGGTATAACCATATCAAGTTCTTCTTATTCATATTCTCAAACACTTTCACAGATCCCTAAGAGCTGTGTCTAAGACCTCTTTTATAAGAGCTGTATCTATGACCTCATTTTAATAAGAGCTGTATCTATGACCATATTTTAATAAGAGCTTTGTCTAAGACCTCATTTTAATAAGAGCTGTATCTAGTGACCTCCTTTTAATAAGAGCTGTGTCTATGAACTCATTTAATAAGAGACTGTATCTATGACCTCATTTTAATAAGAGCTGTGTCTATGAACTCATTTTAATAAGAGCTGTGTCTATGACATAATTTAATAAGAGCTGTGTCTATGACCTCATTTTAATAAGAGCTGTGTCTAAGACCTCATTTTAATAAGAGCTGTATCTATGACCTCATTTTAATAAGAGCTGTGTCTATGACCTCATATTTAATAAGAGCTGTATCTATGACCTCATTTAATAAGAGCTGTGTCTATGACCTCATTTAATAAAAGCTGTGTCTAAGACCTCATTTTAATAAGAGCTGTTCTATGACCTATTTTAATAAGAGCTGTGTCTATGAACTCATTTTAATAAGAGCTGTATCTATGACCTCATTTTAATAAGAGCTGTGTCTGTGAACTCATTTATATAAGAGCTGTATCTATGACCTCATTTCAATAAGAGCTGTATCTATGACCTCATTTAAATAAGACCACAGGCATTGAGTATTAAAACTATTATTATGTTGTTAGAATTACAAAACAGGCATCAATACACGTCCACTATTTTCCAGTCAGAGTTTGTACTAATGTTTGTAGGGATTAAATTCTGCTGATACTAATGTATTATATACGATACAACCTCTATTATTTGATAATAATAGAGTTGATCTAATTTCTGTACATCAGAGAAGGTTCTCCTAAGGATCCCCCAGAGTTTGCTGTGCAACAAATGGATAACCATATCAAGTTCTTCTTATTCATATTCTCAAACACTTTCACAGATCCCTAAGAGCTGTGTCTAAGACCTCTTTTAATAAGAGCTGTATCTATGACCTCATTTTAATAAGGCGTGTATCTATGACCATATTTTAATAAGAGCTTTGTCTAAGACCTCATTTTAATAAGAGCTGTATCTAGTGACCCTCATTTTAATAAGAGCTGTGTCTATGACAACTCATTTAATAGAGCTTGTATCTATGACCTCATTTTAATAAGAGCTGTGTCTATGAACTCATTTATAAGAGCTGGTCTATGACATATTTTAATAAGAGCTGGGTCTATGACCTCATTTTAATAAGAGCAGGGTTAAGACCTCATTTTAATAAGAGCTGTGTCTATGACCTCATTTTAATAAAAGCTGTGTCTAAGACCTCATTTTAATAAGAGCTGTATCTATGACCTAATTTTAATAAGAGCTGTGTCTATGAACTCATTTTAATAAGAGCTGTATCTATGACCTCATTTTAATAAAAGCTGTGTCTATGAACTCATTTTAATAAGAGCTGTATCTATGACCTCATTTTAATAAGAGCTGTATCTATGACCTCATTTAAATAAGACCACAGGCATTGAGTATTAATAACTATTATTATGTTGTTAGAATCTACAAAACAGGCATCAATACACGTCCACTATTTTCCAGTCAGAGTTTGCTACTAATGTTTGTAGGGATTAAATTCTGCTGATACTAATGTATTATATACGATACAACCTCTATTATTTGATACTAATAGAGTTGATCTAAATTTCTGTACATCAGAGAAGGTTCTCCTAAGGATCCCCCAGAGTTTGCTGTGCAACAAATGGTATAACATAATCAAGTTCTTCTTATTCATATTCTCAAACACTTTCACAGATCCCTAAGAGCTGTGTCTAAGACCTCCTTTTAATAAGAGCTGTATCTATGACCTCATTTTAATAAGAGCTGTATCTATGACCATATTTTAATAAGAGCTTTGTCTAAGACCTCATTTTAATAAGAGCTGTATCTATGACCTCATTTTAATAAGAGCTGTGTCTATGAACCTCATTTAATAAGAGCTGTACTATACCTCATTTTAATAAGAGCTGTGTCTATGAACTCATTTTATAAGAGCTGTGTCTATGACATAATTTTATAAGAGCTGTGTCTATGACCTCATTTTAATAAGAGCAGTGTCTAAGACCTCATTTTAATAAAGGCTGTATCTATGACCTCATTTTAATAAGAGCTGTGTCTAAGACCCTCATTTTAATAAGACTGTATCTATGACCTCATTTTAATAAGAGCTGTGTCTATGACCTCATTTTAATAAGAGCAGTGTCTAAGACCTCATTTTAATAAGAGCTGTATCTATGACCTCATTTTAATAAAGCTGTATCTATGACCTCATTTTAATAAAGCTGTGTCTAAGACCTCATTTTAATAAGAGCTTTATCTATGACCTCATTTTATAAGAGCTGTGTCTATGAACTCATTTTAATAAGAGCTGTATCTATGACCTCTTTTTAATAAAAGCTGTTGTCTATGAACTCATTTTAATAAGAGCTGTATCTATGACCTCATTAATAGAGCTGTATCTATGACCTCATTTAAATAAGACCACAGGCATTGAGTATTAATAACTATATTATGTTAGAATCTACAAAACAGGCATCAATACACGTCCACTATTTTCAGCCAGAGTTTGCTACTAATGTTTGTAGGGATTAAATTCTGCTGATACTAATGTATTTATAAGTACAACCTCTATATTTGATACTAATAGAGTTGATCTAAATTTCTGTACATCAGAGAAGGTTCTCCTAAGGATCCCCCAGAGTTTGCTGTGCAACAAATGGTATAACCATATCAAGTTCTTCTTATCATATTCTCAAACACTTTCACAGATCCCTAAGAGCTGTGTCTAAGACCTCCTTTTAATAAGAGCTGTATCTATGACCTCATTTTAATAAGAGCTGTATCTATGACCTCATTTTAATAGCTTGGCTAAGACCTCATTTTAATAAGAGCTTTGTCTAAGACCTCATTTTAATAAGAGCTGTATCTATGAGCTCATTTTAATAAGAGCTGTGTCTATGACCTAATTTTAATAAGAGCTGTATTTATGACTTCATTTTAATAAGAGCTGTATCTATGACATCATTTTAAAAAGAGCTGTGCCTAAGACCTCATTTTAATAAGAGCTGTATAGATGACTTCATTTTAATAAGAGCTGTGTCCATGACCTCATTTTAATAAGAGCTGTGTCTATGACCTAATTTCAATAAGAGCTGTGTCTATGACCTAATTTTGATAAGAGCTAGATCCTCATTTGGTTATCCTTGTGCTTTAACCTTCTCATACATAACTGCCAATTATTCTTCTTGTCTACATTCATCACTAACAACCCATTTTACTCTGGTAACTGACCTGTAGCTTTAAACAAACATTGTGGGCATTGTTCTGATGTTTTTGCACTAAATAAATTGTGAAGTTTACTAGAAGTAGCGTGCTCCTCTTGCTTTTTTATCTATTAATCAGAGTACAACTACTAGAATATAGGAGTTGCTCACATGCCTCCACACCATCCATATAAGGAATTGAGGTGTAGAGACTAGAGATGTCCAGGGTAACCTGCTGGATATTATCAAAAGAATGAAGCTTGATCTCATTAAATGTTTGTAAAAAATGCAGAGGTGCATAGGTGAAACTTACTCCAGCCACAAAATGGCACCCTGGAGGCTGGATGAGATCCTTGTGAATTTTAGGATTGGCGCATCAAACACACAACACTAAAATTAAATTGGGCAATATGATGAAAATGTGTATTCAGATGTTCAGTTGTCTCTAAAGAAATGAAATGATATAAATACCTTGAACAAATTATACACTAACTAAGGTGTTACCAAATCTGGTTCTGATCTCCCTTTCTTCTGGGGAATTGTTGAGTAACTGCATGAGTAGTCACAGTGTTATCTCCTTAAGCCTTTTTTCATTTCTTCTTAAATTTAAAAATGCAGCCTAGAAAATGCAGGTTGTGATTGTCTGCATGCCCATTTATCCTAAATGTCAAAGTCATGTGAGCCAGCACTTGATGGTGTCCTTGTCCCTTGGACCCCCATTTCACTAAATTGGTAAATAATGAAAATCGGAACCTAAAAAAAAAAAATATATATATATATATATAAAAAAGCAAAATCTCAGATCGTATTACAGTAAATGATGGAAAACAGTCTAACACCCCCCTGGGTACTTAATAGTATCGAGAAACACTCCCATTGGCAGGCTAAATAAATGGGCACTTATGCGTTTTTGCCACCTCAGACTTCGCGTATTTGAATGGCTGAACTTCAAATAAAACACTTTTCACCATTTTTTAAATATAATCTAAAGGTTACCGCAGCGATGTATGGCGAAAAGTGAAAAGTAGCGGTAATGACTTTTTTCTATTCGCCATTGGTTATCACTGCTTTATAAATAGCGAAAAGTCCAAATTTGCCGAAAAGGCGTCGATAACGGAGGCGAAAAGTTTAACAAACCTTTCTAAATATGCCCCTTTGTGTTGATTGGATTAAACACTATTAGGGCTACTTTTTTTTAAATCACATGGTATGTTGAGTTTTGAATATGTCTTGATAAAGGTCCTAGAAATAATAATAATAATAATTATTAAGCTAGATATTTTTATTGTAAATAAAAGTTGCTGTTGTCGAATTTTTATTTGTTTCTCTGTGTTGACCATATGGTTAATGAAATGTTCTGACAATAGACGATCCCAAATGACTGTCTATATATAATGTCACTACTCACTCTGCTCACTATATAATGATGATTGGATTAGTCAGTTCCCTTACACCGTTTTACGGATGCAGATAAATCCTCAATTCCTCATGAAACTCTGTGCTACAAACTACTGGGATCAAAAATGTCTAAAATGAATCCATTCCTTATGTTAATATATCTGGCTGTGAGTACATCACCTAACAAAACTAATTTTCTCTCCACAAACCCTGCCTGTAATCTGAAAATGATGAAATTGCTCCAGGAATATGAATATATCCAGGATGGAGATATAATACTAGGAGGGGTGTTAACTGCAAATTCTGCCACCGTTCCGTACAGATTTCCAGGAGATGTTTATAACAGTACAGCATGTGTCTGGTAAGTCCTAAAATCACAAGATATTGGAAACTAAATAAGTGTTACACTATTAAATAATAACAATAATAATAATAATAATAATAATAATAGCCTTCATTTTTTAAAAAGGAGAATAAATCCCCAAAAAATGAGTTAGAAAGTACTTGCCTTAACAACCTTCTCAGCATGGAAGATTCTGAAGCTGACATTTTTCCTTGCCTGCGACTACTTTTACCTTCATTACGTTTCCCACCTCGTAACCCCTATGATGTAGGAATATATTAAATCATCAATATTCAAATTGCAGAAGTGTCTGGGTGGTGCAAAGAGATTCACCTTTAATGCATTGACTGAAGACCGGGAGGATAAGGAATTATGCCTTACCTCCCGTTCTTCAATCAATGCAAGTGGATCCAGGAACGAACTTAGAGCAAACTTACCTGTTACGCGATCCTCCACAGCAGCACAGGTCCCGACCACTTCTGGGTTCTGTACAGCTATAGCGCGCATGCTTGAGAATGTGTGCTATAGTTAAACAGAACCAGGAAGTGGTTGGGACCTGTCAGTAGTGCTGAGGAGGATTGTGTAACAGGTAAGTTTGCTCTAAGTTCACACATGTCACACTACCTCCCAGAGGCAAGACAGGAGGCAGAAACCTTTTGACAGGAAGACAGCTCCTACTCTTCACTTTCCTGGACTTTGCACAAGCACTACATGAGAACCATAAGGAGCAGAGATGTAAGGTAAGGATTTTTTTTAAATTACACAGTGGGGCCAGAAAGGGGTTAAATGTTAGATTTGGTGGTGGACATGCCCTTTAAATACATGTTGTATGGTTACACTGAAATCAATGCAGCTTGCATTACACTTCTAAATGTACATTGCAGCAATACACACACTAATATAAATGGTAGAGAATATGAAAGGGGTTAACACCTCCCCCCACTCTGTTTGAGCAGGAAAATCTGCTAATAATATTCACTGCTAACTCTGATGATTGGCTGGGAGACACTGGCAGGTGGGGACTCTGAGTTCAACTGTTACATGCAGCTTAGCATAAGGGGAGTGGGAAACAAACACAAGGGGGGAGATGCAATCCATTTCCCTATCACTACTGACCTGCACTTGTAGTAACCACTTTCTGACTGTTATTGCATCGTGTGAATGCGAGAGGTAAGTTGCAACCTTTTGCTTGGCTTTACACCCACAATTGGAAGGCTTTCATTTTGGTGCAAAAAACGTGCGCAATTATCATCTCTAAATGTATTGCATCACTTGCACTGAGTCTTGCTTGCACCCCTGAGTCTTTGAAAAGGGTGCAAGCAATGCAAAATTAGTAATAAAAAACCTTGCTAACCCTATATTACATCAGTTAGCATGGGTTTTGCACTTATTTTCTATGTATGTATTTTTGATGCCCATAAGACGTGATTTTTACTAATTATTATTTACTAACAATTATCTATCCATCCATCTATCCATCCATCTATCCATCCATCCATCCATCCATCCATTCATCCCTCCATCCATCCATCCATCCGTTCATCCATCCATTCATTCATCCATTCATTCATCCATCCATCCATCCATTCATCCCTCCATCCATTCATCCATTCATTCATCCATCCATCCATCCATCCATCCATCCATTCATTCATCCATCCATCCATCCATCCATCCATTCATTCATCCATCCATCCATCCATCCATCCATCCATCCATCCATTCATTCATTCATCCATCCATTCATCCCTCCATCCATCCATCCATCCATCCATCCATCCATCCATCCATCCATCCATCCATCCAATCATCTATCATATATACCATATCTTATCTATGTATTCATACAATAATTGTTGTTTTATGCAGTAACAACAATAGCAGATAAACATAAATGATCATAAAAAACATTGTGGAATTGTTCATCCTTTAGGACAATTCCTGAAAACTACAGACACATTTTGGATTTTCATTTTACCATTGAACATATTAACAAGGACCCTGGAATGTTACCTAACCTGACCCTGGGATATCATATATACGATTCCTGTGCAGATCCCCGGATTGCTGTGAAGAGCGTGTTCCAGATATTATCTGGTACCAGGGAACCGGTTCCCAATTACTCCTGTGTGGGAAATAGAAACATTGCTGGATTTATTGGGGATTTCACCTCTGACACCACAATCCCCATAGCTCAGATACTCAGTCTATACGGATACTCACAGGTCAGAAAAATATCCTTTCTTTTGAAACATTTAAAATATTAATTATACCTTAATAATGAGCAAAATAAAATATAATATAGCTATAATGTACATATGTCCAAATGTTTGTATCAACAGGTTTACAGGTTTAGTCTGACGGCAATGACAAATATATATACTGTATATTTCTTTTTTCATTTTTTTTTAAAATAGAAATTTGCCACCATAGCACTAACCTATAGTGATAAAGTTTTAAAAAGTTTATTCTAAACTTTTAGAAAAATGTTAGTTCCCTCATAATAATCGCATTGTATGCTGAGTCTAGTTCTTCAATTTTACGAATCCTTTCACTGCCAGCAGAATTCACCACTTTGCATGTGTTAACTGCCAGAAGAATTTTCAGGATTTTAGACACATTTGGTTCAGTCAAAGTTTACAGTAGGAAACCCCCAGTAAATCAGGAATATTATACATTGTTTTTTTCAGCACAAAGTGTACTTTAACTTGGTAACAGAATTTTGTAACTTTTCTGGAAATTTTACTGGAATTATGGGTAAAATATGTCAAAAATTTTTTAAAAATTAGCAAATTTTTATTTATAGTTATCTTATGGATACGCAGAAAAATCTTACTGTTTCTAAAAGCTCTGATACTCCCGAGTACAACAATACCAGATATATGTAGGTACCCCACTTTTCCTGTACAGGAGACCCCCCCAAACTAAAACTGCACCTTCAAGAATTTACACCAAATTAAAATGTATAACCACTTGTGACGGTTAACATAGAATATCTACCAAATTAACTAAAATATCCCCACAAGTGAGATTGTAATGTATAACCACTACTGACAGTTATCATAGAATATCTACCAAATTAACTAAAATATCCCCACAAGTGAGATTGTAATGTATAACCACTACTGACAGTTAACATAGAATATCTACCAAATTAACTATAATATCCCCACAAGTGAGATTGTAATGTATAACCATACTGACAGTTAACATAGAATTCTACCAAATTAACTATAATATCCCCACAAGTGAGATTGTAATGTATAACCACTACTGACAGTTATCATAGAATATCTACCAAATTAACTAAAATATCCCCACAAGTGAGATATTTTTAGAAACCACAAACTCGCAGGATATTATGAGTGAGGTAAGTTTTGATCAAAATGCAGATACCTGGGTGCAGCTCTTTGTCCAATTGTAACTTATTTTCTCATATTTTCCTTTTTTTCCTCAACTGAGGAAGAGACAAAATCCAATGCGAATTTCAGCTAAAAACTGCAGAGGAAATTTCAAACGCATCTCAAATATGAAAGCCTAACCCCTCCTGAATAAAACGGTATGCCACATTCATGGGTGTACCCAGAGACATGGTTACCAACTAACCCAGAGCGGGACCAATGCCAAATGTCAGTAGCAGCAAAAAAAAATTAGCCAGATTTGCATTTGAGCAGTCTGCAGCTTTTCCCACAAAACACCCCCCTAACTCAGAAATACCCCCCCAAACTATGTATTCCTGAAATCTACACACCTTCAGCCATAGCTGATTCATACCATCAATTTGTGTGGGCGCAGTTCTTCATAGAATTTCACACTTTTCTGAAAAAATTAACAAAAAACAACTTCAAAAGGTAAAAATCAGGCCAAAACCTCATGGGATGTAAAAAAAAAGTTACCAAATATTAATAACCCAAATGTCTTGAATCAAACGGTATGCCATATGCATGGTTACACACGCGGACGTGGAAGCAAAAAGCCACAAAGTGAGATAATACATGATGGCTCAAAAACAGCAAAAATATTCAGCCAACTCTGAATTTGAACAGTCTGCAGTTTTTCCCACAAAGCACCCCCATAAATCTACACACCTTCAGCTATGTAACGCTGTTATTTGTTCATTCATACCATCAATAGTGTGGGCACAGTTCGTCGTAGAAGGTCGCACTTTTCTGAAAAATGAACAAAAAAACAAATTCAAAGGTAGAAATCATGCCAAAACCTCATGCGATGTAAAAAAAAGTTACCAAATATCAATCTCCCAAATGTCCTGAATCAAACGTTATGCCATATGTGTGGTTACATGAAGTGAGAGACAATGCATGATTGCTCAAAAACAGCAAAAATATTCAGGCAACTCTGAATTTGAACAGTCTGCAGTTTTTCCCCACAAAACACCCCCCACAGTTCTTCATAGAAATTTGCCCTTTTCACAGATTTTCTGAAAAAATTAACAAAAATCCAATTTTGAAGGTAGAAATCATGCCAAAATCCCATGAAATGTAACAAAAAGTTACCAAATATCAATCTCCCAAATTTTCCAAATCAAGCAGTAAGCCATATGCATGGTTACACATGCTTATGTGGAATCAACTAGCCACAAAGTGAGCCATATCACAGTGTCCCAATTACAGCAACTTTTCAGATTGGTTAAACTAAACGCCCCTCTATATTAGAAATACCCCCCAAAACTACATATTCTTGAAATCTACACACCTTCAGCTATGCAACGGTGTCATTGTTTTATGCAGTGCACACAGAGACATGGCCACCAACTAGCTCAAATGGGGCGCATGCCCAAGTGCAATTAATTGAAATCCTATCTAAACCCACTTGACAAGCAAAAAAACCCACTAAATGTCAATCTTCCACATGTTCTGAATCAAGCAGTATGCCATATGGGTGGGTGCAAACAGAGACGTAGCCACCAACTAGCTCAAATGGGACGCATGCCCAAGTGTAATCCCAAGAAAAAATCAAAGTGCTAATTTGAACACCCTACGTTTTTTTCAAAGGAAACAGTCCAGAAACTTGGAAATATCCCCCACAAACTATATATTTTTGGAATCTACATGCCTTCAGCTACGTTACGGTGCCAAGCTTTCATACATACATGAAGAATTCCAGACGCAGTAATCCAAAGAACTCTGTGTTTTTAGGAGATTTTGTAAAAAATAAAATTAGATGATTCAAAGGTTGAAATACTATCTAAACCCACTTGACAAGCAAAAAAACCCACTAAATGTCAATCTTCCACATGTCCTGAATCAAACTGTATGCCATATGCATGGGTGCACACAAAGACGTAGCCACCAACTAGATCAAATGGGATGCATGCCCAAGTGTAATCACAAGAAAAAATCAAAGTGCTCTGTAATTTGAACAGCCTACTCTTTTTCAAAGGAAACATCCCCAAAATACCCCCCACAAACTATATATTTTTGGAATCTACACATCTTCACCTACGTAATGTTGTTATGCTTTCATATATGAAGAATTATATATATATGAAGAATTCCAGACTAAGTACTCCATAGAACTCGGTGCTTTTAGGAGATTTTGTAAAAAATAAAATAAGGTGATTCAAAGGTTGAAATCCTATCTAAACCCACTTAACAAGCATAAAAACCCAATAAATGTCAATCTCCCACATGTCTTGAATCAAACGGTTTGCCATATGCGTGGGTGCACACAGAAGCGTGGCCACCAACTAGCTCAAATGGGACGCATGCACAAGTGCAATTACAAGAAAAAATCAAACTGTTCTGTAATTTGAACAGCCTATTCAACTTGGAAATACCCCCCACAAACTATATATTTTTGGAATCTACACACCTTCAGCCACGTAACGTTGTCATACTTTCCTATATACATGAAGAATTCCAGACGCTGTTTGTGATTCAGATTAGATATTTAAATAAATAGGAGGCAGATCCACAAAAAAAACCCTAAAGAAGTGTTGCAGCTCCCGAGAGCCTTCTGGTAAATAGCTCTGTATTCCCTCTATATATAAATACTAGCAAAATACCCGCGCTTCGCAGCGGAGATGTATTGAAATAACGTTTTTAGTAAGAAAGCAATAATGTATCAAAATTGCTGTAATCACTCGGCACTTGATATATTAAAGAAAGACAATTCAATAAGCTTTACGATAATGCAACACTCATTAACTTTAATTTAATATTATATTTTTTATTGAACTACGAAATTTTGGTGAAAATAACCCCCACCACCCCTCCCTGTCTGCCCCCAATACCCCCCACTATTCCTCTCTGTCCACCCTCCAAACCCTTCCCCTTACACCTCAGCCAGTCCCCGCACACACCCTGAATTTTTGGTAAAAATGGGTCCAGCTGTTAGTGTGCACGAGTTCAAAATTCTATTCCCCCCCCCCATTCACCCCTCCCCTAAAAAAAAATATTTTGTTAACCTTTTACTGGTAAAGGAGTATATGCATACCAAATTTGGTTGAAATTGGACCAACCAGTCTGTGCAATGTCAGATACTCACCGTTACAAGTGCAATGTCAGATACTCACTGTTACAGGTGGAATTTCGAAACGAAACCTGCTTAACTTTTGTAAGTAAGGTGCAATGAATGAGCCTGCCAAATTTAAGCCGTCTGCCTCCACGGCAAGTTGGAGAATTAGTGGTGAGTGAGTGAGTGAGTGAGTGAGGGCTTTGCCTTGTATTAGTATCAAACAAAACCTGCTTAACTTTTGTAAGTAAGGTGCAATGAATGAGCCTGCCAAATTTAAGCCGTCTGCCTCCACGGCAAGTTGGAGAATTAGTGGTGAGTGAGTGAGTGAGTGAGGGCTTTGCCTTTTATTAGTATAGATAATACTCATAGTAGATTGATTGAAAGCATTCTCCATTTCAGTTACAGCACACAAGGGGCTCTACCCTGAAGGACATGTTGTGCCCTTAGATCCTACACCATGGAACAACACAAACATTTTTTTTTGTAGGAAAAAAGAAATGTGGTATGTTTCCATGCTTAAACTGAGTTTGTTGCAGTTCAGTAAGGAAGGAAGATTCCTTTTGCCACCCCAAAAGCTCAAAAATAAAAACACAAGTGCTATGCTACATGTGACACATGTATTCTATATTTCGAAATGTCCCTTTGGGTCCTCATATGTTGGGCAGACTAAGCAAAATATCAAAATGAGGTTTAAGGAACATAGGAATAACATATGTCATTCTTAAAGATGTACTGTACATCTGTATTGTGCCACATATAAACATTCAGTGAACCAACTGAGATGGGCACTTATTAAAATAGTGATTTTTTACTCCTAGAGGTGGTGATATTCATAAAATACTTGAGGCAAAATGGATAAAAAAAAGTTGAATACCTTAAAGGAGAATTATAGTGCGTATAAACTTTTTTTTCAAGAACAAAATGAAAAGTACCTGGGTCAGAGAGGTAGGATTGGTAATTCCTACCTCCTAATATCATTTCTATGAGGAGCTACAGTACAGCACTAAGAAAACTGCTTCTGCCAAGCTTCCTGGGTGCTTCAGCACTACCTTAATACAGGAATACCCAGCATGCACACTGCAGGCCTCCCCCCCTCCCTCTCCCTCCCTCTCCCACCCGCTTTGGTCTCCCTCCCCCTAGCTCCAAACCCTTAATATATATTATAGGTATTGTTCCCCCAGCCCCAACCGCAATAAACTTTTATCCAGAAACTCCCCCAATAGTTACTTACCTTGCCTCTCTCCTCCGCCGTTCTAAACAGTCGGCAGCCGCGTCTGTGATTGGCTGCCTCTCAGACAATCACAGATGCGTCTGCCGGTCCCACCCCCTGCTTGCAGTTCCATACAAGCAGAGGGCCAGGATTGTGCGGTGGGGGAAAGAGGTAAGGTAAGTAACTATCGGGGGAGTTTCTGGATATAAGGTTATTGCGTTTGGGACTGGGGGACCAATACCTATAAAATATCAAAAGGGGTTTGAAAGGGTGGACATGCCCTTTAATAAAGAAACATTTCATGGTGACCAAATAAAACAAGCCTGTTTGCAGAATATACTGCATGACCAGTACTATTAATACAAACCCTCCAACATCCACCATTTAATCGGTACACTTATAGAAACAACATGGTGCAAAGCTGATGCTGATTTCAGCACAGCTCTGTGCACTGGGTTTCTCAGTAGTATACTGATTAAATGGCAGATGTTGGAGGGTATGATATAGATATATTTTGAAGCCTTTTTACCCGAGGCTGTACAGCTAATAGCTGTCGTTAAATACTTACGTGCAGGTGAGATTAACCCAGAGCCACAAAGCCTCTCGTAAGTCTGCACATTATGCTCTGGATGAAATCCATGTTTCATTGAGTGAAAAGTTCAGAGTCCTGAAATCAAACCAAAGGCAAATCCTATATAATAAAAGCCCTAATGTGCGTCTGTGAATCCGTGTGGGGCTTTTTGTTAGTGCGCATGCGCGTGGAGGAGTCTTTCGGCTATGCGCGAACAGAAACCAAACCAGTGTGAAGACAAGTTCCATGACACGGATGAAAATTGAGACATTGAGAGAGAGAGAGAGAGAGAGAGAGAGAGAGAAAGAGAGAGAGAGAGAAAGAAAGAGAGAAAGAGAGAGAGAGAGAAATGTGCCCGTTATGTTAACAGGCTTAACCGTTAACCTTAACTAGTAAGGACATAATTAATTATTGGATCAAAGCACAAGGGTAACCACTGCCTTTAATTTGCTCAAAAATGCCACTTCTTTCTATAGGTGGATTACCTACTCGTTCTAATAGTGATACCTGGCTTCACTATTGATGGTAGTTCCTTATCTGTGGGCCTGCTTGGTTTGATTTTGGTTCCTGTTATTTGTATTATGGTAAGTAAACCACTTCATACCCCTTTGAAAGTAAGAGGTCAGAAGGAAGAGGAGCTCTCCAACATCTAGGACCAATATTTTATTTTATTTTATTTTTTTTCCTGTTAAAGGGCATATCCACCCCCAAAACTAATATTTAACCCACTACTGGCCCCAATGTGTAGTGTTAAAAAAATCCTTACCTTACATCCCAGCTCCAGTGGTTGTCATGCAGTGTCTAGTCAAAGTCAAGAATAGTGAAGAGTAGGAGCTCTCTGTGTGTGAAATGTATCTGCCCCTTCCCTGTCCTTTTGCATGCACAGAGCAGTCCACACCCCCTCCCACCCTCGGGATCCCTGCAGTGAGTGTTATAAGAATCAATTATTTTCTGTAGTGTAGGAACCCCCCTCCCAACCCTAACTGCATGATTTAAATGTAAAGAAAAGTGTGAGGGAACTTACCAGACCATGTTCCTGCTTTTTCAATAGTCGGTCCGCCCCTTAATTTTACTCTATTTCCGGATGGAACATTAGAGGCTGATGCCGCAGGAATGAAGGGTGGTAAGTAAGTTATCTGGCCCATTTTTTTTTTATTTTTTACATTTAAACCATAGTGTTAGGGGTGGGAAGGAGGGTGCCTACACTACAGCAAATTGTTTATTTTCAGGTGGACATACCCTTTAAAGGATCACTGTACAATAAAACCAAGTTTACTTGCTGCCTTCTATAATGTAAAGGATATGTAGACTGTAAAACAAAGTTTAGTTTATTGGATAGCCGTAGCTTTAAAACTAAATGTGAGTAATTATTTTGTTCTCTCCCCCCTCATAGCCTACCTTTCCTCCTTGAATCTTGCTGTGTTCCTGCTGTTGTACATTGCAACTGTATCTCCGACCCCACGAGATCCTGAATGGAAGGCTAGCTTCTGGTGGTCAGATCATTAAATGCTTGTGTACAATGTGTGCACTCGCTGTGACGTCATTGCGCGCACTTCATGGCATCGTTCTGCAAATGTGTGCGTGTGTGACGTCATTGCCCTGCGTCCAGCTGGAACACAGTAAGATTTTAGGAGGAAAGGTAGGCTATGGGGGAAATAGAACAAAAAAATGTACACACCTTTAGTTTTAGAGCTACGGCTATCCAATAAACTAAACTTTGTTTTACAGTCTACATATCCTTTAAAGAAGGCTATGGAGCACAAAGCAGCTAAGGGGAGGGGAACATGATGGGGATTATAGGAACAGCATACGTTAAGGAAATTTAGGTGTGTAAGAAAAGGGAGTTATGGCAGGAAAATATTCATAGCCACACCTTACAAAGGAGTACGAGCCCTCCCTCCCTCTCTCTAGTATAAGTTGATAGTTAGGCTTGGATCAGATGACTGGGGAATTGCTACACGGGGGTTGGGTGGGGGTGGGGTTGGGGATCTCAAACACCTGTTGATTTTGTTTTTCAGAATTCATGTCACAGCTTTTGGCGGGAGCCTTGCCAGTCTGCTGAATAGTGGAGTCATAAGATCACAATGGCATAGGTGCATAATATGACTCCAAAGGGTGGGGTGGTGGAACAACTATGGTCCTTTGGGAGATTAATTATCTTGGCTAGTTAAGTGATGGTGGGCCAGCTCTAAGGTTGTTGAGTAATTGCTGAGCTAGTAAATCATGGCTATCAGATTGTCAATTTGTGTTAGGAGCAGACTGGCAAAGGTCTCCAGGAGAAAATGTTTTAAGTTGGTGCACAGTGGAAATTATGTGTGTGTGTATGTTTTGCTATGTGTGGATACAGTGGATATAGAATCTTTATATTTTAAACTGTTACTTAGACCGTCACCAGCATCCAGGGAAACCAAATAGGATAATCCTGCAGGTCTGAGAATAGACCCAGGCAATTCTGCCACACTGTGTGGTTCAAACTAAACAGCACCATTGGATGACCGGAGACACTAACCAGGATCCAGATAAACATGCTATGTTCATACTAATTAGTATTCCCCACGGCAAGTTCCAGATTTATAGCTGCTTATGTTATGACTTGGGAGCACAGGATATAGATTAGCTTTATAGATTAAGGTGAGGTGGGATTAATAGTGCTAAACGCTCTCCACAGAGTATAAATATAAAATGAAATAAAGCCTTCTTATAACAGACGGTACTTTACAGCCTCATGTTATTATAATAGCATTGCCCTAATAATCTAACATATAAACATGTATTTCTCACTAACCTTTCACATGTTTGAAAACTACAACTCCCAGAGTTCTTTGTTAGCAGTACGTTTCTCCTTTATGTCCATTGGCTAATGAATGTATACAGATGCAATACCTCCTAATGATACAGAGCATGGGTGTTGAACGTTTCACTTTTTTTTAAAAAAAACTAAAACTAAAAAAAAAATTTGTTTTCATACATCCTAGAATAAAGCAATTTTTTGTGCCTTAGCCATTCCTATCCAAGGGTATGAATATGCAAATGATCCCCACTGCCCTTTCCATACATCCATAGCTATTACACTATTGGCCTAGGAAAGGATTATTTAGGTCACTTCAGGCAGTAGGAGTAATAAACCTTACCAAACTTGCTCTCCCTTTCCTATTGCATCTACCTTCCACCTAGAATTCAGGGGGTCTAAGTGTAATAAACCTGCAGGTCTGAGAATAGACCTAGACAATCTTGCCACAATGTGCAGTTCAAATTAAACAGCACCACTAGGTGACCTGTGACTCTAAACGGGATCCAGATTAACATGCTTTGTTCATACATATTAGTATTTACCACATCATGTTCCAGATTTACAGTTGCTATGGGGTTAGGATTTTGGAGCACAGGATACTGATTAGCTTTATAGGTTAAGGTGAGGTGGGGGTAAAGGAGCTAAAATCTGCCCACAGAATATAAAATGAAATAGAGCCTTCTTATAACATAAGGTACCTCACAGCCTCATGTTATTATTATAGCATTGCCCTAATAATCTAACATATAAACACATATTTCTCACTCCCAGCTTTCTTAGAGAAATGGACAAGGACATGCAAAGTATCATCCTTTATACCTTTTTTTCATACAGATCCAGTTGAAAAACTTGTTTCAGAGCACTTTATAACTGATAATTGCTTTTTATTTCAGTATTAAATCCTTGGTATACCTGCCTGGCTTTACCACTAAGCAAAAGGCTAAGGACTTGCAAGCGAGCACCTTCATCCCAACCATAACTAGTGGCTGCCAATTCAAATTGTTAAATTCAATCAGTCCACTCCGTAGTTACCCCATCAAATGGATCAGGTTTAAAATAGTTTTGGAAATTGGGCCTGGTAGAGTTGCTGAGTCTAATTGGGGCATTTCATCTGAAGGTGCAAGGAGAGGAGGATTTAAATCAATACTTTCAGTTACAGAATACAGAGAACAAATATACAGAGAAAACAGGGAGAATAAATGGTATTACCAGCACCGCTGCCACCAATTTGCACCAGATTATTGCTTTATGGAAGGATTATGGGTAGCATAGCACACAGTGGGTTACTCTGGTGGTCTGGCACAATGCAGACAGTGCACTTACTTTCTTATTTAAGGGGTTTACATATCCCTATGAGAATTTTGTGAATGTTTTATGATGTCACTAGAAGGGTGGAGTAATTGTCTATTTGCATGCACAGTTGTTAATTGCAATGTTTGGCTTGAGAAAGATCTTAGAACACAGACCAAAATGTCATCTGCACTTTGTTGCACTATTTTCACTTTAATAAATTGTTGAACAAGACCCAGGAATGTGCTGTCACTTCTGCTTATTTCTGTATTTTAATCATTTCAACTATCTGTGCCAACTTTGGCTTAGTGTGTGTGCCTTGCTTTGTCTGATTATATATATGTAGTTATTTATATGTGTTGTTTAAAAGATTTTATAATAAAGTTGTGGCCGGTTACCTCCAAAAAATCCAAGTTTTGCTGTGAGTTTGAGGGTAATTGGCTAAGGTTAGGTTGTATGAGGTAATAAGGGGTCACATTGTGGGTATATATGTAGTTATCATTTGTATTAGGTATATATGTATATATATATATATATGTATTATCATTTTAAAAAGCCAAAGGTCTGGGGGGAAGTGAGAAAGCCTGTTGTATGGATCCAGTGTGTAAGAATGAGAAATGCAAAGTTTCCTAATTGTAATTGAAGTAAAAGAAATTGAAAAGGTTAGACGTTAGGACCTTCCAGACTGGGGTTACCTTGACGTGGTTGGAAGGCTTTTCATTCATGTGATCACAGTAATGTATACTAAAACCCCTCTGTTTATAAAGTATGCCAGTGTGCAGATAATATGATATTGTATGGGGCCCAGGAATGTGCATTGATTATCTTTTCTATGTTTATATATA
The DNA here is from genome assembly GCA_019447015.1 of Hymenochirus boettgeri. NCBI lineage: Eukaryota > Metazoa > Chordata > Amphibia > Anura > Pipidae > Hymenochirus > Hymenochirus boettgeri. The sequence continues at coordinate 9,079,001 of CM033469.1, forward strand.
TAGATATACTGTATATACAGATAATATGATATTGTATGGGGCCTAGGAATGTACATTGATTATCTTTTCTATGTTTATATATATAGATATACTGTATATACAGATAATATGATATTGTATGGGACCTAGGAATGTTATACCTGATGAAGGAGACATAGTGCTCTCCGAAACGTTGTTCATGTGTGTGTTATAATAAACAGTTTGAAACTGAGGACAAGTGTGCGCTTCCAATATAAATGCTTGTGCTATAGCTGAGAGTCCTACAGGTAGAGGACGAACGGGAGCTGCACCTTCAACATTGGTGGCACGTTGCCAACAAGGAGTGCCTAGGCCCAAACCGATGGTATTGGGAATTCCTCATACTTGTGCACTAGATCAGTAGCACTTCTGCAAAATGTAATTGTAATTTAGCCTTAGGAGTGTTTCCACAGTCCTTCTATTGTATGGATTTACTAGAAGTTTTACTCTGCATTGCCGTGTACACATGTGGGTATAGTATTTGTTACCTGCAGGTGTGTGTTTGGCTAAGATTGAAGAGACAGGGGAAAAAGAAGAGTACTCTTGTTAATGTAGGTCATGTATTTAATAGTTCTGACATTGCTTGAGGGAAGTGTAGCAGGTATGTTCCGTGGTGTAGCTACAGAACTATGGGCCATGATGCATAATTTGAACATGAGCATTTCCCCAACCCTGCCGCAAACACAAATTGGCACCGCAAACCAAACAATCATTCCCATAAAAAAACAACCAAATTCATCATTAATTTTTTTAGAGGCACTCATTTTAAAACACACAAACATACTTTACCCATACACTATTCAATCAGATTCCGACAGTATTTCTAAACTTTGATTCTCAAACCTTACACTTCTAAAATTACCAACAAAATGTCACTAGCAAAATGCTTGGCACACAGAGAATGGTAAAATGCTTAGCATGAAGACACTGATAAACTGGTTGGAAAACTGGCACTGGTAATTGGTTGGCACTGCACACAACCAGACACTGATTAAATGCTTGGCACACAGACAATGGTAAATATGCTTGGTACACAGACCACTGGTAAAATAGTTGGCACACTGACTGGAAGTTTTGGAAACTTAGTACAAAATGGGTCCCTCTTCTTGGCCAAGGGCCTTGGTGCGATCACACCTCCTGCACCCCTGGTAGCTACGCCCCAGCATAGCTACCATGAACATTCTTCATGTAATTTGGTGTGGGGAAAAACCTGTTGATTGCAACTGAATACCTCAGTGACTAATGGGCATCACGCTGTGATGTGTGTGCTCTTTGTCTGTGTTGTTAAAGCCGGGCTTTAATCTGTTGCGCTGTCTGTGAGTTTTGTGTGTTTTTGTTAAGTGTGCTCTATATTTTGCATATTAGAGAGCAGTATGTCACTTTGTTTGCCTTTTAACACTTTATCATTGCACAAAGACCACTTTATATTAAGTATAAGGTGTCAATCAATAAAGTTACTTTCTGGTCCGAATTGAGAGTATAATAATATCTTTGTTCTTTTAACTGTAACTGTCTGTGAAGTGTGTGACATGCAGGCAGTGTGTGCCTGTTGCTTAAAGGGCAACTGTGGTCTCAAAACAAGTTAGGGTTAAATGAAAGCCTGCAGTATTTATTTTAAAATGAGCCGACAATCACATCTCTGGCTGGAGCTTGTAAGACATTACATTAGGGTGAATTCAGGAAGTACCTGGGGGAAAAATTGACAGTTGAGAAGGGGAGCCTATTAATGCAGGCAGGGGCTGGTCACATGACAACAAGCTGGTCACATGGCTAAAACCAGGAAGTTTTCAAGCAGGAAGTAATATTGCTGAACCTTTTCAGCAATAACCTCTCACAAATTTTATCTAGAGTTTGGAAGAATTCCTTTAAGTCCAGGTAATGCAGGTAATGCCATGCAGGTAATGCCAGTGTAATCCATAACCCCCAGCCATCCCATGTCTTTAATGTTGTGTTGGGTGATGTTTGGAACCATGAGCATGGCCGTGCTGTTTGGGGGCATGGCTGCACAGTTTGGAGGTGTGATTTTTGTGGGTGGGATGTTTTGAGACATGAGCATGTTAGGGGCCATGCATTTGATTTTTGGGGGCATGGATGTGATGTTTGGAGATGTAGGAGTGATTGGAGGGCATCTGTGATGTTTGGAGGCATGGCCATGATGTTTTGGGGGGATGGCTGTGACTGCAACATCTGCAAGCATGGTTACAACATTTGGCATGGTTGCAATGTTTGGGGGCTGTGCTAACGATCCAAAACCAGTAGCGTTAAATTTTGGATCACTGTGCTAACGATCCATTATTATTTTATATATAAATACCACATAAAATATAAAGAGCATTAGTATCGCCAACATTGGTTTTGTCGCATATCACGATACAGCGGTAACAGCTCAATCATATTTATAAAACATTGCTAAGTGTTTCTTTGTGTTAAGTTCAGCCTTTAAAAACTGCCAAGTCTGAGGTAGTGAAATCCCATACATTCCATATATCTAGCAGTCTGTCAGTGGGTCCCTGGAAGGTATTAGTACATTGTGGATGTTTCCCATTAAAAATAAAATCCCAGGGGGATGTTAGACTATTTTCCACTAAAGATGGGATCGGGGTCTGAATCGAACCCAGTTCTGAATCAGAACTCTGGATCCGAAGTTCCATTTGGATCATTTGGGACTTGGATCCCGTAACTTTTTGTCCTTTCAATAAATTCTAAAAGTATATAGGCGCACTACTTTCAAAGGGTTAACGAATGTTCAAGGCTACATTTGCGTGTTACCAAAAGTAGACTTGAATATAGTACAGAAGCTCAAAAATAGCTTTTGTGTAGGAAATTTGTTTAAGTTTTGGCATTCCCTGACTATAGTATCAGCGATTCCGATGTTCTTATGATCGCTATTCGAGATTCAATGATTGCTTTCAGGTTTCGGATGTTCACTATTGAGGTTTAGATTTTCTCGTTTCCAATTATTTCCACATACTGTATACTTTCAGCTAAAATTCCCACTAATGTTGTCAAATTCTCTTCTGGCTCCCGTCCTCTGGAATTCTATTCCCTCTTTACGTCAAGAAACCTCAATAAACAAGTTTAAATCTAAACTGTCAAGCTATCTCTCTGAGGACAGCACAACATAGGACTGTTGACACTGCACCAGTTATTACTTTAGCACTTCCACCTTTTCCTCTGTCTCTGTATGTTACCCACTTAATTAGATTGTAAGCTCTAAGGGACAGGGACCTCTTTCCTCATGCTACCTGTTTTAAGCACTTGGATACAGTATTTAGTGATGCTCATACTATTTATATATTTATGTATTCGTTTACTGTCCCTTTTGTATGACTTTTTGTTTCCCCTTTTTTGCGTCCCCTAGTGGGCTATAAATAAACATATACATACAACATACAAATTCTCAGTTGCAGCCCTTGTCTTGGTAGATTTATAGTGCCATTTATCTTTTCGCTGTGGTACTAGACTCCAAGCAATGAATGCTGCCCCACATCACCGTACTACTGCAATGGCAATACTTTTTGTGGGTAGGACAATCTCCTAATAAATACGGCATAATAATGCTATTTAACATTGTGATATCCTGCATTAGCAAAATGTCGATAATAGCAATCATTTATTAATATGTAGCAAAATCAAGGGTGAATTTCACAGAAATAATGGAGCTAAACACCTCTAAATCTAAAAAATAACACAAACTATTTATTTTTAGAATCTATCACCCTTCAGCTATGTAATGGTGCCATGCTGTAATTCATATGTGTCAGAATTCTGGGTGCAGATCAGAAGAATTCGTTTTAGGAGATTTTCTGAAGAAATAAAAAACTTGCCATAACCCACATGATAAGTAAAACTAGCCTCAAATATCAATTTACTACAGTAACAAAGCCATTTATATGCAGCATCCGGAAACAGCTATTTGCAGAATTTTACGCTTTTAGAAGTTTTCTGAAAAAAATTAAGAAAAAGATCATTCAAAGTAATAAATCTGCCCAAACCCACACAATAATTTAAAAACTCCATAATATATTCTCCACAATTCTGAAACTGACTGTGTGCCACATGCATGGGTAGAACACAGATACAGCAAATATCCCCAAAGGACCCAAAAATAATTTGAGGCATGCTCTAAGAGCAAGTATATTTATATTTTTTTCAGGCTAAACACCTTTATCTCTGAAATGGACTCTGAATGGACTCTGTATATTTTTACAAGCCACACATATTTACAAGCCACACATAATGGTGAAACATTTCTTTTTTAAAATTATTATTATGGATTTATAAAGTGCCAACAACTTCTGTGGTGGTTAAAATTAACAATCATATATTACATACAAGGGTAATACATATTACGTATACAAAGTGATAATATATACTTACAAAGATAAACACCTATATTTCACACAGCGTCATGAGTTATTTACAGCAATACCATGAATAATAGGAAAGAGGTCCCTGTCACGAGTCTAGAGGAAATAGGGGTGAGGCATAAGGTGATGTGAATCGGTAGGCTGTATTAGATTGGCAGTGAGTTTAATTAGCGGGTAGGGTATTGTGGATTGAAGCGGTGCCAGGTGGTTGTTTGGTAAACCATACTGGAGTGTGTTGCAGAAGACAACAGGATATGATAGGGCATGATCTAGAACTTTGGTAGCATCATGCGAGATGAAGGGACAGATGTGAGAGATGTTTCTGAGTTGGCAAGCGAGTGACATGGGGTTTGAAGGAAGATCTTAATCTAGTGTTATTCCCAGGCAACAGAAAAGAAGAAATGAGGATATCGTGTGTCGTTTATTAATAGGGAGACTAGGGAGGGGAACAGATCCTGAAGGTGAGAAAATGACAATTTTAGTCTTTTCGTGTTCAGTTTGAGGAAGTGCGAGGACATGAAGGCAGAGAAGGCAGCTGGGGACCCAGAAAGTCAGTGTACGGAGATCGGGGCACACATGTAAATTTGGGTATCATCCACAATACAGGGGATACTGGAAACCAAATGAACTAATGAGTTGTCCAAGGCCATAGGTGTAAATAGAGAAAAGAAGAGGGCCAAGTGTGAGCCTTGCAGGACCCCACAGGGAGGTAATGAGGGGGTGGAGCTAATTCCGAGTAGTAAACCTAAATAAAGATAGGAAATAGCCAAGATAGAGCAGTATCCTGGAACCTAAGTAGCCATGATCTAAAAGAGGGTGATCAACAGTATCAAAAGCAGTAGACAGATCAAGAAGAATGGGTGAAGAGTAAGAGACCTTTAGATTTAGCATTAAGTAGATCATAATCACTATAGTGAGGGCAGTTTCTGTGGAATGACTGACCTACCCCTTGAATAATCACTGACATGTTCCACACAAACCTGGTCCACCTGTCAGATAAGCATGTTAAATATTGAACCCATTTTTTAACCAATGAGGTTCACATTGCAGGAAAATACCAGGCTGCTCTATGTAGACTAGATCATCTATATCCCATACCCTCTACACTACCCCTTCAATAGGTACACTTATAGAAACAACATGGTGCAGGTTCTGCATGAGATAAATATATATTGACACTGATTCCTACTTCTCTGAGAGCATCTTTGCTGTAGACAACTAGATGAGGTTGTTTTTCTCTGTGTTCTGTGTCTGGTTAGTTGAATTCGATGACTGATGGGTTAGTGTTTAACAAAGTTCATACAAGTGATTATTGATGCATAGGCACTGTGGCCAGTTTCTAACACCATGAGGATTATTGTGTCAGTTCAGGTCTTTAGTATTTTGGCCACTGAATGTTGCAATATGGCCATGTTTGATGAAATCTTTTCTCCTTGTTCCATTTATTACAGTACTTTGCTCCTTATTGGAATATAAGGGGAGCTCTAATGCCTATACTCTCACTATCTTATATAATTTTTTGTGACATTGTACCATGCCATGACCTAACTGATCATGTGTTTTAACCTCTGGCTCCAAGCATGTCTATTTTCACTCTGTACCACAATTCTTGCTCTCCAAAAGCAACTTTTTGTCCATTCTATTGTGCCCTTACCTCTTTTTTTTTTTATACATTTTCTTATATATAGTTACTTTGGCCTAAGTATCAATACCGCACACTATAAGACCTGGGGGCAACAGTGCTTGGTGAAGTCCCTCCAAAATAAAGCTTTTATTTAGGGGTTGATGATGATATTGGTTATTCCTTTTTCAGGGTTTCTATCCTCCACCAATGGAGCATTTCACCATTCTCCAACAAACTTCACATAACAAGTGGCTCTTGATAAAGGGTGCGTGTCACCCGAAAAACATGTTGTGTGAAGTATGAAATTGTGGAGTTGATAAAACACATTTGCTATCACAGCTAAGTCTGTGTAGGATTGGTTATACCCCAACTCAATGGTTGATTTAAAAATATGCTTTTTGATTAGCTGACCAAATGATGAATGATGGAACTTGGGGTATTGTTGCTAAAATAAAACTTACAACTAGCTTGCTTCAAAAAAGCTTTTTACGTTTGCCGTTTAATAAGCTGTGCAGAAATGCCATGTTGGTATTATATAACCCAATGATACATATATACCTGGTATTTGTAACTTTGAACACTATTATCTTTTCAGGTATTTGTTTAGCAAGTGCTGTTTGCATTTGATGGATAGCATGAGACATCAATCTACTATAGATACACAAGGGGAGGAGGATACTTTGAGATCCAAAATCTTTAAATCAGCCATGAATTCCTGTCGGTGCAGTTATGAAGTTTGTGTTATAAAAATTTTCATGAAAATTATTTTTCCTTTTGTCTTTTGTGAACAGTAATAATATTCCATCCAAAGTTCTTCAGTATTTGTCTTCAGGGTATTTGGAGGAGACAGACTCCCCAGATATTGTTTTATCTGGACGATTTAAAAAATGTAATACATATTGTTCACAAAAAATAGCTATTAAATGTTTTAAGGCAAAAATTAGAAAAAAGGGGTTATCTTTCAGTGCGGCAGAAACAAAAAAGTCTTATCATGGAACACACTTTGTAGACATCTAACCTTACTGAAGAAAAAATAGAAGCTCTTCCACAAAACACAATTATATTAGGTGAAGTGTTTTTAATTATGTTCTCGATCTATCCAATTAGTATCTATTTTCTTACCATCATATAAGGAATCTTAATAGCAAAACTCAATGCCTACCCTCAATTAAGAAAAAATGGGCCAATTGTTGATGTTCTGTTCACCACTGATCTCATCAGATACAATAACTCCAACCCAATTTCCACCCAATGTTTCAGTATCTTGCTCAGAGCAAAATAATGATTGTAATCACTTTGCACTGTCCTAAAAAGTATGTGGAAGGTCCTTCTGTCAATGAGTGAGGTATTGAGCACCGTAACTTATCTGGAAAAAAAACAGTATTTGAATCCATAAAAGCCTTAATCTGTCTGTTAACTGTTATAAATTTTAAAGAAAAATATTATTTATGTTTATTAAACAAATAATACAATAATGAAAGAGTAAGTGTGCTCACATCAGTAGTGTAATCAATTATATAACCAAGTCTTTCAAAGAAACACCCCCACCCAAATAAACAGTTCCTCACATTTAGCTTATTTATTTTTGTCTTGTTTGCGGGGCAGAGCAACTTACTGTATCTGCAGGCTGTCACTCAAACCTCATTAGAACCGCCCACTGAAATAATTACCATATTTCCCTGTAAACAAAAGAACATGGCAATCATTATGTTTCCTCGTATTACCTTCTCCTCTGTAGTTTTTTGGTTAGCAGTGCATTTCGCTAAGGAAAACCATCTTAGTGCACTGAGTGTAATGGTGATTGACCAGGTAGAAGTACCTAAGCGAGGCAGAGATAGGATTAAGCTATTACTATGCAGGGAATATAAAGATGGGCCAAATTCATAAAGGCGTGGTGGCGCTTTTAGTGATGCCACGCCTATAAACGAATTAAATGTAAAATAACGATAACGAAACGATCATAAATTATCAATAACAATCGTAAATGAACGATAACACGATTGTAGATTTACGGTAGGCATAGAATACCATTGCAGTAGTTTACTGCCCCATGGTATTCTACGGCAGAACGTATGTTAATTAACCAACGTTCGGTAGCAAATGTACGACCATGGCGTACAATTACAGCCGCTGTCATACATAACCCCAACGCGCAGTATCCCTAATTGGATACCTCGTGTTCTTCTATAGGGCCCTATGTTCTAAATGATTAAACCAACAATCTTTTAAGAGTTCCTCATAAGGTTTTATGATTACTCTGTGTTGTAGAATAATGATACATGGAGACAAGAAGGAATGTGCCATATATGTAACATGACTTTTTACAATGTGCTGTGATTGGGGCATGATATGTCACGTGCATTAGAAGGGATAAGGAACAATCTGAAATGTGCAATCATTTGGCATATGAGTTATATTCATAAAATATAATTATAAGTATTTGTATGGGGTATCCGAAACTTCCACTGGATCTGAAATGGTTTTTAAATATGAATATAGTTATTGGTTCCCCACCAGCGTAAAAACGTGGGAAATGATTATTTTTAAGCATAGAACAACAAAGGTAGATTATCCTGTTCTTCACACTCACTTTTGCTAAAAACACATTTAAAGTATCATAATGCTCATATTTATGTGGTATTTTATATTTTTATATAAAAAATAATGCTCTTTATATTTATGTGTATTTATAATAAAATAATAATGCTCTTTATATTTTATTGTGGTATTTATATATAAAATAATAATGCTCTTTATATTTTATGTGGTATTTATAATAAATAATAATGCTCTTTATATTTTAGTGGTATTTATATTAAAATAATAATGCTCTTTATATTTTATGTGGTATTATATATAAAATAATCTATGACCTCTATGACCTCATTTTAATAAGAGCTGTATCTATGACCTCATTTTAATAAGAGCTTTGTCTAAGACCTCATTTTAATAAGAGCTGTATCTATGACCTCATTTTATAAGAGCTGTATCTATGACCTCATTTTAATAAGAGCTGTATCTATGACCTCATTTTAATAAGAGCTGTATCTATGACCTCATTTTATTAAGAGCTGTATCTATGACCATATTTTAATAAGAGCTGTGTCTAAGACCTCATTTTATTAAGAGCTGTATCTATGACCATATTTTAATAAGAGCTGTGTCTAAGACCTCCTTTTAATAAGAGCTGTATCTATGACCTCATTTTAATAAGAGCTGTATCTATGACCTCATTAATAAGAGCTTTGTCTAAGACCTCATTTTAATAAGAGCTGTATCTATGACCTCATTTTAATAAGAGCTGGTCAAGACTTCATTTTATTAAGAGCTGTATCTATGACCATTTTAATAAGAGCTGTGTCTATGACCTCATTTAATAAGAGCTGTATCTATGACCTCATTTAATAAGACTGTATCTATGACCTCATTTTAATAAGAGCTGTATCTATGATCTCATTTTATAAGAGCTGTATCTATGACCTCATTTTAATAAGAGCTGTGTCTAAGACCTCATTTTAATAAGGCTGTATCTATGACCTCATTTTAATAAGAGCTGTGTCTATGACCTCATTTAATAAAAGCTGTGTCTAAGACCTCATTTTAATAAGAGCTGTATCTATGACCTAATTTTAATAAGAGCTGTGTCTATGAACTCATTTTAATAAGAGCTGTATCTATGACCTCATTTTAATAAGAGCTGTGTCTGTGAACTCATTTTAATAAGAGCTGTATCTATGACCTCATTTCAATAAGAGCTGTATCTATGACCTCATTTAAATAAGACCACAGGCATTGAGTATTAATAAATTATTATGTTGTTAGAATCTACAAAACAGGCATCAATACACGTCCACTATTTTCCAGTCAGAGTTTGCTACTAATGTTTGTAGGGATTAAATTCTGCTGATACTAATGTATTATATACGATACACCTCTATTATTTGAACTAATAGAGTTGATCTAAATTTCTGTACATCAGAGAAGGTCTCCTAAGGATCCCCAGAGTTTGTGGGCAACAAAAGGTATAACCATATCAAGTTCTTCTTATTCATATTCTCAAACACTTTCACAGATCCCTAAGAGCTGTGTCTAAGACCTCCTTTTATAAGAGCTGTATCTATGACCTCATTTTAATAAGAGCTGTATCTATGACCATATTTTAATAAGAGCTTTGTCTAAGACCTCATTTTAATAAGAGCTGTATCTAGACCTCCTTTTAATAAGAGCTGTGTCTATGAACTCATTTAATAAGAGCTGTATCTATGACCTCATTTTAATAAGAGCTGTGTCTATGAACTCATTTTAATAAGAGCTGTGTCTATGACATAATTTTAATAAGAGCTGTGTCTATGACCTCATTTTAATAAGAGCAGTGTCTAAGACCTCATTTTAATAAGAGCTGTATCTATGACCTCATTTTAATAAGAGCTGTGTCTAAGACCTCATTTTAATAAGAGCTGTATCTATGACCTCATTTTAATAAGAGCTGTGTCTATGACCTCATTTTAATAAGAGCAGTGTCTAAGACCTCATTTTAATAAGAGCTGTATCTATGACCTCATTTTAATAAGAGCTGTATCTATGACCTCATTTTAATAAAAGCTGTGTCTAAGACCTCATTTTAATAAGAGCTGTATCTATGACCTCATTTTAATAAGAGCTGTGTCTATGAACTCATTTTAATAAGAGCTGTATCTTGACCTCATTTTAATAAAGCTGTGCTATGAACTCATTTAATAAGGCTGTATCTATGACCTCATTTTAATAAGAGCTGTATCTATGACCTCATTTAAATAAGACCACAGGCATTGAGTATAATAACATTATTATGTTAGAATCTACAAAACAGGCATCAATACACGTCCACTATTTTCCAGCCAGAGTTTGCTACTAATGTTTGTAGGGATTAAATTCTGCTGATACTATGTATTATATAAGATACAACCTCTATTATTTGATACTAATAGAGTTTGATCAAATTTCTGTACATCAGAGAAGGTTCTCCTAGGATCCCCCAGAGTTTGCTGTGCAACAAATGGTATAACCATATCAAGTTCTTCTTATTCATATTCTCAAACACTTCACAGATCCTAAGAGCTGTGTCTAAGACCTCCTTTTAATAAGAGCTGTATCATGACCTCATTTAATAAGAGCTGTATCTATGACCTCATTTTAATAAGAGCTTTGTCTAAGACCTCATTTTAATAAGAGCTGTATCTATGAGTCATTTTAATAAGAGCTGTGTCTATGACCTAATTTTAATAAGAGCTGTATTTTGACTTCATTTTAATAAGAGCTGTATCTATGACATCATTTTAAAAAGAGCTGTGCCTAAGACCTCATTTTAATAAGAGCTGTATAGATGACTTCATTTTAATAAGAGCTGTGTCCATGACCTCATTTTAATAAGAGCTGTGTCTATGACCTAATTTCAATAAGAGCTGTGTCTATGACCTAATTTTGTAAGAGCTAGATCCTCATGGTATCCTTGTGCTTTAACCTTCTCATACATAACTGCCAATTATTCTTCTTGTCTACATTCATCACTAACAACCCATTTTACTCTGGTAACTGACCTGTAGCTTTAAACAAACATTGTGGGCATTGTTCTGATGTTTTTGCACTAAATAAATTGTGAAGTTTACTAGAAGTAGCGTGCTCTCTTGCTTTTTATCTATTAATCAGAGTACAACTACTAGAATATAGGAGTTGCTCACATGCCTCCACACCATCCATATAAGGAATTGAGGGTGTAGAGACTAGAGATGTCCAGGGTAACCTGCTGGATATTATCAAAGAATGAAGCTTGATCTCATTAAATGTTTGTAAAAAATGCAGAGGTGCATAGGTGAAACTTACTCCAGCCACAAAATGGCACCCTGGAGGCTGGAGAGATCCTTGTGAATTTTAGGATTGGCGCATACACACAACACTAAAATTAAATTGGGCAATATGATGAAAATGTGTATTCAGATGTTCAGTTGTCTCTAAAGAAATGAAATGATATAAATACCTTGAACAAATTATACACTAACTAAGGTGTACCAAATCTGGTCTGATCTCCCTTTCTTCTGGGGAATTGTTGGTAACTGCATGAGTAGTCACAGTGTTATCTCCTTAAGCCTTTTTTCATTCTTCTTAAATTTAAAAATGCAGCCTAGAAAATGCAGGTTGTGATTGTCTGCATGCCCATTTATCCTAAATGTCAAGTCATGTGAGCCAGCACTTGATGGTGTCCTTGTCCCTTGGACCCCCATTTCACTAAATTGGTAAATAATGAAAATCGGAACCTAAAAAAAAAAAATATATATATATATATATAAAAGCAAAATCTCAGATCGTATTACAGTAAATGATGGAAAACAGTCTAACACCCCCCTGGGTACTTAATAGTATCGAGAAAACTCCCATTGGCAGGCTAAATAAATGGGCACTTATGCGTTTGCCACCTCAGACTTCGCGTATTTGAATGGCTGAACTTCAAATAAAACACTTTTCACCATTTTTTAAATATAATCTAAAGGTTACCGCAGCGATGTATGGCGAAAAGTGAAAAGTAGCGGTAATGACTTTTTTCTATTCGCCATTGGTTATCACTGCTTATAAATAGCGAAAAGTCCAAATTTGCCGAAAAGGCGTCGATAACGGAGGCGAAAAGTTTAACAAACCTTTCTAAATATGCCCCTTTGTGTTGATTGGATTAAACACTATTGGCTACTTTTTTTTAAATCACATGGTATGTTGAGTTTTGAATATGTCTTGATAAAGGTCCTAGAAATAATAATAATAATAATTATTAAGCTAGATATTTTTATTGTAAATAAAAGTTGTGTTGTCGAATTTTATTTGTTTCTCTGTGTTGACCATATGGTTAATGAAATGTTCTGACAATAGACGATCCCAAATGACTGTCTAATATAATGTCACTACTCACTCTGCTCACTATAAATGATGATTGGATTAGTCAGTTCCCTTACACCGTTTTAACGGATGCAGAAAATCCTCAATTCCTCATGAAATCTGTGCTACAAACTACTGGGATCAAAAATGTCTAAAATGAATCCATTCCTTATGTTAATATATCTGGCTGTGAGTACATCACCTAAAAAACTAATTTTCTTCCACAAACCCTGCCTGTAATAGAAATGATGAAATTGCTCCAGGAAATGATATATCCAGGATGGGATATAATACTAGGAGGGGTGTTAACTGCAAATTCTGCCACCGTTCCGTACAGATTTCCAGGAGATGTTTATAACAGGACAGCATGTGTCTGGTAAGTCCTAAAATCACAAGATATGGAAACTAAATAAGTGTACACTTTAAATAATAACAATAATAATAATAATAATAATAATAATAGCCTTCATTTTTTAAAAAGGAGAATAAATCCCCAAAAAATGAGTTAGAAAGTACTTGCCTTAACAACCTCTCAGCATGGAAGATTCTGAAGCTGACATTTTTCCTTGCTGCGACTACTTTTACCTTCATTACGTTTCCCACCTCGTAACCCTATGATGTAGGAATATATTAAATCATCAATATTCAAATTGCAGAGTGTCTGGGTGGTGCAAAGAGATTCACCTTTAATGCATTGACTGAAGACCGGGAGGATAAGGAATTATGCCTTACCTCCGTTCTTCAATCAATGCAAGTGGATCCAGGAACGAACTTAGAGCAAACTTACCTGTTACGCGATCCTCCACAGCAGCACAGGTCCCGACATTCTGGGTTCTGTACAGCTATAGCGCGCATGCTTGGAATGTGTGCTATAGTTAAACAGAACCAGGAAGTGGTTGGGACCTGGCAGTAGTGCTGAGGAGGATTGTGTAACAGGTAAGTTTGCTCTAAGTTCACACATGTCACACTACCTCCAGAGGCAAGACAGGGGCAGAAACCTTTTGACAGGAAGACAGCTCCTACCTCTTACTTTCCTGGACTTTGCACAAGCACTACATGAGACCATAAGGAGCAGAGATGTAAGGTAAGGATTTTTTTTAAATTACACAGTGGGGCCAGAAAAGGGTTAAATGTTGATTTGGTGGTGGACATGCCCTTTAAATACAGTTTGTATGGTTACACTGAAATCAATGCAGCTTGCATACACTTCTAAATGTACATTGCAGCAATACACACAACTAATATAATGGTAGAGATATGAAAGGGTTCACACCTCCCCCCACTCGTGTTGAGCAGGAAAATCTGCTAATAATATTCACTGCTAACTCTGATGATTGGCTGGGAGACACGGCAGGTGGGGACTCTGAGTTCAACTGTTACATGCAGCTTAGCATAAGGGGAGTGGGAGGAAACAAACAAAGGGGGAGATGCAATCCATTTCCCTATCACTACTGACCTGCACTTGTAGTAACCACTTTCTGACTGTTATTGCACTCGTGTGAATGCGAGAGGTAAGTTGCAACCTTTTGTTGGCTTTACACCCACAATTGGAAGGCTTTCATTTGGTGCAAAAAACGTGCGCAATTACATCTCTAAATGTATTGCATCACTTGCACTGAGTCTTGCTTGCACCCCTGAGTCTTTGAAAAGGGTGCAAGCAATGCAAAATTAGTAATAAAAACCTTGCTACCCTATATTACATCAGTTAGCATGGGTTTTGCACTTTTTTCTATGTAGTATTTTGATGCCCATAAGACGTGATGAATAATATTATTTACTACAATTATCATCCATACAGCTATCACATCCATCTATCCACCATCCACATCCACCATTCATCCCTCCACCACAACACATCCAGTTCAATCCCATCATCATCCACCAGCATCAGTCCACAAGCCATCCACCATCCCTCCACCATCACACACCACATCCATCCAGCCACCACCACCATCACACCAATCCCCCATCCACCAGCCATCCACCATCAATCATCCATCCATCCATCATCCATCCATCACCCACCACATCACCATCTTCATCTGTCCATCCACCAACCACCATCCACTCACCACCAGCCACACCACCACACCACACACCACCACACCAGCCATCACCACCACACACCACCACACCACCATCCATCCACACCACTCACCACCACCCCACACATCCACCATCCCCCCACCACCATACCACATCCATCCATCATTCATTCATTCATCCATCCATCCATCCATCCATCATTCATTCATCCACCCATCATCCATCCATCCATCCATCCATCATTCATCATCCATCCATTCATCCATCATCCATCCATCCATCCATCCATCCATCCATCCATCCATCCATCCATCCATCCATACCAATCACTTCATCATAATTTACCATATCTTATTATGTATTCATACAATAATTGTTGTTTATGCAGTAACAACAATAGCAGATAAACATAAATGATCATAAAAAACATTGTGGAATGTTCATCCTTTAGGACAATTCCTGAAAACTACAGACACATTTGGATTTTCATTTTACCATTGAACATATTAACAAGGACCCTGGAATGTTACCTAACCTGACCCTGGGATATCATATATACGATTCCTGTGCAGATCCCCGGATTGCTGTGAAGAGCGTGTTCCAGATATTATCTGGTACACAGGAACCGGTTCCCAATTACTCCTGTGTGGGAAATAGAAACATTGCTGGATTTATTGGGGATTTCACCTCTGACACCACAATCCCCATAGCTCAGATACTCAGTCTATACGGATACTCACAGGTCAGAAAAAAATTCCTTTCTTTTGAAACATTTAAATATTAATTATACCTTATAATGAGCAAAATAAATATAATATAGCTATAATGTACATATGTCCAAATGTTTGTATCAACAGGTTACAGGTTTAGTCTGACGGCATGACAAATATATAACTGTATATTTCTTTTTTCATTTTTTTTTAAAATAGAAATTTGCCACATAGCACTAACCTATAGTGATAAGTTTTAAAAAGTTTATTCTAAACTTTTAGAAAAATGTTAGTTCCCTCATAATAATCGCATTGTATGCTGAGTCTAGTTCTTCAATTTACGAATCCTTTCACTGCCAGCAGAATTCACCACTTTGCATGTTAACTGCCAGAAGAATTTTCAGGATTTTAGACACATTTGGTTCCGTCAAAGTTTACAGTAGGAAACCCCCAGTAAATCAGGATATTTATACATTGTTTTTTTCAGCACAAAGTGTACTTTAACTTGGTAACAGAATTTTGTAACTTTTCTGGAAATTTTACTGGAATTATGGGTAAAATATGTCAAAAATTTTTAAAAATGCAAATTTTTATTTATAGTTATCTTATGGATACGCAGAAAAATCTTACTGTTTCTAAAAGCTCTGATACTCGAGTACAACAATACCAGATATATGTAGGTACCCCACTTTTCCTGTACAGGAGACCCCCCCAAACTAAAACTGCACCTTCAAGAATTTACACCAAATTAAATGTATAACCACTTGTGACGGTTAACATAGAATATCTACCAAATTAACTAAAATATCCCCACAAGTGAGATTGTAATGTATAACCACTACTGACAGTTATCTAAGAATATTACCATTAACTAAAATATCCCCACAAGTGAGATTGTAATGTATAACCACTACTGACAGTTAACATAGTAATCTACCAAATTAACTATAATATCCCCACAAGTGAGATTGTAATGTATAACCACTACTGACAGTTAACATAGAATATCTACCAAATTAACTATAATATCCCCACAAGTGAGATGTAATGTATAACCACTACTGACAGTTATCAGAATATCTACCAAATTAACAAATATCCCCACAAGTGAGATATTTTTAGAAACCACAAACTCGCAGGATATTTGAGTGAGGTAAGTTTTGATCAAAATGCAGATACCTGGGTGCAGCTCTTGTCCAATTGTAACTATTTCTCATATTTTCCTTTTTTTCCTCAACTGAGGAGAGACAAAATCCAATGCGAATTTCAGCTAAAAACTGCAGAGGAAATTTCAAACGCATCTCAAATATGAAAGCCTAACCCCTCCTGAATAAAACGGTATGCCACATTCATGGGTGTAACCAGAGACATGGTTACCAACAACCCAGAGCGGGACCAATGCCAAATGTCAGTAGCAGCAAAAAAAAAATTAGCCAGATTTGCATTTGAGCAGTCTGCAGCTTTTCCCACAAAACACCCCCTAACTCAGAAATACCCCCCCAAACTATGTATTCCTGAATATACACACACTTCAGCCATAGCTGATTCATACCATCAATTTGTGTGGGCGCATAGTTCTTCATAGAATTTCACACTTTTCTGAAAAAATTAACAAAAAAACACTTCAAAAGGTAAAAATCAGGCCAAAACCTCATGGGATGTAAAAAAAAAGTTACCAAATATTAATAACCCAAATGTCTTGAACAAACGGTATGCCATATGCATGGTTACACACGCGGACGTGGAAGCAAAAAGCACAAAGTGAGATAATACATGATGGCCAAAAACAGCAAAAATATTCAGCCAACTCTGAATTTGAACAGTCTGCAGTTTTTCCCACAAAGCACCCCATAAATAACACACCTCAGCTATGTAACGCTGTTATTTGTTCATTCATACCATCAATAGTGTGGGCAAGTTCGTCGTAGAAGGTCGCACTTTTCTGAAAAATGAACAAAAAAACAAATTCAAAGGTAGAAATCATGCCCAAACCTCATGCGATGTAAAAAAAAGTTACCAAATATCAATCTCCCAAATGTCCTGAATCAAACGTTATGCCATTGTGTGGTTACATGAAGTGAGAGACCATGCATGATTGCCTAAAAACAGCAAAAATATTCAGGCAACTCTGAATTTGAACAGTCTGCAGTTTTTCCCCACAAAACACCCCCCACAGTTCTTCATATAAAATTTGCCCTTTTCACAGATTTTCTGAAAAAATTAACAAAAATCCAATTTTGAAGGTAGAAATCATGCCAAAATCCCATGAAATGTAACAAAAGTTACCAAATATCAATCTCCCAAATTTTCCAAATCAAGCAGTAAGCCATATGCATGGTTACACATGCTTATGTGGAATCAACTAGCCACAAAGTGAGCCATATCACAGTGTCCCAATTACAGCAACTTTTCAGATTGGTTAAACTAAACGCCCCTCTATATTAGAAATACCCCCCAAAACTACATATTCTTGAAATCTACACACCTTCAGCTATGCAACGGGGTCATTGTTTTATGCAGTGCACACAGAGACATGGCCACCAACTAGCTCAAATGGGGCGCATGCCCAAGTGCAATTAATTGAAATCCTATCTAAACCACTTGACAAGCAAAAAAACCCACTAAATGTCAATCTTCCACATGTTTGAATCAAGCAGTAGCCATTGGGTGGGTGCAAACGAGACGTAGCCACCAACTAGCTCAAATGGGACGCATGCCCAGTGTAATCCCAAGAAAAAATCAAAGTGCTAATTTGAACACCCTACGTTTTTTTCAAAGGAAACGTCCAGAAACTTGGAAATATCCCACCAAACTTATATTTTTGGAATCTACATGCCTTCAGCTACGTTACGGTGCCAAGCTTTCATACTACATGAAGAATTCCAGACGCAGTAATCCAAAGAACTCTGTGTTTTTAGGAGATTTTGTAAAAAATAAAATTAGATGATTCAAAGGTTGAAATACTATCTAAACCCACTTGAAGCACAAAAAAACCCACTAAATGTCAATCTTCCACTGTCCTGAATCAAACTATGCCATATGCATGGGTGCACACAAAGACGTAGCCACCACTAGATCAAATGGGATGCATGCCAAGTGAATCACAAGAAAAAATCAAAGTGTCTGTAATTTGAACAGCCTACTCTTTTTCAAAGGAAACATCCCCAAAATACCCCCCACAAACTATATATTTTGGAATCTACACATCTTCACCTACGTAATGTTGTTATGCTTACTATATGAAGATTTATATATATGAAGATTCCAGACTAAGTACTCATAGAACTCGGTGTTTTAGGAGATTTTGTAAAAAAAAAAATAAGGTGATTCAAAGGTTGAAATCCTATCTAAAACCACTTAACAAGCATAAAAACCCAATAAATGTCAATCTCCCACATGTCTTGAATCAAACGGTTTGCCATATGCGTGGGTGCACACAGAAGCGTGGCCACCAACTAGCTCAAATGGGACGCATGCACAAGTGCAATTACAAGAAAAAATCAAACTGTTCTGTAATGAACAGCCTATCAACTTGGAAATACCCCCACAAACTATATTTTTTGGAATCTACACACCTTCAGCCACGTAACGTGTCAACTTTCCTATATCATGAAGAATTCAGACGCTGTTTGTGATTCAGATTAGATATTTAAATAAATAGGAGGAGATCCACAAAAAAACCCTAAAGAAGTGTTGCAGCTCCCGAGAGCCTTCTGGTAATAGCTCTGTATTCCATATATATAATACTAGCAAATACAGCGCTTCGCAGCGGAGAGTATTGAAATAACGTTTTAGTAAGAAGCAATAATGTATCAAAATTGCGTAATCCATCGGCACTGATATATTAAAGAAAGACAATTCAATAAGCTTTCGATAATGCAACACTCATTAACTTTATTTAATATTATATTTTTTATTGAACTACGAAATTTTGGTGAAAATAACCCCCCACCCCTCCTGTCTGCCCCCAATACCCCCCACTATTCCTCTCTGTCCACCCTCCAAACCCTTCCCTATACATCAGCCAGTCCCGCACAACACCTGAATTTTTGGTAAAAATGGGTCCAGCGTTAGTGTGCACGAGTTCAAAATCTATTCCCCCCCCCCATTCACCCTCCCCTAAAAAAAAATATTTTGTTAACCTTTTACTGGTAAAGGAGTATATGCATACCAAATTTGGTTGAAATTGGACCAACCAGTCTGTGCAATGTCAGATACTCACCGTTACAAGTGCAATGTCAGATACTCACTGTTACGGTGGAATTTCGAAACGAAACTGCTTAACTTTTGTAAGTAAGGTGCAATGAATGAGCTGCCAAATTTACGCGTCTGCCTCCACGGCAAGTTGGAGAATTAGGGTGAGTGAGTGAGTGAGTGAGTGAGGGCTTTGCCTGTATTAGTATCAAACAAAACCTGCTTAACTTTGTAAGTAAGGTGCAATGAATGAGCCTGCCAAATTTAAGCCGTCTGCCTCCACGGCAAGTGGAGAATTGGAATAGTGGTGAGTGAGTGAGTGAGTGAGGGCTTTGCCTTTTATTAGTATAGATAATACTCATAGAGATTGATTGAAAGCATTCTCCATTTCAGTTACAGCACACAAAGGGCTCTACCCTGAAGGACATGTTGGTGCCCTTAGATCCTAACCATGGAACAACACAAACATTTTTTTTTGTAGGAAAAAAGAAATGTGGTATGTTTCCATGCTTAAACTGAGTTTGTGCAGTTCAGTAAGGAAGGAAGATTCCTTTTGCCACCCCAAAAGCTCAAAATAAAAACACAAGTGTATGCTACATGTGACACACTGTATTCTAATTTCGAAATGTCCCTTTGGGTCCTCATATGTTGGGCAGACTAAGCAAAATATCAAAAGAGGTTTAAGGAACATAGGAATAACATATGTCATTCTTAAAGATGTACTGTACATCTGTATTGTGCCAATATAAACATTCAGTGAACCAACTGAGATGGGCACTTATTAAAATAGTGATTTTTTACTCCTAGAGGTGGTGATATTCATAAAATACTTGAGGCAAAATGGAAAAAAAAAGTGAATACCTTAAAGGAGAATTATAGTGCGTATAAAATTTTTTTTCAAGAACAAAATGAAAAGTACCTGGGTCAGAGAGGTAGGATTGGTAATTCCTACCTCCTAATATCATTTCTATGAGGAGCTACAGTACAGCACTAAGAAAACTGCTTCTGCCCAGCTTCCTGGGTGCTCAGCACTACCTTAATACAGGAATACCCAGCATCACAATGCAGGCCTCCCCCCCTCCCTCTCCTCCTCTCCCACCCGCTTTGGTCTCCCTCCCCCTAGCTCCAAACCTAATATATATTATAGGTATTGTTCCCCAGCCCCAACCGCAATAAACTTTTATCCAGAAACTCCCCCAATAGTTACTTACCTGCCTTCCCTCCGCCGTTCTAAACAGTCGGCAGCCGCGTCTGGATTGGCTGCCTCTCAGACAATCACAGATGGTCTGCGGTCCCACCCCCTGCTTGCAGTTCCATACAAGCAGAGGGCCAGGATTGTGCGTGGGGGAAAGAGGTAAGGTAAGTAACTATCGGGGGAGTTTCTGGATATAAGGTTATTGCGTTTGGGACTGGGGACCAATACCATAAAATATCAAAAGGGGTTTGAAAGGGTGGACATGCCCTTTAATAAAGAAACATTTCATGGTGACCAAATAAACAAGCCTGTTTGCAGAATATACTGCATGACCAGTACTATTAATACAACCCTCCAACATCCACCATTTAATCGGTACACTTATAGAAACAAAATGGTGCAAAGCTGATGCTGATTTCAGCACGCTCTGTGCACTGGGTTCTCAGTAGTATACTGATTAAATGGCAGATGTTGGAGGGTATGATATAGATATATTTTGAGCCTTTTTACCCGAGGCTGTACAGCTAATAGCTGTGTTAAATACTTACGTGCAGGTGAGATTAACCCAGAGCCACAAAGCCTCTCGTAAGTCTGCACATTATGCTCTGGATGAAATCCATGTTTCTTGAGTGAAAAGTTCAGAGTCCTGAAATCAAACCAAAGGCAAATCCTATATAATAAAAGCCCTAATGTGCGTCTGTGAATCCGTGTGGGGCTTTTTGTTAGTGCGCATGCGCGTGGGAGGAGTCTTTCGGCTATGCGCGACAGCCAAACCCGTGTGAAGACAAGTTCCATGACACGGATGAAAATTGAGACATTGAGAGAGAGAGAGAGAGAGAGAGAGAGAGAGAAAGAGAGAGAGAGGGGGGGGAAGAGAGAGAGAAAGAGAGAGAGAGAGAAATGTGCGTTATGTTAACAGGTCTAACCGTTAACCTTAACTAGTAAGGACATAATTAATTATTGGATCAAAGCACAAGGTAACCACGCCTTTAATTTGCTCAAAAATGCCACTTCTTATAGGTGGATTACCTACTCGTTCTAATAGTGATACCTGGCTTCACTATTGATGGTAGTTCCTTACTGTGGCCTGCTTGGTTTGATTTTGGTTCCTGTTATTTGTATTATGGTAAGTAAACCACTTCATACCCCTTTGAAAGTAAGAGGTCAGAAGGAAGAGGAGCTCTTCAAATCTAGGACCAATATTTTATTTTATTTTATTTTTTTCCTGTTAAAGGGCATATCCACCCCCAAAACTAATATTTAACCACTACTGGCCCCAATGTGTAGTGTTAAAAAAAATCCTTACCTTAATCCCCAGCTCACATGGTTGTCATGCAGGTCTAGTCAAAGTCAAAATAGGAAGAGTAGGAGCTCTCTGTGTGTGAAATGTATCTGCCCCTTCCTGTCTTTTGCATGCAGAGCAGTCCACACCCCCTCCCACCCTCGGGATCCCTGCAGTGAGTGTTATAAGAATCAATATTTCTGTGTGTAGGAACCCCCCTCCAACCCTAATGCATGATTTAAATGTAAAGAAAAGTGTGAGGGAACTTACCAGACCATGTTCCTGCTTTTTCAATAGTCGGTCCGCCCCTTAATTTTACTCTATTTCCGGATGGAACATTAGAGGCTGATTGCCGCAGGAATGAAGGGTGGGTAAGTAAGTTATCTGGCCCATTTTTTTTTTATTTTTTACATTTAAACCATAGTGTTAGGGGTGGGAAGGAGGGTGCCCACTACAGCAAATTGTTTATTTTCAGGTGGACTACCCTTTAAAGGATCACTGTACAATAAAACCAAGTTTACTTGCTGCCTTCTATAATGTAAAGGATATGTAGACTGTAAAACAAAGTTTAGTTTATTGGATAGCCGTAGCTTTAAAACTAAATGTGAGTAATTATTTTGTTCTCTCCCCCTCATAGCCTACCTTTCCCTTGAATCTTGCTGTGTTCCTGCTGTTGTACATTGCAACTGTATCTCCGACCCCACGAGATCCTGAATGGAAGGCTAGCTTCTGGTGGTCAGATCATTAAATGCTTGTGTACAATGTGTGCACTCGCTGTGACGTCATTGCGCGCACTTCATGGCATCGTTCGTGCAAAGTGTGCGGGTGTGTGACGTCATTGCCCTGCGCAGCTGGAACACAGTAAGATTTTAGGAGGAAAGGTAGGCTATGGGGGAAATAGAACAAAAAAATGTACACACCTTAGTTTTAGAGTACGGCTATCCAATAAACTAAACTTTGTTACAGTCTCTATCCTTTAAAGAAGGCTATGGAGCACAAAGCAGCTAAGGGAGGGGAACATGATGGGGATTATAGGAACAGCATACGTTAAGGAAATTTAGGTGTGTAAGAAAAGAGTTATGGCAGGAAAATATCATAGCCACACCTACAAAGGAGTACGAGCCCTCCTCCCTCTCTCTAGTATAAGTTGATAGTTAGGCTTGGATCAGAGACTGGGGAATCTTACACGGGGGTTGGGTGGGGGTGGGGTTGGGGATCTCAAACCACCTGTTGATTTTGTTTTTCAGAATTCAGTCACAGCTTGGGCGGGAGCTGCCAGTCTGCTGAATAGGGAGTCATAAGATCACAATGGCATAGGTGCATTAATATGACTCAAAGGGTGGGGTGGTGGAACAACTATGGTCCTTTGGAGGATTAATTATCTTGGAGTTAAGTGATGGTGGCCAGCTCTAAGGTTGTTGAGTATTGCTGAGCTAGTAATCATGGCTATCAGATTGTCAATTTGTGTTAGGAGCAGACTGGCAAAGGTCCTCCAGGAGAAAATGTTTTAAGTTGGTGCACAGTGGAAATTATGTGTGTGTGTATGTTTTGCATGTGTGGATACAGTGGATATAGAATCTTTATTTTAAACTGTTACTTAGACCGTCACCAGCATCCAGGGAAACCAAATAGGATAATCCTGCAGGTCTGAGAATAGACCCAGGCAATTCTGCCACACTGTGTGGTTCAAACTAAACAGCACCATTGGATGACCGGAGACACTAACCAGGATCCAGATAAACATGCTATGTTCATACTAATTAGATTCCCCACGGCAAGTTTCCAGATTTATAGCTGCTTATGGTTATGACTTGGGAGCACAGGATATAGATTAGCTTTATAGATTAAGGTGAGGTGGGATTATAGTGCTAAACGCTCTCCACAGAGTATAAATTAAAATGAAATAAAAGCCTTCTTATAACAGACGTCTTTACAGCCTCATGGTATAATAGCATGCCTAATAATCTAACATATAAACATGTATTTCTCACTAACCTTTCACATGTTTGAAAACTAAACTCCCAGAGTTCTTTTAGCAGTACGTTTCTCCTTTATGTCCATTGGCTAATGAAGTATACAGATGCAATACTCCTAATGATACAGAGCGGGTGTTGAACGTTTCACTTTTTTTTAAAAAAAACTAAAACTAAAAAAAAAATTTGTTTTCATACATCCTAGAATAAAGCATTTTTTGTGCCTTAGCCATTCCTCATCCAGGGTATGAATATGCAAATGATCCCACTGCCCTTTCCAACATCCATAGCTATTACACTATTGGCCTAGGAAGGATTATTTAGGTCACTTCAGGCAGTAGGAGTAATAAACCTTACCAAACTTGCTCTCCCTTCCTATTGCATCTACCTTTCCACCTAGATTCAGGGGGTCTAAGTGTAATAAACCTGCAGGTCTGAGAATAAGCACTAGACAATCTTGCCACAATGTGCAGTTCAAATTAAACGCACCACTAGGTGACCTGTGACTCTAAACGGGATCCAGATTAACATGCTTTGTTCAACATATTAGTATTTACCACATCATGTTCCAGATTTACAGTTGCTATGGGTTAGGATTTTGGAGCACAGGATACTGATTAGCTTTATAGGTTAAGGTGAGGGTGGGGTAAAGGAGCTAAAATCTGCCCACAGAATATAAAATGAATAGAGCCTTCTTATAACATAAGTACCTCACAGCCTCATGTTATTATTATAGCATTGCCTAATAATCTAACATATAAAACACATATTTCTCACTCCCAGCTTTCTTAGAGAAATGGACAAGGACATGCAAAGTATCATCCTTTATACCTTTTTTTCATACAGATCCAGTTGAAAAAACTTGTTTCAGAGCACTTTATAACTGATAATTTGCTTTTTATTTCAGTATTAAACCTTGGTATACCTGCCTGGCTTTACCATAAGCAAAAGCTAAGGACTTGCAAGCGAGCACCTTCATCCAACCATAACTAGTGGCTGCCAATTCAAATTGTTAAATTCAACAGTCCACTCCGTAGTTACCCATCAAATGATCAGGTTTAAAATAGTTTTGGAAATTGGGCCTGGTAGAGTTGCTGAGTCTAATTGGGGCATTTCATCTGAAGGTGCAAGGAGAGGAGGAATTTAAATCAATACTTTCAGTTACAGAATACAGAGAACAAAATACAGAGAAAACGGGAGAAAAAATGGTATTACCAGCACCGCTGCCACCAATTTGCACCAGTATGCTTTATGGAAGGATATGGGTAGCATAGCAACAGTGGGTATTCTGGTGGTCTGGCACAATGCAGCAGTGCACTTACTTTCTTATTTAAGGGGTTTACATATCCCTATGAGAATTTTGTGAATGTTTTATGATGTCACTAGAAGGGTGGAGTAATTGTCTATTTGCATGCACAGTTGTTAATTGCAATGTTTGGCTTGGAAAGATCTTAGAACACAGACCAAAAGTCATCTGCACGTTGTTGCACTATTTTCACTTTAATAAATTGTTGAACAAGACCCAGGAATGTGCTGTCACTTCTGCTTATTTCTGTATTTTAATCATTTCAACTATCTGTGCCAACTTTGGCTTAGTGTGTGTGCCTTGCTTTGTCTGATTATATATATGTAGTTATTATATGTGTTGTTTAAAGATTTTAAATAAAGTTGTGGCCGGTTACCTCCAAAAAATCCAAGTTTTGCTGTGAGTTTGAGGGTAATGGCTAAGGTTGGTTGTATGAGGTAATAAGGGGTCACATTGTGGTATATATGTAGTTATCATTTGTATTAGGTATATATGTATATATATATATATGTATTATCATTTAAAAGCCAAAGGTCTGGGGGGAAGTGAGAAAGCCGTTGTATGGATCCAGTGTGTAAGAATGAGAAATGCAAAGTTTCCTAATTGTAATTGAAGTAAAAGAAATTGAAAAGGTTAGACGTTAGGACCTTCCAGACTGGGGTTACCTTGACGTGGTTGGAA
Organism: Hymenochirus boettgeri; assembly: GCA_019447015.1. Taxonomy (NCBI): domain Eukaryota; kingdom Metazoa; phylum Chordata; class Amphibia; order Anura; family Pipidae; genus Hymenochirus; species Hymenochirus boettgeri. The sequence goes on from CM033469.1 coordinate 9,105,300, forward strand.
GGCTCTTTCATTCATGTGATCCACGTAATGTATACTAAAACCCCTCTGTTTATAAAGTAGGCCAGTGTGCGATAATATGATATGTATGGGGCCCAGGAATGTGCATTGATTATCTTTCTATGTTTTATATATAGATAATCTGATTATACAGATAATATGTATTGTATGGGGCCTAGGAATGTGCATTGATTATCTTTTCTATGTTTATATATATAGATATACTGTATATACAGATAATATGATATTGTATGGGGCCTAGGAATGTACATTGATTATCTTTCTATGTTTATATATATAGATATACTGTATATACAGATAATATGATATTGTATGGGCCTAGATGTACATTGATTATCTTTATAGTTTATATATATGATATACTGTATATACAGATAATATGATATTGTATGGGGCCTAGGAATGTGCATTGATTATCTTTTAATGTTTAATATAATAGATATACTGTATATACAGATAATATGATATTGTATGGGGCCTAGGAATGTACATTGATTATCTTTTCTATGTTTATATATATAGATAACTGTATATACAGATAATGATATTGTATGGGGCCTAGGAATGGTCATTGATTATCTTTTCTATGTTTATATATATATAGATATACTGTATATCACAATAATGATATTGTATGGGGCTAGGAATGTGCATTGATTATCTTTTCTATGTTATATATTTAGATATACTGTATATACAGATAATATGATATTGTATGGGGCCTAGGAATGTGCATTGATTATCTTTTCTAGTGTATACATATAGATATACGTATATACAGATAATATGAATATTGTATGGGGCTCTAGGAATGTACATTGATTATCTTTTCTATGTTTATATTATAGATATTCTGTATATACAGATAATATGATATTGTATGGGGCCTAGGAATGTGCATTGATTATCTTTTCTATGTTTATTATATAGATATACTGTATATACAGATAATATGAATTGTATGGGACCTAGGAATGTAATTAGTATCTTTTCTATGTTTAACATATAGATATATACTGTATATACAGATAGTATGATATTGTATGGGGCCTAGGAATGTGATTGATTATCTTTCTATGTTTATTATATAGATATACTGTATTACAGATAATATGATATTGTATGGGGCCTAGGAATGTGCATTGATTTCTTTTCTATGTTTATATATATTATATATATACTGTATATACAGATGATATGATATTGTATGGGGCCTAGGAATGTACATTGATTATCTTTTCTATGTTATATAATATTAGATATACTGTATATACAGATAATATGATATTGTATGGGGCCTAGGAATGTACATTGATTATCTTTTCTATGTTTATATATATAGATATACTGTATATACAGATAATATGATATTGTATGGGACCTAGGAATGTGATGATTATCTTTTCTATGTTTATATATATATATATAGAGATACTGTTATATACAGATAATATGATATTGTATGGGACCTGGAATGTACATTGATTATCTTTTCTATGTTTATATATATATAGATATACTGTATATACAGATAATTGATATTGTATGGGGCCTAGGAATGTGCATTGATTATCTTTTCTATGTTTATATATCTAGATATACTGTATATACAGATAATATGATATTGTATGGGGCTAGGAATGTACATGATTATCTTTTCTATGTTTATATATATATAGATATACTGTATTACAGATAATATGATATTGTATGGGGCCTAGGAATGTACATTGATTATCTTTTCTATGTTATATATATAGTATATACTGTATATACAGATAATATGATATTTGTATGGGGCCTAGGAATGTACATGATTGTCTTTTCTATGTTTATATATATATAGATATACTGTATATACAGATAATATGATATTGTATGGGGCCTAGGAATGTACATGATTATCTTTTCTATGTTTATATATATTATTTACGTATATACAGATAATATGATATTGTATGGGGCCTAGGATAGATGTACATTGGTTATCTTTTCTATGTTATATATATATATATATAGATATACTGTATTACAGATAATATGATATTGTTGGGGCCTAGGATGTACATTGTATCTTTTCTATGTTTATTATATATATAGATATACTGATATACAGATAATATATTGTTTGGGAATAGGAATGTACATTGATTATCTTTTCTATGTTTTATATTAGATATACTGTATATACAGATAATATGATATGTAGGGGCCTAGGAATGTACATTGATTATCTTTTCTATGTTTATATATATATATAGATATACTGTATATACAGATAATATGATATTGTTGGGGCCTAGGAATGTACATTGATTATCTTTTCTATGTTTATAATATATAGATATACTGTATATACAGATAATATGATATTGTATGGGGCCTAGAATGTGCATTGAGTTATCTTTTCTATGTATATGTATATATTAGATATACGTATATACAGATAATATGATATTGTATGGGGCCTAGGAATGTGCATTGATTATCTTTTCTATGTTTATATATATATAGATATACTGTATATACAGATAATATGATATTGGTATGGGGCCTAGGAATGTACATTGATTATCTTTTCTATGTTTAATTATATATAGATATACTTATATACAGATAATATGATATATGTATGGGACCCTAGGAATGTACATTGTACTTTTCTATGTTTATATATATAGATTACTGTAATATACAGATAATATGATATTGTATGGGGGCCTAGGAATGTACATTGATTATCTTTTCTATGTTTATATATATAGATATACTGTATATACAGATAATATGATATTGTTTGGGACCTAGGAATGTACATTGATTATCTTTTCTATGTTTATTATATAGATATATGTATATACAGATAATTGATATTGTATGGGGCCTAGGAATGTAATTGATATCCTTTTCTATGTTTATATATATAGATATACTGTATATACAGATAAATGATATTGTACGGGGCCCAGGATAGTGCATGGATTATCTTTTCTATGTTTATATATATATAGATTACTTTATATACAGCATAATATGATATGTGTATGAGGACCATAGGAATGTACATTGATTATCTTTTCTATGTTTAATATATAGATTACTGTATATACAGATAATATGATATTGTATGGGGCCTAGGAATTACATTGATTATCTTTTCTATGTTTATATATATAGATATACTGGATATAAGATAATATGATATTTTTGGGACCTAGGAAGTACATTGATATCTTTTCTATGTTATATATAAGATTACTGTTAGATACAGAATATGATATTGTATGGGACCTAGGAATGTACATTGATTATCTTTCTATGTTTATACATATAGATATACTGTATATACAGATAATATGATATTGTATGGGGCCTAGGAATGTGGCATTGATTATCATTTTCTATGTTTAGATATATATATATATACTGTATATACAGATAATATGATATTGTATGGGGACCTAGGAAGTGTATTGATATTCTTTTCTATGTTTATATATATATATAGATATACATTATATACAGATATATTGATATTGTATGGGCCTAGGAATGTGCATTGATATCTTTTCATGTTATATATATATATAGATATACTGTTATACAGATAAATGATATTGTATGGGACCTAGGAATGTACATTGATTATCTTTTCTATGTTTATATATATATAGATATACTGTATATACGATAATATAATATTGTTGAGGGCCCTAGGAATGTGCATTGATTATCTTTTCTAGTTGTATATATATATAGATATACTGTATATACAGATAATATAGATATGTATGGGGCCTTAGGAATGTGCATTGATTATCTTCTTATGTTTATATATACTAAAAAGATACTGTATATACAGATAATATGATATTGATGGGACTAGGAATGTACATTGATTATCTTTTCTATGTTTTAATATATAGATTATTTCGATACAGATAATATGATAGTACTGTATGGGGCCTAGGAAGTACATTGATTATCCTTTTCTATGTATGTATATATATAGATATACTGTATATACAGATAATATGATATTGTATGGGGCCTAGGAATGACATTGATTATCTTGTTTATGTTTATATATATTATATAGATATAGTAATACAGATAATATGATATTGTATGGGGCCTAGGATGTTGCCTTGTTATCTTTTCTATGTTATATATATAGAGATATACTGTATACAGATAATATGTATTGTATGGGGCCTAGGAATGTGCCATGATATCTTTTCTATGTTTATATATATAGATATACTGTATATACAGATAATATGATATTGTATGGGGCCCTAGGAATGTGCATTGATTATCTTTTCTATGTTTATATATATAGATATACTGTATACAGATAATATGATATTGTATGTGGCCAGGAATACATTGATTATCTTTTCTAGTTTTATATATATATAGATATACTGTATATACAGATAATATGATATTGTATGGGGTCCTCGAATGTACATGATATCTTTTCATGTTTTATATATATATATTATACTGTATAAGATAATATGATGATTTGTATGGGGCCTAGGATGTAACATTGATTATCTTTTCTATTTTATATATAATAGATATACTGTATATACAGATAATATGATTGTATGGGCCAGGAATGTGCATTGATTATCTTTTCTATGTTTTATATATATAGATATTACTGTATATACAGATATATGATATTGTATGGGACCTGGAATGTACATTGATATCTTTTCTATGTTTAATATATAGATATACTGTATAACAGATAATATGATATTGTATGGGACCTAGGACTGACATTGATTATTCTTTCTATGTTATATATATATAGATTACTGTATTCAGATAATATGATATGTATGGGCCTAGGAATGTACATGATTATCTTTTCTATGTTATAATATATTATAGATATACTGATATACAGATAATATGATATTGTATGGGGCCTAGGAATGTGCATTATTATCTTTTTCTGTTATATATATAGTTATAACTGGATATACAGATAATAGATATCTGTATGGGTGCCTAGGAAGTACATTGATATCTTTTCTATGTGTTATATATATAGATATTACTGTATATACAGATAATATGATATTGTATTGGGGCCTAGGAATGTGACATTGATATCTTTTCTATGGTTATATAGATATATAGATAACTGTATATACAGAATATGATATGTATGGTGCCTGGAATGTACATTGATTATCTTTCTATGTTTATATATATTATAGATATATGTATATACAGATAATATGATATTGTATGGGGCCTAGGAATGTGCATTGATTACTTTTCTATGTTATATATATAGATATTACTGTATATACAGATAATATGATATTGTATGGGCCTAGAATGTCATTGATTATCTTTTCTAGGTTTATATATATAGATATACTGTATATACAGAATATGATATTGTATGGGGCCTAGGATGTACATTGATTATCTTTTCTATGTTATATATAATATATATATGATATACAGATAATATGATATTGTATGGGGCCTAGAATGTGCATGTGATTATCTTTTCTATGTTTTATATATATAGATAACTGTATATACAGATAAATGATATTGTATGGGGCATAGGTGAGTACCTGATTATCTTTTCTATGTTTATATTATAGATATACTGTATATACAATTAATGATGAGATTTGTATGGGGCCTAGGAATGGTACATTGATTATCTTTTCTTGTTTATATATATAGCTATACTGTAATACAGATAATTGAATTGTAATGGGACCTAGGAATGTACATGATTATCTTTTCTAGTTTATATATATATATAGATATTACTGTATAACAGATAATATGATATGTATGGGGCCTAGGAATGTACATTGATTATCTTTTCTATGTTTATATAATATATATATACTGTATATACAGATAATATGATATGTTTATGGGACCTAGGAATGTACATTGATATCTTTCTATGTTTTATATATATATATATACTGTATATACAGTAATATGATATTGTATGGGGCCTAGGAATGTACATTGATTATCTTTTTATGTTATATATATATTAGTATACTGTATATACAGATAATATGATATTGTATGGGACCTAGTGAATGTACATGATTATCTTTTCTATGTTGATCTATATATATATACTGTTATTACAGATAATGATATTGTATGGGGCCTAGAATGTACATTGATTATCTTTTCTATGTTTATATATATATAGATATACTGTATATCAGATTATATGATATTGTATGGACCTAGGAATGTACATTGATTATCTTTTCTATGTTGATATATATAGATATACTGTATATACGATAATAGATCTTGTATGGGGCCTAGGAATGTACATTGATTATCTTTCTAGTGTTTATATATTAGAATATAATGTATATTCAGATAATTGATATTGTATGGGGCCTAGGGATGTACATTGATTATCTTTTCTATGTTTATATATATAGATATACTGTAATAACAGATAATATATATTGTATGGGGCCTAGGAATGTAACATTGATTATCTTTTTATGTTTATATATATATAGATATACTGTATATACAGATAATATGATAGTTATGGGGCTAGGAATGTACATTTATTATCTTTTCTATGTTTAATATATAGATATACTGTATATACAGAATATGATATTGTATGGGACTAGGAATGTACATTGATTATCTTTTCTATGTTTATATATTAGATATACTGTATTACAGATAATAGAATTGTATGGGGCCGCAGAATGTACATTGATTATCTTTCTATGTTTATATATATATGATATACTGATATACAGATATATGATATTGTATGGGACCTAGGAATGTACATGATTATCTTTCTATGTTTTATATATAGATATACTGTAATACACGATAATATGATATGTATGGACCCTAGGAATGTACATTGATTATCTTTCTATGTTATATATATAGATATACTGGTATATACAGATAATATGATATGTATGGGGCCTAGGAATGTGCATGATTATCTTTTCATTGTTTACTATATATAGATATACTGTATATACAGATAATATGATATTGTATGGGGCCTAGGAATGTGCATTGATTATTCTTTTTATGTTTATATTATATAGATATACTGTATATACAGATATATGATTGTGAATGGGACCTAGGAATGTACATTGATTTATCTTTCTAGGTATATATATATAGATATACTTTATATACAGATAATTGATATTGTATGGGACCCTAGGAATGTACATTGATTATCTTTTCTATGTCTTAATATATAGATATACTTTATTATATACAGATAATATGAATTGTATGGGACCTAGGAATGTACATGATTATCTTTTCTATGTTTTTATATATATAGATATACTGTATATACAGATAATATGATATTGTATGGGGCCTAGGAATGTACATGATTATCTTTTCTATGTTTATATATAGAATATACTGTATATACAGATAATACTGATTATTGTATGGGGCCTAGGAATGTACATTGATATCTTTTCATGTTTATATAATATATAGATATAATGTATTACAGATAATATGATATTGTACTGGGCCTAGGATGTACACTTGATTATCTTCTATGTTTATATATATAGATATAATGATATACAGATAATATGATATTGTAATGGGGCTAGGAATGTACTTGATTCTCTTTCTAGTTTAGTATAATAGATAACTGTATATACAGTAATGAGATTGTATGGACCAGGAATGAATTGATATCTTTCTATGTTTATATATATAGATATAATGTATATACAGATAATATGATATTGTATGGGGACCTAGGAATGTACATTGATTATCTTTTCTATGTTTATCTATATAGATATACTGTATATACAGATAATATGATATTTATGGGGCCCTAGGAATGGACATTTGATTATCTTTACATTGTCTTATATCATATAGTATACTGTATATACAGATAATAGATATTGTATGGGACTAGGAAGTTATACTGATGAAGGGACATAGTGCTCCCGAAACGTTGTTCAGGTGTGTGTTATAATAAACAGTTTGAAACTGAGGACAAGTGTGCGCTTCCAATATAAATGCTTGTGCTATAGCTGAGAGTCTACAGGTAGAGGACGAACGGGAGCTGCACCTTCAACATTGGTGGACGTTGCCAACAAGAGTGCCTAGGCCCAAACGATGGTATTGGGAATAAGTTCCTCCTCAACTTGTGCACTAGATCAGTAGCACTCTGCAAAATGTATGTTAATTAGCTTAGGAGTGTTTCCACAGTCCTTCTATTGTATGGATTTACTAGAAGTTTTTACTCTGCATTGCCGTGTTACATGTGGGTATAGTATTTGTTACCTGCAGGTGTGTGTTGGCTAAGATTGAAGAGACAGGGGAAAAAGAAGAGTACTCTGTGTTAAGTAGTCGTATTTAATAGTTCTGAATTGCTTGAGGGAAGTGACTAGTTATGTTCCGTGGTGTCAGCTACAGAATATGGGCCCTGATGCATTATTTGAACATGAGCATTTCCCCAACCCTGCGCAAACCACAAATTGGCACGCAAACCAAACAATCATTCCATAAAAAAAACAACCAAATTATATTAATTTTTTTAGAGGCACTCATTTTAAAACACAAACATACTTTACCCATTACACTTCATCAGATTCCGACAGTATTTCTAAACTTTGATTCTCAAACCTTACACTTCTAAAATTACCAACAAAAGTCACTAGCAAAGTCTGGACACAGAGAATGGTTTTAAAGCTTAGACATGAAGACACTGATAAACTGGTTGGAAAACGGCACTGGTAATTGGTTGGCACTGCACAACAACCAGACACTGATTAAATGCTTGGCACACAAGACACATGGTAAATATCTGTTGGTTACACAGAACACTGGTAAAATAGTTGGCACAATGACTGGAAGTTTGGAAACTTAGTACAAATGGGTCCCTCTTCTTGGCCAAGGGCACTTGGTGCGATCACACCTCCTGACACCCTGTAGCTACGCCCCAGCATAGCTACCATGACATTCTTCATGTAATTTGGTGTGGGAAAAACCTGTGTTGATGCACTGAATACCTCAGTGACTAATGGGCATTACGTGTGATGTGTGTGCTCTGTCTGTGTTGTTAAAGCCGGGCTTTAATCTGTGCGCTGTCTGTGAGGTTTTGTTGTTTGTTTTGTTAAGTGTTGCTCTATATTTTGCATATTAGAGAGCAGTTTATGTCACTTTGTTTGCCTTAACAACTTTATCATTGCACAAAGACCACTTTAGATTAAGATAAGGGTGTCAAATCAATAAAGTTACTTTTCTGGTCCGAATTGAGAGTATAATAATATCTTTGTTCTTTTAACTGTAACGTCTGTGAAGTGTGTGACATGCAGCAGTGTGTGCCTGTTGCTTAAAGGGCAACTGTGTCTCAACAAAAGTTAGGTTAAATGAAGCCTGCAGGTATTTATTTAAAATGAGCCGACAATCACATCTCTGGCTGGAGCTTGTTAAGACATTACATTAGGGTGAATTCGAGGAAGTACCTGGGGGAAAATGACAGTGAGGAAGGGGAGCCTATAATGCAGGCAGGGGTCGGTCACATGCAACAAGTGGCACATGGCTAAACCAGGAAGGTTTTCAAGCAGGAAGTAATATTGATGAACCTTTTAAGTAAACACAAAACCCTCTCACAAATTTTATCTAGAGTTTGTAAGAATTCCTTTAAGCCAGGTACTGCAGGTAATGCCATGCAGGTAATGCCAGTGTAATCCATAACCCCCAGCCATCCCAGTCTTAATGTTGTGTTGAGGTGATGTTTGGGAACCATTGAGCTATGGCCGTGCGTTTGGGGGCATGGCTGCACACAGTTTTGGAGGTGTGGATTTTGGTGGGTGGGGAGTTTTGAGACAGTGAGCATGTTAGGGGCCATGCATATTGATTTTTAGGGGGGCATGGATGTTGATGTTGGAAGATTGTAGAGTGAGTGGAGGGCATTCTGTGATGTTTGGAGCATTCCATGATGTTTGGGGGGGATGGCTGTGGCTGCAACATCTGCAAGCATGGTTACAAACATTGGCATGGTTGCAATGTTGTGGGGGCTGTGCTAACGATCAAAAACATAGCGCTTTAAATTTTTGGCTCATTGTGCTAACGATCCATTATTATTTTATAATATAATACGTCACAATAAAATATAAAGAGCATTATTATTTTATATAAATACCACAAAATATAAAGAGCCATTATTATTTTTATGATATAAATACCACTAAAAATAAAGGGCATTCTATTATTTATGCATAAATACCACATAAGAATCATAAAGAATTATTATTTTATATATAAATACCACATGAAAAATATAAAAGCATTCATTATTTTATATATAAATACCACATAAATATAAAGAGCATTATTATTTTTCATAAAATATAAAATACCACATTAAATATACGAGCATATGATACTTTAAATGTTTTTTAAACAAAAGTGAGTTGTGAAGAAAGGATAATCTACCTTTGTTGTTCTATCTTTAATAAATAATCATTTGCCACGTTTTTTACGCTGCGGGGGGAACAATACTATATTCATATTAAAAACCATTTCAGATCCAGTGGAAGTTCGGATACCCCTAACAAATCTTATATTATATTTTAGATATAACTCATATGCCAACATGATTGCACATTTCAGATTGTTCCTTTTCCCTTCTTAATTGCACTGTGACATATCATGTGCCCAATCACAGCACATTGTAGAAAAGTCATGTTACATATATGGCACCATTCTCTTTTCTACCATATATCTTATTCTACACACACGAGAGTAATCATACAAACCTTATGAGGACACTCTTAAGAGATTTGTGGTTTCAATCATTTAGAAATAGGGCCCTATAGAAGAAAACGAGGTTATCCCAATTAGGGAACTGCGCGTTAGGGGTAGTTGACAGCGGCTGTAACTGTGTATGTATTGTACGGCAACATAGCTGTATCTATGACCATATTTTAATAAGAGCTGTGTCTAAGACCTCCTTTTAATAAGAGCTGTATCTATGACCTCAGTTTATAAGAGCTGTATCTATGACCTCATTTTAAAAGAGCTGTATCTATGACCTCATTTTAATAAGAGCTGTATCCTATGACCTCATTTATTAAGAGCTTGTATCTATGACCATATTTTAATAAGAGCTGTGTCTAAACCTCATTTTATAAGAGCTGTATCTATGACATATTTTAATAGAGCTGTGTCTAAGACCTTCCTTTAAAAGACTGATCTATGACCTCATTTTAATAAGAGCTGTATCTATGACCTCATTTTAATAAGAGCTTTGTCTAAGACCTCATTTTAATAAGAGCTGTATCTATGACCTCATTTTAATAAGAGCTGTGTCAAGACTTCATTTTATTAAGAGCTGTATCTATGACCATATTTTAATAAGAGCTGTGTCTATGACCTCATTTTAATAAGAGCTGTATCTATGACCTCATTTTAATAAGAGCTGTATCTATGACCTCATTTTAATAAGAGCTGTATCTATGATCTCATTTTAATAAGAGCTGTATCTATGACCTCATTTTAATAAGAGCTGTGTCTAAGACCTCATTTTAATAAGAGCTGTATCTATGACCTCATTTTAATAAGAGCTGTGTCTATGACCTCATTTTAATAAAAGCTGTGTCTAAGACCTCATTTTAATAAGAGCTGTATCTATGACCTAATTTTAATAAGAGCTGTGTCTATGAACTCATTTTAATAAGAGCTGTATCTATGACCTCATTTTAATAAGAGCTGTGTCTGTGAACTCATTTTAATAAGAGCTGTATCTATGACCTCATTTCAATAAGAGCTGTATCTATGACCTCATTTAAATAAGACCACAGGCATTGAGTATTAATAACTATTATTATGTTGTTAGAATCTACAAAACGCATCAATACACGTCCACTATTTTCCAGTCAGAGTTTCTACTAATGTGTAGGGGATTAAATTCTGCTGATACAATGTATTTATACGATACAACCTCTATTATTTGATACTAATAGAGTTGATCTAAATTTCTGTACATCAGAGAAGGTTCTCCTAAGGATCCCCCAGAGTTTGCTGTGCAACAAATGGTATAACCATATCAAGTTCTTCTTATTCATATTCTCAAACACTTTCACAGATCCCTAAGAGCTGTGTCTAAGACCCTCCTTTAATAAGAGCTGTATCTATGACCTCATTTTAATAAGAGCTGTATCTATGACCATATTTTAATAAGAGCTTTGTCTAAGACCTCATTTTAATAAGAGCTTGTATCTATGACCTATTTTAATAAGAGCTGTGTCTATGAACTCATTTAATAAGAGCTGTATCTATGACCTCATTTTAATAAGAGCTGTGTCTATGAACTCATTTTAATAAGAGCTGTGTCTATACATAATTTTAATAGAGCTGTGTCTATGACCTCATTTTAATAAGAGCAGTGTCTAAGACCTCATTTTAATAAGAGCTGTATCTATGACCTCATTTTAATAAGAGCTGTGTCTAAGACCTCATTTTAATAAGAGCTGTATCTATGACCTCATTTTAATAAGAGCTGTGTCTATGACCTCATTTTAATAAGAGCAGTGTCTAAGACCTCATTTTAATAAGAGCTGTATCTATGACCTCATTTAAATAAGAGCTGTATCTATGACCTCATTTTATAAAAGCTGTGTCTAAGACCTCATTTTAATAGAGCTGTATCTATGACCTCATTTTAATAAGAGCTGTGTCTAAACTCATTTTATAAGAGCTGTATCTATGACCTCATTTTAATAAAAGCTGTGTCTATGAACTCATTTAATAAGAGCTGTATCTATGACCTCATTTTAATAAGAGCTGTATCTATACCTCATTTAAATAGACCACAGGCATTGAGTATTAATAACTATTATTATGTTAGAATCTACAACAGGCATCATACACGTCCACTATTTTCCAGCCAGAGTTTGCTACTAATGTTTGTAGGGATTAAATTCTGCTGATACTAATGTATTATATAAGATACAACCTCTATTATTTGATACTAATAGAGTTGATCTAAATTTCTGTACATCAGAGAAGGTTCTCCTAAGGATCCCCCAGAGTTTGCTGTGCAACAAATGGTATAACCATATCAAGTTCTTCTTATTCATATTCTCAAACACTTTCACAGATCCCTAAGAGCTGTGTCTAAGACCTCCTTTTAATAAGAGCTGTATCTATGACCTCATTTTAATAAGAGCTGTATCTATGACCTCATTTTAATAAGAGCTTTGTCTAAGACCTCATTTTAATAAGAGCTGTATCTATGAGCTCATTTTAATAAGAGCTGTGTCTATGACCTAATTTTAATAAGAGCTGTATTTATGACTTCATTTTAATAGACTGTATCTATGACATCATTTTAAAAAGAGCTGTGCCTAAGACCTCATTTTAATAAGAGCTGTATTAGATGACCTCATTTTAATAAGGCTGTGTCCATGACCTCATTTTAATAAGAGCTGTGTCTATGACCTATTTCAATAAGAGCTGTGTCTATGACCTAATTTTGATAAGAGCTAGATCCTCATTTGGTTATCCTTTGCTTTAACCTTCTCATACATAACTGCCAATTATTCTTCTTGTCTACATTCATCACTAACACCCTTTTACTCTGGTAACTGACCTGTAGCTTTAAACAAACATTGTGGGCATTGTTCTGATGTTTTTGCACTAAATAAATTGTGAAGTTTACTAGAAGTAGCGTGCTCCTCTTGCTTTTTATCTATTAATCAGAGTACAACTACTAGAATATAGAGTTGCTCACATGCCTCCACACCATCCATATAAGGAATTGAGGTGTAGAGACTAGAGATGTCCAGGTAACCTGCTGGATATTATCAAAAGAATGAAGCTTGATCTCATTAAATGTTTGTAAAAAATGCAGAGTGTCATAGGTGAAACTTACTCCAGCCACAAAATGGCACCCTGGAGGCTGGATGAGATCCTTGTAATTTTAGGATTGGCGCATCAAACCACAACACTAAAATTAAATTGGGCATATTGATGAAAATGTGTATTCAGATGTTCAGTTGTCTCTAAAAAATGAAATGATATAAATACCTTGAACAATTATACACTAACTAAGGTGTAACCAATCTGGTTCTGATCTCCCTTTCTTCTGGGGAGTTGAGTAACTGCATGAGTAGTCACAGTGTTATCTCCTTAAGCCTTTTTTCATTTCTTCTTAAATTTAAAAATGCAGCCTAGAAAATGCAGGTTGTGATTGTCTGCATGCCCATTTATCCTAAATGTCAAAGTCATGTGAGCCAGCACTTGATGGTGTCCTTGTCCCTTGGACCCCCATTTCACTAAATTGGTAAATAATGAAAATCGGAACCTAAAAAAAAAAATATATATATATATATAAAAAAGCAAAATCTCAGATCGTATTACAGTAAATAGATGGAAACAGTCTAACACCCCCCTGGGTACTTAATAGTACGAGAAACACTCCATTGGCAGGCTAAATAAATGGGCACTTATGCGTTTTTGCCACCTCAGACTTCCGTATTTGAATGGCTGAACTTCAAATAAAACACTTTTCACCATTTTTTAAATATAATCTAAAGTTACCGCAGCGATGTATGGCGAAAATGAAAAGTAGCGGTAATGACTTTTTTCTATTCGCCATTGGTTATCACTGCTTATATAATAGCGAAAAGTCCAAATTTGCCGAAAGGCGTCGTAACGGAGCGAAAAGTTTAACAAACCTTTCTAATATGCCCCTTTGTGTTGATTGGATTAAACACTATTAGGGCTACTTTTTTTAAATCACATGGTATGTTGAGTTTTGAATATGTCTTGATAAAGGTCCTAGAAATAATAATAATAATAATATTAAGCTAGATATTTTTATTGTAAATAAAGTTGCTGTTGTCGAATTTTTATTGTGTTTCTCTGTGTTGACCATATGGTTAATGAAATGTTCTGACAATAGACGATCCCAAATGACTGTCTATATATAATGTCACTACTCATCTGCTCACTATATAGATGATTGGATTAGTCAGTTCCCTACACCGTTTTACGGATGCAGATAAATCCTCAATTCCTCATGAAACTCTGTGCTACAAACTACTGGGATCAAAAATGTCTAAAATGAATCCATTCCTTATGTTATATATCTGCTGTGAGTACATCACCTAACAAAACTAATTTTCTCTCCACAAACCCTGCCTGTAACTGAAAATGATGAAATTGCTCCAGAATATGAATATATCCAGATGAGATATAATACTAGGAGGGTGTTAACTGCAAATTCTGCCACCGTTCCGTACGATTTCCAGGAGATGTTTATATAACAGTACAGCATGTGTCTGGTAAGTCCTCAATTATTATTATTTTATATATAAATACCACATAAAATATAAAGAGCATTATTATTTTATATATAAATACCACATAAAATATAAAGAGCATTAATTATTATTTTATATATAAATACCACATAAAATATAAAGAGCATTATGATACTTTAAATGTGTTTTTAGCAAAAGTGAGTGTGAAGAACAGGATAATCTACCTTTGTTGTTCTATGCTTAAAAAATAATCATTTCCACGTTTTTACGCTGGTGGGGAACCAATAACTATATTCATATTTAAAAACCATTTCAGATCCAGTGGAAGTTTCGGATACCCCATACATAATACTTATAATTATATTTTATGAATATAACTCATATGCCAAAATGATTGCACATTTCAGATTGTTCCTTATCCTCTTCTAATTGCACATGTGACATATCATGCCCCAATCACAGCACATTGTATAAAAGTCATGTTACATATATGGCACATTCCTTCTTGTCTCCAGTATACATTATTCTACAACACAGAGTAATCATAAAACCTTATGAGGAACTCTTAAAAGAGTTGTGTGTTTAATCATTTAGAACATAGGGCCCTATAGAAGAACACGAGGTATCGCAATTAGGGATACTGCGCGTTAGGGTTATGTATGACAGCGGCTGTAATTGTACGGCCATGGTCGTACATTTGCTACCGAACGTTTGTTAATTAACATACGTTCTGCCGTAGAATACCATGGGGCAGTAAACTACTGCAATGGTATTCTATGCCTACCGTAAATCTACAATCGTGTTATCGTTCATTTACGATTGTTATTGATAATTTATGATCGTTTCGTTATCGTTAATTTACAATTAATTATCGTTATAGGCGTGGCATCACTAAAAAGCGCCACCACGCCTTTATGAATTTGGCCCATCTTTTAATATTCCCTGCATAGTAATAGCTTAATCCTATCTCTGCCTCGCTTAGGTACTTCTACCTGGTCAATCACCATTACACTCAGTGCACTAATAGGATGGTTTTCCTTAGCGAAATGCACTTTGCTAACCAAGAAATACTACAGAGGAGAAGGTAATACAGAGGAAACTGATAATGATTGCCATGTTCTTTTGTTTACAGGGAAATATGGTAATTATGTCAAGTGGGCGGTTCTAATGAAGGTTTGAGTGACAGCCTGCAGATACAGTAAGTTGCTCTGCCCCGCAAAACAAGACAAAATATAAATAAGCTAAATGTGAGGAACTGTTTATTTGGGTGGGGGTGTTTCTTTGAAAGACTTGGTTATAATAATGTGATTACACTTACTGATGTGAGCACACTTACTCTTTCATTATTGTATTATTTGTTTAATAAACATAAATAATATTTTCTTTTAAAATTTATAACAGTTAACAGGACAGATTAAGGCTTTTATTGATTCAAATACTGTTTTTTCCAGATAAGTTACGGTGCTACAGATACCTCACTCAGTGACAGAAGGACCTTCCCATACTTTTTTAGGACAGTGCAAAGTGATTACAATCATTATTTTGCTCTGAGCAAGATACTGAAACATTTTGGTGGAAATTGGGTTGGAGTTATTGTATCTGATGAGATCAGTGGTGAACAGGAACATCAACAATTGGCCCATTTTTTCTTAATTGAAGGGATATGCATTGAGTTTGCTATTAAGATTCCTTATTATGATGGTAAGAAAATAGATACTAATTGGATAGATCAGAAGAACATAATTAAAAACACTTCAACTAATATAATTGTGTTTTGTGGAAGAGCTTCTATTTTTTCTTCAGTAAGGTTAGATGTCTACAAAGATGTGTTCCATGATAAGACTTTATTTGTTTCTGCCGCACTGAAAGATAACCCCTTTTTTCTAATTTTTGCCTTAAAAACATTTAATAGCTTAATTTTTTGTGAACAATATGTATTACATTTTTTAAATCGTCCAGATATAAAACAATATCTGGGGAGTCTGTCTCCTTCCAAATACCCTGAAGACAAATTACTTGAAGAACTTTGGATGGAATATTATTACTGTTCATCAAAAGACAAAAGGAAAAATAATTTTCATGAAAATTTTTATAACACTAAACTTCATAACTGCACCGGACAGGAATTCATGGCTGATTTAAAGATTTTGGATCTCAAAGTATCCTCTCCCCGTGTGTATCTTATAGTAGATATGATGTCTCATGCTATCCATCAAATGCAAACAGCACTTGCTAAACAAATACCTGAAAAGAATAATAGTGTTCAAAGTTACAAATACCAGGTAAATATGGTATCATTGGGTTATATAATACCCAACATGGCATTTCTGCACAGCTTATTAAACGGCAAACGTAAAAAGCTTTTTTGAAGCAAGCTAGTTGTAAGTTTTATTTTAGCAACAATACCCCAAGTTCCATCATTCATCATTTGGTCAGCTAATCAAAAAGCATATTTTTAAATCAACCATTGAGTTGGGGTATAACCAATCCATACACAGACTTAGCTGTGATAGCAAATGTGTTTTATCAACTCCACAATTTCATACTTCACACAACATGTTTTTCGGGTGACACGCACCCTTTATCAAGAGCCACTTGTTATGTGAAGTTTGTTGGAGAATGGTGAAATGCTCCATTGGTGGAGGATAGAAACCCTGAAAAAGGAATAACCAATATCAATCATCAACCCCTAAATAAAAGCTTTATTTTGGAGGGACTTCACCAAGCACTGTTGCCCCCAGGTCTTATAGTGTGCGGTATTGATACTTAGGCCAAAGTAACTATATATAAGAAAATGTATAAAAAAAAAAAGAGGTAAGGGCACAATAGAATGGACAAAAAGTTGCTTTTGGAGAGCAAGAATGTGGTACAGAGGTGAAAATAGACATGCTTGGAGCCAGAGGTTAAACACAATGATCAGTTAGGTCATGCATGGTACAATGTCACAAAAAAATTATATAAGATAGTGAGAGTATAAGGCATTAGAGCTCCCCTTATATTCCAATAAGGAGCAAAGTACTGTAATACATGGAACAAGGAGAAAAGATTTCATCAAACATGGCCATAGATGGCAACATTGCAGTGGCCAAAATACTAAAGACCTGAACTGACACAATAATCCATCATGGTGTTAGAAACTGGCCACAGTGCCTATGCATCAATAAATCACTTGTATGAACTTATGTTAAACACTAACCCATCAGTCATCGAATTCAAACTAACCAGACACAGAACACAGGAGAAAAACAACCTCATCTAGTTGTGCTACAGGCAAAGATGCTCTCAGAAGAAGTAGGAATCAGTGTCAATATATATTTATCCTCATGCAGACCTGCACCATGTTGTTTCTATAAGTGTACCTATTGAAGGGGTAGTGTAGAGGGTATGGGATATAGATGATCTAGTCTACATAGAGCAGCCTGGTATTTTCCTGCAATGTGAACAACATCAGTGGTTAAAAAATGGGTTCAATATTTAACATGCATTATCTGACAGGTGGACCAGGTTTGTGTGAACATGTCAGTGATTATTCAAGGGGTAGGTCAGTCATTCCACAGAAACTGCCCTCACTATAGTGATTAATGATCTACTTAATGCTAAATCTAAAGGTCTCTACTCTTCACCCATTCTTCTTGATCTGTCTACTGCTTTTGATACTGTTGATCACCCTCTTCTTTAGATCATTGGCTACTTAGGTATCCAGGATACTGCTCTATCTTGGCTATTTTCCTATCTTTATTTAGGGTTTACTACTCTGGAATTAGCTCCACCCCTCATTACCTCCCTGTGGGGGTCCTGCAAGGCTCAGTACTTGGCCCTCTTCTTTTCTCTATTTACACCTATGGCCTTGGACAACTCATTAGTTCATTTGGTTTCCAGTATCCCCTGTATGTGGATGATACCCAAATTTACATGTGTGCCCCAGATCTCCGTACACTGACTTTCTGGGTCCCCAGCTGCCTTCTCTGCCTTCATGTCCTCGCACTTCCTCAAACTGAACACGAAAAAGACTAAAATTGTCATTTTCTCACCTTCAGGATCTGTTCCCCTCCCTAGTCTCCCTATTAATATAAACGACACACGATATCCTCATTTCTTCTTTTCTGTTGCCTGGGAATAACACTAGATTAAGATCTTTCCTTCAAACCCCATGTCAACTCGCTTGCCAACTCAGAAACATCTCTCACATCTGTCCCTTCATCTCGCATGATGCTACCAAAGTTCTAGATCATGCCCTAATCATATCCTGGCTTGTCTTCTGCAACACACTCCAGTATGGTTTACCAAACAACCACCTGGCACCGCTTCAATCCACAATACCCTAGCCCGCTAATTAAACTCAAACTGCCAATCTAATACAGCCTACCGATTCACATCACCTTATGCCTCACCCCTATTTCCTCTAGACTCTTGGACAGGGACCTCTTTCCTATTATATCATGGTATTGCTGTAAATAACTCATGACGCTGTGTGATAATATATGTGTTTATCTTTGTAAGTAATATATATCACTTTGTATACAGTAATATGTATTACCCTTGTATGTAATATATGATTGTTAATTTTAAGCACCACAGAAGTTGTTGGCACTTTATAAATCCATAATAATAATTTTAAAAAATGAAATGTTTGCACCATTATGTGTGGCTTGTAAAAATATGTGTGGCTTGTAAAAATATACAGAGTCCATTCAGAGTCCATTTCAGAGATAAAGGTGTTTAGCCTGAAAAAAATATAAATATACTTGCTCTTAGAGCAATGCCTCAAATTATATTTTGGGTCCTTTGGGGATATTTGCTGTATCTGTGTCTACCCATGCATGTGGCACACAGTCAGTTTCAGAATATGTGGGAGAATAATATTTAGTGAGTTTTTAAATTATTGTGTGGGTTTGGGCAAGATTTATTACTTTGAATGATCTTTTTTCTTAATTTTTTCAGAAAATCTTCTAAAAGCGTAAAATTCTGCAAATAGCTGTTTCCGGAATGCTGCATATAAATGGCTTTGTTACATGTAGTAAATTGATATTTAGAGGCTAGTTTTACTTATCATGTGGGTTATGGCAAGTTTTTATTTCTTCAGAAAATCTCCTAAAACATGAATTCTTCTGATCTGCACCCAGAATTCTGAACATATGAATTACAGCATGGCACCATTACATAGCTGAAGGTGTATAGATTCTAAAAATAAATAGTTTGTGTTATTTTTTAGATTTAGAGGTGTTTAGCTCCATTATTTCTGTGAAATTCACCCTTGATTTTGCTACATATTAATAAATGATTGCTATTATCGACATTTTGCTAATGCAGGATATCACAATGTTAAATAGCATTATTATTGCCGTATTTATTAGGAAGATTGTCCTACCCACAAAAAGTATTGCCATTGCAGTAGTATCGGTGATGTGGGGCAGCATTCATTGCTTGGAGTCTAGTACCACAGCGAAAAGATAAATGGCACTATAATATCTACCAAGACAAGGGCTGCAACTGAGAATTTGTATGTATGTATGTATATGTTTATTTATATAGCACCACTAGGGGACGCAAAAAAGGGGAAACAAAAAGTCATACAAAAGGGACAGTAAACGAATACATAAATATATAAATAAGTATGAGCATCACTAAATACTGTATACAAGTGCTTAAAACATGTAGCATGAGGAAAGAGGTCCCTGTCCCTTAGAGCTTACAATCTAATTAAGTGGGTAACATACAGAGACAGAGGAAAAGGTGGAAGTGCTAAAGTAATAACTGGTGCAGTGTCAACAGTCCTATGTTGTGCTGTCCTCAGAGAGATAGCTTGACAGTTTAGATTTAAACTTGTTTATTGAGGTTTCTTGACGTAAAGAGGGGAATAGAATTCCAGAGGACGGGAGCCAGAAGAGAATTTGACAACATTAGTGGGAATTTTAGCTGAAAGTATACAGTATGTGGAAATAATTGGAAAACAGAGAAAATCTAAACCTCAAATAGTGAACATCCGAAACCTTGAAAGCAATCATTGAATCTCGAATAGCGATCATAAGAACATCGGAAATCGCTGATACTATAGTCAGGGGAATGCCAAAACTTAAACAAATTTCCTACACAAAAGCTATTTTTGAGCTTCTGTACTTATATTCAAGTCTACTTTTGGTAACACGCAAATGTAGCCTTGAACATTCGTTAACCCTTTGAAAGTAGTGCGCCTATATACTTTTAAGAATTTATTGAAAGGACAGAAAGTTACGGGATCCAAGTCCCAAATGGATCCAAATGGAACTTCGGATCCAGGAGTTCTGATTCAGAACTGGGTTCGATTCAGACCCCGATCCCATCTTTAGTGGAAAATAGTCTAACATCCCCCTGGGATTTTATTTGTAATGGGAAACAATCCACAATGTACTAATACCTTCCAGGGACCCACTGACAGACTGCTAGATATATGGGAATGTATGGGATTTCACTACCTCAGACTTGGCAGTTTTTAAAGGCTGAACTTAACACAAAGAAACACTTAGCAATGTTTTATAAATATGATTGAGCTGTTACCGCTGTATCGTGATATGCGACAATAACCAAAGTGGCGATTGGTGGCGATAATGACTTTTCACCAACGGTAATTGACGCTTTATAAACTGCAATAATTTGGGTGAAAACTAAGGCAAATTTAAAAAAAAAAAAACTAAATAAATATGCCCTTTTTTCTCTTATTTATTGTTTTTGGAGAAAAAGGAAAATATAACAGATTTGATGAACATCTGTGTCCAGGGTATATAAAAAGCACAAAAATATAGACATTTTGTACCTTCTCATCATCCTCTATAACCATCTTAGCCATATTGTTTAATGGTCTTGCATCACAGGAGTATGCGTGTCTAAGTAGAGGGGACTGAACACATGCATGAAAAGAATGTTAGATATAGCGCAAAATAGATTATATACTTAACAATAATATATAGGTGGGGCTGTACATTAGGCAAAATGCGTTGTTTACTTCTGAAAGGGTTAAATTAGAAACACTAATTGGTAGAAAGAATTTGGGCATGCACTGTGAACAATTTTATTATTTTTGTGGAATTATATAGAGCCAAAGTCTACTTCCATAGTGCTTTACAATTAAATGTATTCATTTACACCAGGCCCTTTACAATCTAAGCACATTTATTTGACACATACAACCCCAGTATGTGGGGGAAACCGGAGTGCCTGGAGAAAACCAACCCAAGCCTAGAGAGAACATACAAACTCCACAGGAGTTCAGCACATGAAGGCATCAGTGCTAACCACCAAGCCACCATGCTTCCCACACATACGCAATGTCGATTTGTACATACAGGGAGAATTTATCAAGACCCCAACACAGGAAAGGGATATGATTTAAATGTGACAACAAATATGCAATTTCTGTGTTATGGTGTTATGAAATTTCCTAGAAGAATGTTTTGCTAACAAATATTTTATATTTCTTTAATAGTTACATCACTATTTGAAAAAACTTCAATATAAGATAAAAGAGAAACGCAGTCTAATCTTTCAGTATAATGGAGAGTTACTTATTGAATATGGAATCTATAATTGCTTCTTGGATCTTCAGCAAAAAAGTATAATGTCAATTCTTGGAATATTTATTTCGTGGGCACCATCATATTTTAAAATATTTATAGGATCATCAGAAAAAAAATGGATGACCAAGAATAAAAAGGTTAGAAAATGTTTCATTACCTTCCCATTAAAGTATATTTAAAACCCTACTATTAACAAATTAATTATAAATGAACATACATTTTTGGCAGCAGTTTCCAACCCCAGATGACTTCATCTTCTGATCTAGTACCTGTTAAAGGAGAATGGCCATATAGTGGATTATAGGCTAAATGCAGGATATATATATAAGAAACAACATAAATGCTAGGTATACACTTAATGGAATAGACATATATGTTAGAGGGAACTACAGCCAATTAGCAGGGGATCTTTTCTCTCATATAGGTGAACAAAGGATAGAGACCACAAAACCCCACTGTATGAACCTTGTAAGATTCCTTTACGTATATTTGTGAAACAGATTTTGTAACTAAGAAGGCTTCTTTGTTGTTGTCAGTACAAATCCCCCCAGCTTTTTGAGCATGCACACTTATTGGCCACACTCCCTGACCCCAGTATTCACTGTCTATATAGATGTCTCCACACCAATATTGAAGTCCCTGTTAAGACTTCAGGTTACCCTGCAGTTTATTTACCAGCCAGCATGAATTGGATACAGCTTTAAATATATTTAAACAAAAATTATGGAAAATACCTGTTCTGTGTCATCTCTGAGCTGTAACATTATTAGCTATTAGTTTCTAAGAAGCAAGCCTTCAGTTTCTTTGTTTTGATCATGTTAAGTGTACACTTAGCTGAGTATCACCCAGCAAAGGAGGATAATGGGAGCTGACCACTAGTTTACACAGGTTAATTACATGAATAAACACAATTAATAAGTTATTGAGACCATGGGCGCATCCCAGCATTCGAACTTTATATTGGTTTAAACAAGCATTATAATGTATTAACCCCGGTACGCTCACCCCAGGTGTTTGGTGGTTCGGATGCTTTTGCCCCTAACCCCTCACTGAGGAATACGCAGCTCTCAGTGGTATATTCCCAGTGTCAGCACCTTTTTCTGCATTAATTACCACGACATACATTTGGTGGGATACTACTCACCGCGTGGTCCTTCTGGTCCAGGTGCAGCCCACCCGGGACCCTTCGCCAGATCCGTAATCTCTACACAGGTAAGTAAAAGGTAAACAGCTGCTTCTCCCAGGCACAAAGTTATGCTGATGCTGCTGGTTTCATAAAAGTTACATCTTTATGTACAGTACACACAAAAAGCCTTACGTGTTTCAGACATAGTGCACGTCCTTAATCATAGGAAATGCCTATTATTTACATTAATCACCCAGCAGCCACAGCAAAGGGAGAGGTGAGACACAGCTTGTAGTATGTTGGTGAATGTGCTCTGTCTATTGGGATAATGTTGTCTGGAGACTTTATTTCCCCTATAACTTTCCTGCATTACGTCGATTATGTTTTATAAATTCTAATTAGAATTAGTTTAGTTATAATCTAACAGGAGATACTCCTAGGAGGTGATGGGTGGGTAGGGAACTCATTGTTTCAGCAAAACAATGTTACAGGAGATATAAATCCACATGAAATATTCAAATGGAACGTGTACCCAATGGAAACAATTGGTTGACTTATTATCTTATCAGAATTCTTTTGGCATGTTCTTGGGTGCCCACAAAGCTTCATCAGAGTCCCAGATGGGGTGGATGTGGCTCTGCGAGGCAGAAACCAGGTCACATCCCAGAGAGAAGTAATGGTCCCAGATAAGAAATGACTTTGGAACAATTAGACAAAATCGCAGTAAAAAAAATGGTGCAAGGTCAGGGCTGGCAGCAAGGTCCAGAAACGGTAAACAAAGCAGGGTCCACAACCAGGAATCAAATTAAGCTCACAAATTGCAGGTGCAAACCAGGAAGCTGATCAGACAAAATAGCTCTGAAAGGAACTGCCAAGGGGGCAGGGGGTTTAAATGATATGTACACTGGGAAATTAGGTTTTTTAATTACAGGAAACTATAATTTTTCCCAATTATCACTGTACAATGTTTTTTGTTGATCTGTCCCCTATTTCTTTAGATATCCAATCTGAAACATTTAAAATTTTTGCTGTCAATCAACTGCCTTAGTATCGTAAACTCTTCTGTCATATACAATTTTGCTGTACATAGAACAAGTACTGTATTGAATTCATGCAGCAACACAAACACATCAGAGTAAGTGCTGCTTGAAAGTATTCATTTATAGATTGAAATGAGGCAACATTACAGTGTATAATTCCTTTAAATACTGTAGGTTAATTCCAAGTAGCCATGTAATGAGAGAACCACATACACTATGTATATGTATTACCATTGCTAAAGAAATGAATAATAATAACAAAATAATAGAATAATTTAGCTATATTTACAAACTATTCGGTTTATTTTGGTTCCTTTTTCTCTCCTTATTAGACTCCCAAAGTTCAGTGCACGGACAGTTGTCTCCCCGGCTTCAGGAAAGCACCAAAGATGGGAGCCCAAGTCTGCTGCTATGATTGTGTCCCATGTTCTGAGGGAGAAATATCCAATGTTACTGGTATAATTGATAATAACATTATGTGCTGATGTTATTATTATTATTATTATTATTATTATTATTCATAAATAGTCCAAGGCAATGTTGTTACAAAAATGCACCCACAAGGTGTTGCTCTAATCAGTGGCATACCTACCTTAAAATCTATAAACACTAAAAGGACAACTGTACGGTTGTTACTCCACCCCTTTGTGGCCCAAGGCCAAACCAATGGGAAGATGTTCTGCAAGAAGTGCTTTTTTCCCACTGGAAGGATCCCAGACTGAGGAGAGGGTGTAGTTACAACCATACAGTTTTCCTTTAAAAATGTATCAAAAAATTATCACAAATTATCATTGAAGATGCTATAAAATTAAAAGGAGGCTCATAAGAATCAATGAAAGGACATATAAGCAGGAACACCTCTAGGGGGAGCAGTGCTGTTGTAAGCAGATTGCCTCTGGTGCTGCTCCCCTTACAATAGATGTCCATTGACTTCTATTATTCAGGTCAGGATCACCACGATTTACACTGTTTCATGGGTGTGGCCGTGAAAGTAAGTATTTAGTGCCTTAGGCTGTACTGTGTCTAATCTATACATCCTCTCAGTTTCCTTACATGAAATGTATTTTGCTCTATCTCAACCATTTTTGTAATGTTACTGGGTGTCATTCCATAGTGAAATGTAATGTTACTGGGTGTCCTTCCATAGTGAAATGTAATGTTACTGGGTGTCCTTCCATAGTGAAATGTAATGCTACTGGGTGTCATTCCATAGTGAAATGTAATGTTACTGGGTGTCTTCCATAGTGAAATGTAATGCTACTGGTGTGTCCTTTCCATAGTGAAATGTAATGCTACTGGGTGTCCTTCCATAGTGAATGTATGCTACTGGGTCTTCTATAGTGAAATGTATGTTACTGGGTGTCCTCCATAGTAAATGTAATGTTACTGGGTGTCCTTCCATGTGAAATGTAATGCTACTGGGTGTCCTTCCATAGTGAAATGTAATGCTACTGGGTGTCCTTCCATAGTGAAGTAATGCTACTGGGTGTCCTTCTATAGTGAATGTAATGTTACTGGGTGTCCTTCCATAGTGAAATGTAATGTTACTGGGTGTCCTTCCATAGTGAAATGTAATGCTACTGGGTGGCTTCCATGTGAAATGTAATGTACCTGGGTGTCCTTCCATAGTGAAATGTAATGCTACTGGGTGTCCTTCCCTAGTGAAATGTAATGTTACTGGGTGTCCTCTCCATAGTGAAATGTAATGTTACTGGGTGTCCTTCCATAGTGAAATGTATGTTACTGGGTGTCCTTCCAAAGTGAAATGTAATGTTACTGGGTGTCCTTCCATAGTGAAATGTAATGCTACTGGGTGTCCTTCCATAGTGAAATGTAATGCTACTGGGTGTCCTTCCATAGTGAAATGTAATGCTACTGGGTATCCTTCCATAGTGAAATGTAATGTTACTGGGTGTTCTTCCATAGTGAAATGTAATGCTACTGGGTGTCCTTCCATAGTGAAATGTAATGCTACTGGGTGTCCTTCCATAGTGAAATGTAATGTTACTGGGTGTCCTTCCATAGTGAAATGTAATGTTACTGGGTGTCCTTCCATAGTGAAATGTAATGTTACTGGGTGTCCTTCCATAGTGAAATGTAATGCTACTGGGTGACCTTCCATAGTGAAATGTAATGCTACTGGGTGTCCTTCCATAGTGGAATGTAATGTTACTGGGTGACCTTCCATAGTGAAATGTAATGCTACTGGGTGTCCTTCCATAGTGAAATGTAATGTTACTGGGTGTCCTTCCATAGTGAAATGTAATGTTACTGGGTGTCCTTCCATAGTGAAATGTATGTACTGGGTGTCCTTCCATAGTGAAATGTAATGCTACTGGTGTGTCCTTCCATAGTGAAATGTAATGCTACTGGGTGTCCTTCCATAGTGAAATGTAATGCTACTGGGTGTCCTTCCATAGTGAAATGTAATGCTACTGGGTGTCCTTCCATAGTGAAATGTAATGCTACTGGGTGTCCTTCCATAGTGAAATGTAATGCTACTGGGTGACCTTCCATAGTGAAATGTAATGTTACTGGGTGTCCTTCCATAGTGAAATGTATGCTACTGGGTGTCCTTCCATAGTGAAATGTAATGTTACTGGGGTCCTTCCATAGTGAAATGTAATGCTACTGGGTGGCTTCCATGTGAAATGTAATGCTACTGGGTGGCTTCCATAGTGAAATGTAAGTTACTGGGTGGGCCCCATGATGAAATGTATGCTAATGGTGGTGGCCTTCCATAGTGAAATGTAATGCTACTGGGTGGCCTCCATAGTGAAATGTAATGCTACTGGTGTGTCCTTCCATAGTGAAATGTAATGCTACTGGGTGTGTCCTTCCATAGTGAAATGTAATGCTACTGGGTGTCCTTCCATAGTGAAATGTAATGTTACTGGGTGACCTTCCATAGTGAAATGTAATGCTACTGGGTGTCCTTCCATAGTGAAATGTAATGCTACTGGGTGTCCTTCCATAGTGAAATGTAATGCTACTGGGTGTCCTTCCATAGTGAAATGTAATGTACTGGGGTGCCTTCCATAGTGAAATGTATGCTACTGGGTGTCTTCCATAGTGAAATGTAATGCTACTGGGTGTCCTTCCATAGTGAAATGTAATGCTACTGGGTGTCCTTCCAATAGTGAAATGTAATGCTACGGTGTCCTTCCATAGTGAAATGTAATGCTACTGGGTGTCCTTCCATAGTGAAATGTAATGTACTGGGTGTCCTCCATAGTGAAATGTAATGCTACTGGGGTGCCTTCCATAGTGAAATGTAATGCTACTGGGTGTCCTTCCATAGTGAAATGTAATGCTACTGGTGTCCTTCCATAGTGAAAGTTAATGCTACTGGGTGTCCTTCATAGTGAAATGTAATGTACTGGGTGTCCTTCCATAGTGAAATGTAATGTTACTGGGTGTCCTTCCATAGTGAAATGTAATGTTACTGGGTGTCTTCCATAGTGAAATGAATGCTACTGGGTTCCTTCCATAGTGAAATGTAATGTTACTGGGTATCCTTCCATAGTGAAATGTAATGTACGGTTCCTTCCATAGTGAAATGTAATGCTACTGGGTGCCTCCATAGTGAAAGTAATGCTACTGGGTGCCTTCATAGTGAAATGTAATGCTACTGGGTGTCCTTCCATAGTGAAATGTAATGCTACTGGTGGTGACTTCCATAGTGAATGTAATGCTACGGTGTCCTTCCATAGTGAAATGTAATGCTACTGGGTGCCTCCATAGTGAAATGTAATGCTACTGGGTGTCCTTCATAGTAAATGTAATGTACTGGGTGTCCTTCCATAGTGAAATGTAATGCTACTGGGTGTCCTCCATAGTGAATGTAAGCTACGGGTGTCCTTCCATAGTGAAATGTAATGCTACTGGTGTCCTTCCATAGTGAAATGTTGCTACTGGGTGTCCTTCCATAGTGAAATGTAATGCTACTGGGTGTCCTTCCATAGTGAAATGTAATACTGGTGTCCTTCCATAGTGAAATGTAATGCTACTGGGTGCTTCCATAGTGAAATGTAATGCTACTGGGTGTCCTTCCATAGTGATGAAATGTAATGTACTGGGTGCCTTCCATAGTGAAATGTAATGCTACTGGGTGTCCTTCCATAGTGAAATGTAATGCTACTGGGTGTCCTTCCATAGTGAAATGTAATCTACGGGTGGCCTTCCATAGTGAAATGTAATGCTACTGGGTGTCCTTCCATAGTGGAAATGTAATGCTACTGGGTGGCCTTCCATAGTGAAATGTAATGCTACTGGGGTCTTCCTTATAGTGAAATGTAATGCTACTGGGTGTCCTCCATAGTGAAATGTAATGCTACTGGGTGTCCTTCCATGTGAAGTAATGCTACGGGTGTCCTTCCATAGTGAAATGTAATGCTACTGGGTGTCCTTCCATAGTAAATGTAATGCTACTGGGTGTCTTCCATAGTGAAATGTAATGTATGGGTGTCCTTCAAGTGAAATGTAATGCTACTGGTGTCCTTCCATAGTGAAATGTAATGCTAATGGGTGTCCTTCCATAGTGAAATGTATGATTACTGGGTGTCCTTCCATAGTGAAATGTAATGCTACTGGGTGTCCTTCCATAGTGAAATGTAATGCTACTGGGTGTCCTTCCATAGTGAAATGTAATGTTACTGGGTGTCCTCATAGTGAAGTAATGTTACTGGTCCTTCCATAGTGAAATGTAATGTTACTGGGTGTCCTTCCATAGTGAAATGTAATGCTACTGGGTGCCTTCCATAGTGAAATGTAATGCTACTGGGTGTCCTTCCATAGTGAAATGTAATGTTACTGGGTGACCTTCCATAGTGAAATGTAATGCTACTGGGTGTCCTTCCATAGTGAAATGTAATGTTACTGGGTGTCCTTCCATAGTGAAATGTAATTACTGGGTGGTCCTTCCCTAGTGAATGTATGCTACTGGGTGTCCTTCCATAGTGAAATGTAATGCTACTGCGTCCTTCCATAGTGAATGTATGCTACTGGGCGTCCTTCCATAGTGAAATGTAATGCTAACTGGGCGTCCTTCCATGTTGAAACTGTAATGCTACTGGGGTCCTTCCATAGTGAAATGTAATGTTACTGGGTGTCCTTCCATAGTGAAATGTAATGCTACTGGGTGTCATTCCATAGTGAAATGTAATGTTACTGGGTGTCATTCCATAGTGAAATGTAATGCTACTGGGTGTCCTTCCATAGTGAAATGTAATGCTACTGGGTGTCCTTCCATAGTGAAATGTAATGCTACTGGGTGTCCTTCTATAGTGAAATGTAATGTTACTGGGTGTCCTTCCATAGTGAAATGTAATGTTACTGGGTGTCCTTCCATAGTGAAATGTAATGCTACTGGTGTCCTTCCATAGTTGAAATGTAATGCTACTGGGTGGTCTTCCAGGAAATGTAATGCTACGGGTGTCCTTCCATAGTGAAATGTAATGTTACTGGGTGTCCTTCCATAGTGAAATGTAATGTAACTGGGTGTCCTTCCATAGTGAAATGTAATGCTACTGGTGGCCTTCATAGTGAAATGTAATGTTACTGGTGTCCTTCCATAGTGAAATGTAATGCTACTGGGTGTCCTTCCATAGGGAAATGTAATGTTACTGGGTGTCCTCCCATAGTGAATGTAATGCTACTGGTCCTCCATAGTGAATGTATGGTACTGGTGTCCTTCCATAGTGAAATGTAATGTTACTGGGTGTCCTTCCATAGTGAAATGTAATGCTACTGGGTGTCCTTCCATAGTGAAATGTAATGCTACTGGGTGTCCTTCCATAGTGAAATGTAATGCTACTGGGTGTCCTTCCATAGTGAAATGAATGTTACTACTGGGTGTCTTCCATAGTGAAATGTAATGCCTGGTGTCCCTTCCATAGTGAAATGTAATGCTACTGGGTGTCCTTCCATATGAAATGTAAGTTCTGGGTCCTTCCATAGTGAAATGTAATGCTACTGGGTGTCCTTCCTAGTGAAATGTAATGTTACTGGGTGTCCTTCCATAGTGAAATGTAATGCTACTGGGTGTCCTTCCATAGTGAAATGTTGCTACTGGGTGTCCTTCCTAGTGAAATGTAATGTTACTGGGTGACCTTCCATAGTGAAATGTAATGCTACTGGGTGTCCTTCCATAGTGAAATGTAATGTTACTGGGTGTCCTTCATATTGAAATGTAAGTCACTGGGTGTCCTTCCATAGTGAAATGTAATGCTACTGGGTGTCCTTCCATAGTGAAATGTAAGGCTACTGGGTGTCCTTCCATAGTAAATGTAATGCTACTGGTGTGTGTCCTCTTCCATAGTGAAATGTAATGCTACTGGGTGTCCTTCCATAGTGAAATGTAATGCTACTGGGTGTCCTCCATAGTGAAATGTAATGCTACTGGTGTCCTTCCATAGTGAAATGTAATGCTACGGGTGCCTTCCATAGTGAATGTAATGACTGGTGTCCTTCCATAGTGAATGTAATGCTACTGGGGGTCCTTCCATAGTGAAATGTAATGTTCCTGGGTGTCCTTCCATAGTGAAATGTAATGCACTGGGTGGCCTTCCATAGTGAAATGTAATGCTACTGGTGGCCTTCCATAGTGAAATGTAATGTACTGGGTGGCCTTCCATAGTGAAATGTAATGCTACTGGGTGTCCCTAGTGCCGGGTGGACCTCCATAGTGAAATGTAATGCTACTGGTGCCTTCCATAGTGAAATGTAATGCTACTGGGTGTCCTTCCATAGTGAAATGTAATGCTACTGGGGGTCCTTCCATAGTGAAATGTAATGCTACTGGGTGTCCTTCCATAGTGAAATGTAATGTTACTGGGTGCCTTCCATAGTGAAATGTAATGCTACTGGTGTCCTTCCATAGTGAATGTAATGCTACTGGGTGTCCTTCCATAGTGAAATGTAATGCACTGGGTCCTTCCATAGTGAAATGTATGCTACTGGTGTCCTTCCATATGAAATGTAATGCTACTGGTTGTCCTTCCATAGTGAAATGTAATGCTACTGGGTGTCCCTTCACATAGTGAATGTAATGTTACTGGGTGTCCTTCCAAAGTGAAATGTAATGCTACGGGTGTCCTTCCATAGTGAAATGTAATGCTACTGGGTGTCCTTCCATATGAAATGTAAGCTACTGGTGTCCTTCCTAGTGAAATGTAATGCTACTGGGTGTCCTTCCATAGTGAAATGTAATGTTACTGGGTGTCCTTCCATAGTTGAAATGTAATGCTACTGGTTCCTTCCATAGTGAAATGTAATGCTACTGGTGTCCTTCCTAGTGAATGTAATGCTACTGGGTGTCCT
Organism: Hymenochirus boettgeri; assembly: GCA_019447015.1. Taxonomy (NCBI): domain Eukaryota; kingdom Metazoa; phylum Chordata; class Amphibia; order Anura; family Pipidae; genus Hymenochirus; species Hymenochirus boettgeri. The sequence goes on from CM033469.1 coordinate 9,137,689, forward strand.
TCTATGTGAAATGTAGTGAACTGGTGTCCTTCCTAGTGAAATGTAATGTTACGGGTGTCCTCCTAGTTGAAATGTAATTTCTCTACGGTTATCCTTCCATAGTGAAATTGTAATTTACTGGGTTCCTTCCATAGTAAATGTAATGCTACTGGGTGTCCTTCCATAGTGAAATGTAATGCTACTGGTGCTTCCATAGTGAAATGTAATGCTACTGGGTGTCCTTCCATAGTGAAATGTAATGCTACTGGTGTCCTTCCATAGTGAAATGTAATGCTACTGGGTGTCCTTCCATAGTGAAATGTAATGCTACTGGGTGTCCTTCCATAGTGAAATGTAATGCTACTGGGTGACCTTCCATAGTGAAATGTAATGCTACTGGTGTCCTTCATAGTGAAATGTAATGTTACTGGGTGTCCTTCCATAGTGAAATGTAATGTCTACTGGGTGTCCTTCCATAGTGAAATGTAATGCTACTGGTTTCCTCATAGTGAAATGTAATGCTACTGGGTGTCCTTCCATAGTGAAATGTAATGCTACTGGGTGTCCTTCCATAGTGAAATGTAATGCTACTGGTTGTCCTTCCATAGTGAAATGTAATGCTACTGGGTGTCCTTCCATAGTGAAATTAATGCTACTGGGTCCTTCTATGAAATGTAATGCACTGGGTGTCCTCCATAGTGAAAGGTAATGCTACTGGTGCCCTTCCATAGTGAAATGTAATGCTACTGGGTTCCTTCCATAGTGAAATGTAATGCTACTGGGTGGCCTTCCATAGTGAAATGTAAGCTACTGGGTGGCCTTCCATAGTGAAATGTATGCTACGGGTGTCCTTCATAGTGAAATGTATGCTACTGGGTGGCCTTCCATAGTGAAATGTAATGCTACTGGGTGTCCTTCCATAGTGAAATGTAATGCTACTGGGTGTCCTTCCATAGTGATGTAATGCTACTGTGTCCTTCCATAGTGAAATGTAATGTCTACTGGGTGTCCTTCCATAGTGAAATGTAATGTACTGGTGTCCTTCCATAGTGAAATTAATCTATCTGGTGTCCTTCCATAGTGAAATGTAATGTTACTGGGTGTCCTTCCAAGTGAAATGTAATGCTACTGGTGTCCTTCCATAGTGAAATGTAATGCTACTGGGTTCCTTCCATAGTGAATGTAATGCTACTGGGTGTCCTTCCATAGTGAATGTAATGCTACTGGGTGTCCTCTCATAGTGAAATGTAATGCTACTGGGGTCCTTCCAAGTGAAATGTAATGTTACTGGGTGTCCTTCCATAGTGAAATGTAATGGTTCTACTGGTATCCTTCCATAGTGAAATGTAATGTACTGGGTTCCTTCCATGTGAAATGTAATGCTACTGGTGACCTTCCATAGTGAAATGTAATGCTACGGGTGTCCTTCCATAGTGAAAATGTATGTTACTGGGTGCCTTCCATAGTGAAATGTAATGCTACTGGGTGTCCTTCCATAGTGAAATGTAATGTTACTGGGTGTCCTTCCATAGTGAATGTAATGTTACTGGGTGTCCTTCCATAGGAGAATGTGTAATGCTACTGGTGTCCTTCCATAGTAAATGTAATGCTACTGGGGTCCTTCCATAGTGAAATGTAATGCTCGTGGGGTCCTTCCTAGTGAAAGTATGCTACTGGGCGTCCTTCCATATGGAAATGTAATGCTACTGGGTGCGTCCATAGTGAAATGTAATGCTACTGGGTGTCCTTCCATAGTGAAATGTAATGCTATCTGGGTTCTAGTGCTTTCTATGGTGGTCCTTCCATAGTGAAATGTAAGTCAATGTACTACTGGGTGTCCTTCCATAGTGAAATGTAATGCTACTGGGGTCCTTCCATAGTGAAATGAATGCTACGGGTGTCCTTCCATAGTGAAATGTATGATGTATATCTGGATTCCTTCCATAGTGAAATGTAATGCTACTGGGTGTCCTTCCATAGTGAAATGTAATGTTACTGGGTGTCCTTCCATAGTGAAATGTAATGTTACTGGGTATCCTTCCAAAGTGAAATGTAAAATGAAAAAAATTGCTCTAAAATTTCACCCTTTCTGGTCTGGTAATGGCCGACACTAGAGAGCAATTTCTCCACACCTACCACAATGAATAAGGCAATGACTACCATCCCACATCACAGCAATACTTTTCTGTATCGTTCGGTAACCCTCAACTTGGCTGTAACCCTCGAATGTTGTTTGTGCAAAACCCTACAATTGCCCGCTCGTGTTTAGGAAGTGTTTTAACAAGTTTTGGTGATAGTGACATGTTCCCCAGACCATTTCCCAGGTGCCACAGCCATTTATAGTAAGTTACCATTTAGTTTAGCTGTAAATCTCCCGGACTTTTCCAACTTTCACTCCCCCATTGACTTTAACCCTTTCCCTGCCACAGATTGTATATTCACGATCTGTGCAGTGAATACTCAAACTGCCACAGATCGTGAATATACGATCTGTGGCTTCCCCCCTCCCAAAATGTTTTTCCCCCCTGCTAGGGCCGATCGGGGGGCAGCATTCAACTGCCCCCCTAGCCCCCTCGATCCCCCCTCGGTTTGGTCCAAATTCGAGGGGGGGATCAGGAGATATCCCTACCTTTTCCTGCATCAGCCGGTCCCACGAGGAGGAAGTGAGGAGGAGCTCTTCAAAGACCGAAAGGGAGACCCCTGTGACTCACAGAACTTCCTCCTTCACCGGGGTCTTCCCTTAGAGTGGTGTAAGACACCTAGTGGTCTAGTGGAGGTACTGCAGCCTGATCTCCATTTAGATCATGCTGCAGTACCTGGTATAGCAAAAGCTGTCAAGCTGACAGCTGTACTATACATTTTGTGAATGGAACTCAAAGTTCCATTCACAAATAGGATTTTTTCTAAGTCTTTGCTACTTAGCGAAGACTTAGAAAAAAAATGGGGACAGAGATCAAAATTTGGTGATCACTTCTGATCACCAAATTATTGATCTTTGCCAATGAATGAAAAATTACTTCCTGGAAAATGATTTCCGGGAAGTGATTTTTCCGATCGGATTTCGAATTGGAAAACGGGCATTTATGCCCGTATTCCAAGTTCGGTATCATTCCCTAAGATGATTTGATGATCATCTTTGGGAATGATCCCCCAAAAAAAGGGGAAATGCACACAAAAAAAATCTTAAAGTGATACACACACCTTTTTTTTTTTTTTTACCCTAAAACTATAAATTAGCAAAAAACTTTGTCTTCTCCAAGCTTCCCAATGTCCCAGGTGATATCGGTAAAGTAAACGCGGATCATTTATTTGTTGGATTTCAAGGGAAACTAAGCCTATTTTAGTAGGAAATTTTGCAGAGGTACCAAAAAAAGACCGTATTGATTTTTTAGGATCAGTAAAGTGTGCAAAAACTTAGTACTCTCCGTACTAACTGGTTTTCCACTAAAAGGGGGAGTGGGGATAGGGGTGGGGGGTGGGTTGTGGCGTTTTTTAATTTTTTCTTGTAATTGCAATTGCGCATGGATCCCATTTGAGCTAGTTGGTGGCCCCGTCTCTGTTTGCACCCACCCTTATGGCATACCATTTGATTCAGGACATTTGGGAGATTGCCGTTTAGTGGGTTTTTTACTTGCCGAGTGGGTTTAGGTAGGATTTCAACCATTGAGTCCTCTTATTTTATTTTTTCACAAAATCTCCTAAAAGCACGGAGTTCTATGGATAACAGCGCCTGGAATTCTTCATGTATATATGAAAGCATGATACCATCACGTAGCTGAAGGTATGTAGCTTCCAAAAATATATAGTTTGTGGGGGGTATTTCCAAGTTGATTAGGCTGTTCAAATTACAGAACACTTTGATTTTTTTCTTGTAATTGGACTTGTGCATGCGTCCAATTTGAGCTAGTTGGTGGCCATGTCCCTGTGTACATCCACGCATATGGCATACCGTTTGATTCAGGGCATTTGGAAGATTGATAATTGACAAGTTTTTTTTACATGACATGGAAATTTGCCATGATTTTTAACTTTGAATTGTATTTTTATACATTTTTCCTGAAAATCTGGTAAAAAAGTGAAATTTTACATGAAACTGCGCTCATACCATTGGTGGTATGCATTAAGGAATCACACCATTGTGTAGCTGAAGATGTGTAGATTCCAAAAATATATAGTTTGGGGGGGTATTTCTAATATAGAGGGGTGTTTAGTCTGACAAATCTGAAAAGTTGCTGTAATTGGGCCATTGTTCATTGGCTCACTTTGTGGCTAGTTGATTCCACGTTTGCGTGTGTAACCATACATAGGGCATACCGTTTGATTCAGGACATTTGGAAGATTGATATTTGGTAACTTTTTTTTACATTACTTGTGATTTTGGCATGATTTCTACCTTTGAGAGTGTTTTTTTCCAAATTTTTTAGAAAATCTGCTAAAACTGTGAACTTCTACGAAGAACTGCGCCCACACCATTGATGGTACGAATGAACAAACTACAGAATTTCGTAGATAAAGGTGTGTGGATTTGAGAAATATATGGTTTGTGGGGGTTGTTTTGTGGGGAAAAATTGCAGACTGTTCAAATTCAGATTTGGCTGAATATTTTTGCTGTTTCTGAGCCATTGTGCATCTGTTTCACTGTGTGCTTTTGACTTCCACGTCCACGTGTGTAACCACACATATGGCCTACCGTTTGATTCAGGACATTGGGAGATTGATATTTAGTAACTTTTTTTTACATTCCATGAGGTTTTTGGCATGTTTCTACCTTTGAAGTTGTTTTTGTTCATTTTTTCAGACAAATGCGAACTTCTATGAAGAACTGCGCCCCCACCATTGATGGTATGAATGAACAAACTACAGTGTTACATATGTGAAGTGTGGTAAATTCAGGAATATATAGTTTGTGGGGGTTATTTCTAAGTTACAGGGGTTGTTTTGTGGAAAAAACTGTAGACTGTCCAAATTCGGAGTTGGCTAAATATTTTCGCTGTTTCTGAGCCATCGTGCATTGTCTCACCTTGTGGTTTCGCTTCCAAGTCGCGTGTGTACCACACATATGGCATCCCGTTTGATTCAGGACATTTGGGGATGTATTATATTTAGTAACTTTTTAGATTCAGAGGTTTTGGCATGATTTTACCTTTTGAAGTTGTTTTTGTTCATTGTTTCCGAAATGCGAACTTCTCGAAGAATTGCGCCCACGCCATTGATGGTATGAATGAACATACTACAGTGTTACATAGCTGAAGGTGTGTAGATTTCAGGATATATAGTTTGTGGGGGTTATTTCTAAGTTACGGGGTGGTTTTGTGGAAAAAACTGCAGAATGTCCAAATTCGGATTGGCTAAATATTTTCGCTGTTTCTGAGCCATCGTGCATTGTCTCACTTGGGCTTTTCACTTCACGTCCGCGTGTGTAACCACACATATGGCATACCGTTTGATTCAGGACATTTGGAGATTGATATTTAGTAACTTTTTTTAGATTCATGAGGTTTTGGCATGATTTCTACCTTTTGAAGTGTTTTTTGTTCATTTTCAGACAAATGCGAAACTCTATGAGAACTGCCGCCCACACCATTGATGGTATGATGAACAAACTACAGTGTTACAATAGCTGAAGGTGGTGAATTTCAGGAATATATAGTTTGTGGGGGTTATTCTAAGTTACAGGGGTTGTTTGTGGAAAAAACTGTAGACTGTCTAAATTCGAGATTGGCTAAATATTTTCGCTTTCTGAGCCATCGTGCATTGTCTCACCTTGTGGCTTTCGCTCCACGTCCGCGTGTGTAACCACATATATGGCATACCGTTTGATTCAGGACATTTGGGAGATTGATATTTAGAACTTTTTTTTTACATTCCATGAGGTTTTGGCATGATTTCTACCTTTTGAAGTTGTTTTTTGTTCATTGTTTCAGACAAATGCGAAAATTCTACGAAGAATTGCGCCCACGCCATTGATGTATGAATGAACATACTACAGTGTACATAGCTGAAGGTGTGTAGATTTCAGGAATATATAGTTTGTGGGGGTTATTTCTAAGTTACGGGGGTGTTTTGTGGAAAAACTGCAGACTGTCCAAATTCGGAATTGGCTAAATATTTTCGCTGTTTCTGAGCCATCGTGCATTGTCCACTTTGTGGTTTTCACTTCCACGTCCGCGTGTGTAACACACACATATGGCATACCGTTGATCAGGACATTTGGGAGATTGATATTTAGTAACTTTTTTTTAGATTCCATGAGGTTTGGGCATGATTCTTACCTTTTGAAGTTGTTTTTTGTTCATTTTTCAGACAAATGCGAACTTCTATGAAGAACTTGCGCCACACCATTGATGGTATGAATGAACAAACTACAGTGTTACATAGCTGAAGGTGTGTAAATTTCAGGAATATAGTTTGGGGGTTATTTCTAAGTTACAGGGGTTGTTTGTGGAAAAAAACTGTAGACTGTCTAAATTCGGAGTTTGCTAAATATTTTCGCTGTTTCGAGCCATCGTGCATTGTCTCACCTTGTGGCTTTTCGTTCCACGTCCGGTGTGTACACACATATATGGCATACGTTGATTCAGGACATTGGGAGATTGATATTTATGTAACTTTTTTTACATTCCATGAGGTTTTGGCATGATTTCTACCTTTTGAAGTTGTTTTTTGTTCATTTTTCAGACAAATGCGAACTTCTATGAAGAACTGCGCCCACACCATTGATGGTATGTGACAGGTGGTCACCCAGGGTCCCTAATATAGTTGATAATAATGTATAAATTATGCCCTAATCAGATATATCTAATTAATGGCCAAAGAGTTAAAATGGTTAGGACTACAAGGCTCTAGAGGTATTGGACTATAATGCTCTAGAGGTGTAGACTACCAGCTCTAAAGCTATTGTTTAGAACAAAGTTTAAATGGAGGAGATCTGGGAACTAAGGGTATTCTGGGGAAATCTGGATACAAGGAATATGGGAGTACAAGGCTGGAGGTGAAGGGGTTTAAAGTTATAGGTTCCACATCTCCTTAATGAAAACACATATAGTGCTGGGAGGGACACAATACCTCTTCTGATAGGTCTCTTTGTTTCCGAATGTACGCCTAAGATGTGTTGTGAATTATGTAACATTCCTTAGTGTGAGTAATTTGCCTATATAAACCAGTGAAAGGTCTCTGCTTAAGGGGGGCTACTGACATACACAGGATCTGTCAGTAGTCTTGCATATGCAATAAAGGACCTCCTTCTTTTATCAATTTGGTCTCTAGAAGTGACATTATTATTATTATTCCTGGGGTGACAAACAGGTACCCTGGTCAGACTGACAATCAGTATGAATGAACAAACTACAGTGTTACATAGCTGAAGGTGTGTAAATTTCAGGAATATATAGTTTGTGGGGGTTATTTCTAAGTTACGGGGGTGTTTTGTGCAAAAAACTGTAGACTGTCCAAATTCGGAGTTGGTAAATATTTCGCTGTTTCTAGCCATCGTGCATGTCTCACCTTGTGGCTTTTCGCTTCCACGTCCCGTGTGTAACCACACATATGGCATACCGTTGATTCAGGACTTTGGGAGATGATATTTAGTACTTTTTTTTACATTCCTGAGGTTTTGGCATGATTTCTACCTTTTGAAGTTGGTTTTTTGTTCATTGTTTCAGACAAATGCGAACTTCTTGAAGAACTGCGCCCACACCATTGATGGTATGTGACAGGTGGTCACCCAGGGTCCCTAATATAGTGATAATAATGTATAATTATGCCCTAATCAGATATATCTAATTAATGGCCAAAGAGTTAAAATGGTAGGACTACAAGGCTCTAGAGGTATTGGATATAATGCTCTAGAGGTGTAGGACTACCGGCTCTAAAGCTATTGTTTAGAACCAAAGTTTAAACGGAGGAGATCGGGAATAAGGGTATTCTGGGGGGAAATCTGATCAAGGAATATGGGGAGTACAAGGCTGGAGTGAGGGGTTTAAAGTTATAGGTTCCACATCTCCTTAATGAAAAACACATATAGTGCTGGAGGGGACACAATACCTCTTCTGATAGGTCTCTTTGTTTCATGAATCTACGCCTAAGATGTGTTGTGAATTATGTAACATTCCTTAGTGTGATGTAATTTTGCCTATATAAACCAGTGAACAGGTCCTGTTAAGGGGGGTACTGACATACACAGGATCTGTCAGTAGTCTCTGCATATGCAATAAAGGACCTCCTTCTTTATCAATTTGGTCTCTAGAAGTGACATTATTAATATATTCTGGGGTGACAAACAGGTACCCTGGTCGGACTGACAATCATATGATGAACAAAACCAGTGTTACATAGCTGAAGGTGTGTAAAAATTCAGGAAATATAGTTTGTGGGGGTTATTTCTAAGTTACGGGGGTGTTTTGTGCAAAAAACTGTAGAATGTCCAAATTCGGAGTTGGCTAAATATTTTTCGCTATTTCTGAGCCATCGTGCATTGTCTCACTTTGTGGCTTTTCGCTTCCACGTCCGCGTTGTGTAAACCACACATATGGCATACCGTTTGATTCAGGACATTTGGGAGATTGATAATAGTAACTTTTTTTTAGATTCCATGAGGTTTTGGCATGATTTCTACCTTTTGAAGTTGTTTTTTGTTCATTTTTCAGACAAATGCGAACTTCTACGAAGAATGCGCCCACGCCATTGAGGTATGATATGAACATATACAGTGTTACATAGCTGAAGGTGTGTAGATTTCAGGAATATATAGTTTTGTGGGGGTTAGTTCTAAGTTACGGGGGTGGTGTTTTGTGGAAAAAACTGCAGACTGTCCAATTCGGAATTGGCTAAATATTTTCGCTGTTTTGATGCCATCGTGCATTGTCTCACTTTGTGGCTTTTCACTTCCACGTCCGCGTGTTGTAACAACACATATGGATACCGTTGTTCAGGACATTGGGAGATTGATATTTAGTAACTTTTTTAGATTCCATGCGTCCGGTGGTATTGCATTTTGATCGAAACTAACCTCACTCATAAAATCCTGGGGTGTTTAGTTTCTAAAAATATCTCACTTGTGGGGATATTTAAGTAATTTGGAAGAATATTCTATGTTAACTGTCAGTAGTGGTTTATACATACAATCTCACTTGTGGGGATATATAGTTAATTTGGTAGATATTCTATGATAACTGTCAGTAGTGGTTAAATTACAATATCACTTGTGGGGATATTATGAGTTAATTTGGTAGATATTCATGTTAACTGTCAGTAGTGGTTATACATTACAATCTCACTTGTGGGGATATTTTGAGATAATTTGGTAGAATTCTATGTTAACTGTCAGTAGTGGTTATACATTACAATCTCACTTGTGGGGATATATTAGTTAATTTGGAAGAATTCTATGTACTGTCAGTATGGTTATACATTACAATCTCACTTGTGGGGATATTATAGTTAATTTGGTATATATTCTATGATAACTGTCAGTAGTGGTTATACATTACAATCTCACCCGTGGGGATATTTTAGTTAATTTGGTAGATATTCTTTATTAACTGTCAGTAGTGATTATACATTACAATCTCACTTGTGGGGATATTTTAGATAATTTGGTAGATATTCTATGATAACTGTCAGTAGTGGTTATACATTACAATCTCACCTGTGGGGATATTTTAGTTAATTTGGTAGATATTCTTTATTAACTGTCAGTAGTGATTATACATTACAATCCACTTCGTGGGGCGGATATTATAGTTAATTTGGTAGATATTCTATGATAACTGTCAGTAGTGGTTATACATTACAATCTCACTTGTGGGGATATTTTAGTTAATTTGGTAGATATTCTATGTTAGCTGTCAGTAGTGGTTATACATTACAATCTCACTTGTGGGGATATTATAGTTAATTTGGTAGATATTCTATGTTAGCTGTCAGTAGTGGTTATACATTACAATCTCACTTGTGGGGATATTATAGTTAATTTGGTAGATATTCTATGTTAACTGTCAGTAGTGGTTATACATTTGCAAATTTTTCATTTTTTTACATATTTTACCCATAATTCCAGTAAAATTTCCAGAAAAGTTACAAAATTCTGTTACCATGTTAAAGTACACTTTGTGCTGAAAAAAACAATGTATAATATTCCTGATTTACTGCAAGGTTTCCTACTGTAAAATTAGTCTAAAGCGATTGAGGGCAAAATCCTGAAAATTCTTCTGGCAGTTAACGCAAAAAAAAAATGAAAATCTCCTGGCAGTGAAAGGGTTAATGGGTCCGAATTCGAACTTTCAAACTTTATCTGAAATTCGTAAACGGACCGAACTTTATGAAGTTTAGCCATCTCTAATTAGTAACTCTCACATCTATTACCACTGGCATAAAAAGGATATACATATGTGCATCTCCAAGAAAGTACCTGTTATTTGTATATGCCTACTTTTTACCTATTAGACAGAAAACATTTATATGTCAAATTTAATCCTTTGGGGTTTAGAATATCAAATGTATAAATCCAATGGGATCTTTTCTACAGAAGAACGTCATTCCAGTCACACTCTTTTAATGGTGGTATATAGTCATTGGCAAGATAATGCGCTTTTAGAAAATGTGTGGCAACAGGAGGGCCCTACTCCTTTCTCTATGTGACTCCTTGACTGCTCTTTCCATATGACAGATTGATGTCTCTCTTGTGTTTATGCAGGCTAGAAAACATGGGGAAAACAAAATATTGAGCTAGAGTCCATATGGAGCATGACATATCCTGGAAAAACATAAGAATGTATCCCTAGTGTTAAGACACTTCAAAATGAAAGGTCATGATGCTGCACGAGTGAGATGGCTGATATTTAAGGTGGTAAAGTGATCCTCCATGGGAGGTAATTATGAGAATAAATTGCTCCAAAGAGAGGGTTTCTAGGGAATTTGATTTTCTTTTCTCCTTTAAGGTCAATCCTGGATATAGTTATTTTGCCTTAGCAAAATTCACATCTATTGATATGTCAGTATTTTAATCCCTTTTGACTCATAAAATCTAATCAAAAGAAGTAGAAGGAAAGAAAAGAACACGAATACCAACAGTGAAGGTGAAAAGCAAGACAGGAGAAAGAACATGGTCATCCCATATGTAGCAGGGGTCTCCGAGAAATTAAGAAGAATTTTCAAAAAACATCGTATCCCTGTCTGCTTTAAACCGAACAACACACTGAGGCAGCAATTGGTACATCCGAAAGACCCAATACCAAAACACAAGAAAAGCGACATCATATATGCAGTGCAGTGCAGTGAAGAATGCTCTGATTTGTATGTGGGGGAGACCAAACAGCAACTGCATCAACGTATGGCCCAGCACAGAAGAGCCAATTCCTCGGGTCAGGACTCAGCCGTGTATCTGCATCTTAAGGATAAAGGACATACCTTTGAAGATTGTAATGTTAACATACTGGCGAAGGAACGTGACTGGTTCAAGAGAGGTGTTAAGGAGGCCATTTATGTGAAAATAAAGAAACCAAGCCTAAATAGAGGTGGGGGGGTTCGACACCAACTGTCTGCCATGTACAATGCTGTTTTAACACCTTACTCTGGGCGTTCCTATAACACCTCTTAGCCACTATCCTATCACACCCTTAACACCTGGCTGTGATATGCTAATTGGGATTTTCCAGGGTACATAAGTGCCACAGATTCTTGTACAAGTCATTCTGAATTGAGAAAGCCAGTCGGATGACTAGCGAAACGTCTTCAAGAACTACATTTCAAGTCCAGTTGATCTAATTGAATACAACAGATATAAAATCTAATCAAGTTTGTTTGATCAATTTCTTATAAATCTACTAGCAAAATACCCGCGCTTGGCAGCGGAGATGTATTGAAATAACGTTTTTAGTAAGAAAGCAATAATGTATCAAGATTGCTGTAATCACTCGGCACTTGATATATTAAAGAAAGACAATTCAATAAGCTTTACGATAATGCTACACTCATTAACTTTAATTTAATATTATATTTTTTATTGAACTACGAAATTTTGGTGAAAATAACCCCCACCACCCCTCCCCGTCCGCCCCCAATACCCCCCACTATTCCTCTCTGTCCACCCTCCAAACCCTTCCCCTTACACCTCAGCCAGTCCCCGCACACACCCTGAATTTTTGGTAAAAATGGGTCCAGCCGTTAGTGTGCAGGAGTTCAAAATTCTATTCCCCCCCATTCACCCCCACCCTAAAAAAATATTTTGTTAACCTTTTACTGGTAAAGGAGTATATGCATACCAAATTTGGTTGAAATTGGACCAACCAGTCTGTGCAATGTCAGATACTCACCGTTACAAGTGCAATGTCAGATACTCACCGTTACAGGAGGAATGTCGAAACGAAACCTGCTTAACTTTTGTAAGTAAGGTGCAATGAATGCGCCTGCCAAATTTAAGCCGTATGCCTCCACGGCAAGTTGGAGAATTAGTGATGAGTGAGTGAGTGAGTGAGTAAGTGAGAGCTTTGCCTTTTCGAAACGAAACCTGGTTAACTTTTGTAAGTAAGGTGCAATGAATGAGCCTGCCAAATTTAAGCCATCTGCCTCCACGGCAAGTTGGAGAATTAGTGATGAGGGAGGCAAGTTGGAGAATTAGTGATGAGTGAGTGAATGAGTGAGGACGGCAAGTTGGAGAATTAGTGATGAGTGAGTGAGTGAGTGAGGGCTTTGCCTTTTCGAAAAGAAACATGCTTAACTTTTGTAAGTAAGGTGCAATAAATCAGCCTGCCAAATTTAAGCCGTCTGCCTCCACGGCAAGTTGGAGAATTAGTAGTGAGTGAGTGAGTGAGTGAGTGAGGGCTTTGCCTTTTCGAAACGAAACCTGCTTAACTTTTGTAAGTAAGGTGCAATGAATGAGCCTGCCAAATTTAAGCCGTCTGCCTCCACAGCAAGTTAGAGAATTAGGGGCATATTTATAAAGGAACGAAAATAGCGACAAAAAATTACCGCCGCACATCGTGGCCGCGAAAATAGCGCTATCGCCGTATTTATAACGGCGAGCGCCATTCCCGCGATATGTATCGCGGCCGCGATGTGTTGCGGTAATTTTAAGCCCCTTTGCGGCGATACTGTATACTGTTCAGCGGAACTTAGAAACCAGCAATTTTGAATTGGAACTGAGTTTAAAACAAACCCGAAACCTATCTCTGATTTTGAGTGTCATATTTATTTAAGCCAATTGTATTTGTATAAGTATTTTAGAATAACTTACTGTCATTCTACAGTATTTCTTCTGCAGGCAAAAATCAATCTTGTCCTAATTAGAGATGGGACCCGTATCTGACACTAAACCCCTCGGACGTTCCGTCCGGACAGATTGTTCGGATTTCGGGACTTCGGACTGTATTTTCCAGATTTACCAAACGTTCAAGGTTATTTTCGGTAACCTTCGAAAATAACCTTGAATGTTCAACAACCCTCGAAAAAATGATCGGAAACTCAAAAGTAGTTTTCGATCATATTTTAGAGGGTTACAGAACGTTCAAGGTTATTTTCAGTGACCCTTGAAAATATGCTCCGAACCCGCAAAAGTAAGTTCCATTTTCGGATCTTCTGGGTTTTTTCCGAGTTTTCAGAACAAAAGTTTCAGCCATCTATAATGCTCTTTAATTTCTACAATGCTACAGTACTGTGGCAGTGGCAGTGGAAAAAATGGCAACAAATACTGTATGTACAGGGTGTTTATATAGTTTTATTGGTTTTATTATTAAACAATTTCTTACAGACAGTGAAAACTGCATCAGGTGCCCAGGAAATGAATGGCCCAATGAGAGAAAAAACCAATGCATTGCAAAAATGGAAGAATATCTGTCATTCACAAATGATATGTCATTGTTCTTTTCATCCTCTTCTATTTTATTTATCTGTATAACAATTATTATTATGGGAGTTTTCATTGCCAACAGGGACACCCCCATCATTAGAGCCAACAACAGGAACCTCAGCTTCCTCCTCCTTGTCCTCCATCAAGCTGAGCTTCCTTAGTGTGTTTCTGTTCCTCGGTCGCCCTGTGAATATAACCTGCATGTTACGTATAATCACTTTTGGAATCACCTTCTCCATAGCTGTCTCTTCTCTCCTGGCCAAGACTATCATGGTTTACATTGCATTCAAAGCCACCAAGCCTGGGAGCTCATGGAGGAAATGGGTGGGAGCCAAACTGTCCAATTCTGTAGTCTTGATCTGTTCATCCATTCAAATAATAATCTGTATTACTTGGTTGGCCATTTCTCCTCCCTATCAGGATATGGACATTCACACTTACCCTGGAACAATCATCATTCAGTGCAATGAGGATCACTATTGCCTTTTACTCAGTTATTGGTTATATGGGGCTTCTGGCAGCTGCTAGTTTTGTTTTAGCATTTTTAGCTCGGACCTTACCGGACAGTTTTAAAAATGAGGCCAAGTACATCACTTTCAGCATGCTGGTCTTCTGCAGTGTATGGATCACAATGATCCCGGCCTATCTGAGCACCAAAGGGAAAAACACTGTGTGTGTGGAGATATTTGCCATATTGACCTCTAGTGCTGGACTATTAGTCTGTATATTTATACCGAAATGTTACATTATTTTATTAAGAGCTGAAATAAACACAAAATCACATTTATTTGTAAATAAATTCTGATGATCACAAACACAGTGAATTCTTTTTGTCTGCTGTTTGTACATAAATAATATTTAATTTCTTATCTTTGAATGACGTCTTGACTTAATTTAGAAATAATAACCTGCTTTACATGTTCAACTTTAATAGTATCTGGAATATTTCAAGGCAACATTTAGAATAACTTAAAATAGAGAGTAGAATGATAAAGGATAAATAAGAAATGCATTACTTTGCTTCACTTAGGGATGAAAATGTCCCTAGAATCAAGGAACTTGAAAAGAACTTACAAAAATCTACATTGTACTGTATCAAAAGCTTTAGAAAAATCTAATTACACCAATTTTACTCATAGTTTTACAATGTCATTTACTTTTCTGTACAAATAAAACAAAATGTTTTAATTTAAGAGTTTTTTTTATAAACCAATAATATAACATATTACATAGCAATACATTTATAATGAAACCTGAATTGATTTGTAATTAAAATGTAATAAATGAACAATACCAGATTTAGTTTAAAAAGAATATTGTAATGTTTACTATGCATTCATTTATTAAAATAAGAAAATATTATTTTACAAATTATATTACATACATACATAAGACCAAAGTTAAATATTAAAGGGTATGTACACTGTAAAAAAAATGTAGCTTACTGAATAGCTGTATCTTTAAATATAAAGGTGTCTACATTTTTTTCTTCTGTTCCCCTCCCATACCTACTACCCTTTACTCCTTGAATCTTGATGGCTTCCTGCTCCACCCCATTCATGTTTTTAGGACTTCCCCACGAGATTGTCCAAATCTGCATCATCTCCTTTGTCAAGTAATCTTGCTTCTGTTTCACTCTCTCGCGCAAATACTAATTTGCGAAATTGTAAAACTCATGTTAAAGGGCATCTATAGTGAAAAAAACACATTGGCCAATTGCAAAGTTAAATTCATATACTCTGTGCTGCCTTTCTCCTACCTCTTTCAGTGACTTTGTTTTTCCATGGTGTCAGATCTCTCTGCAGCATTCCCCCCTTCTCCCTCCCCTCTGTTACCTCCGGCTAACCGACAAGCTTATCATGTGCAGTAGGAGTTAAAAGTTCAACATCCTGAAAAACACACCCACGCACAGTGGCCAATAGAAAGCAAGCTGTCCTGGAGACACGGATCTCTCTGTGTCCTGCTAAAATACGATCTCTCTCTTTGTGACCCATCATCAATCAGTGAAAGCTATCAAGAAGGGGGGGCCTTATATCCGCCATCAAAGCTACCTCTCTCCCCCTGCTAATGCTCTTATCTCTATGTTTGTTACAGAGCATGGAGTTTGGAGGGACTTGAGCAGGGAAGAGGGTCACGTCACAGGGATGTGATTGACAGTACAAGTAGGAGTAGAGGAATGTAATCACATATTCTTCTAACTTGTGTATTTCAGACATGGAAAGAAAAAAAAAACCTTCATTTTCCCACTACAGTTTCCCTTTAACCCGATATTTCATAGGTTTTGCACTTATTTTTAGCTATATTAAATATCCCTGCTAGTGACAAATCTGTGTGTGTCACAATAGTCACAATATCCCATGTACCAATGGTTAACTTGACTTAAAAGCTCATAGCAGTTGCAGGGGTACTAAAAACTGGGATGCGCAACTGCCGCAACCAATGTACCAAATCAATAAAAGTCTGTTTAAGACACACAGGGAAATTCAATAAGTTCTTATCGTTAAAAATTTTGCTAATTTTCCCCCAACCAATCAGATGTTAGCTTTCAAATGTTAAATAAGATCTGATTGGTTGGAGCAAATGTCAAATGTTAAATAAGATCTGATTGGTTGGGGCAAAATTATCCCCATTTTAAAGGAAAAGAACTTTTATTAAATAGCCCTGTAACTCTTTAAAAGATTCCGAGGGGGTTAACCCCATTCGCAATGCACTGAGAGCCAATCTGCTCCAACAAGATTTTATCTGCACAAATCGGTTGTTTCTATTTTTAAACAATGATTTTGCATTTCTCAGCAGGATTTTGTGATTGATTGGACTATTTCTATCCTTCATTTTATAGAATAGTTTTATAGTGTAGCCTGTTTCTATTATTAGGGGTATTTATATAAAGTAAATAGATTACTTACTAGACTTCTCTAGTGTAATTAGTGATTAAAAGGTGATTTTGATTAAATTGCAATAATTGTCATTTTGCTTCAAAGAAAGTTTTTTTCTCTGATTAACACATCAGGGGTGTCTCTAGGGTATGAGAAGATCAGGGGCACTCCCAGGCAGCCTGTGCCATGCACAGCACATCAATTGTTTAGGTCATGGCCCTTCCGGTCCCAATTAAGCCACACCCACCAGGTATTCCATTCTAATGGTAGCAAACAGGCAATTTCAGTATATACTGGAAGCAAACTGGAAATTTAAGTATATATTAGTGGCAAACTCAAAATTTCAGTATATACTACTAGCACATTATCATTTTCATTATATACTGGTAGCAAACTGGCAATTTCATTATATACTGGTAGCAAACTGGCAATTTCATTACATACTAGTAGCCAGTATGTAATGAAATGCTCATGGCTACTAGTATGTAATGAAATGCCCATGGCTACCAATATGTGATGAAATGCCCATAGCTACTAGTATATAATGAAATTACCAGTTGGCTACCAGTATGTAATGAAATTGCCAGTTTGCTACCAGTATATAATGAAAATGAAAGTTTGCTAGCAGTATATACTGAAATTTAAAGTTTGCTACTAGTATATACTTACATTTCCAGTTTGCTTCCAGTATATACTGAAATTGCCAGTTTGCTACCAGTATGTAATGAAATTGCCAGTTTGCTACCAGTATGTAATGAAATTGCCAGTTTGCTACCAGTATGTAATGAAATTACCAGTTTGCTGAAGCCTATTCCAGTGGTTTCCCTTCCAGTAGGGAAAAATGTAACCCACATTGGCTCGTTCTGAACAAGGAGAATGGCTGTAATTAAACTGGATCAGGCATGGTTAACAAACCCTCAGCAAGTTTGTGGATCCCCAGCATAATAGAGGGGGGGAGGAATTTGTGGCTCTTTAGAGTTCCCCACTGGCAAGAATCGTGGGGCCACAGGAGCTGCACTGGAATCAGAGGAGCAGCAGCCGGGGTGTGTGCAAGGAGAGCATCCAGTGTTTGACCGATTCTATTTTGCCGGTCTCATCCATCCATGCCGCCATTTTCTGTTAAATCTCCCCAAATCTATGGACGTTCCTTGGCTGGGTCCATGGCCCAATTATACTGTTAGGTACCTGTACTGACGTCAGGCAAAGTCGACCGGACCAATGACGGTGGGAGTCCACAGAGGAGGGCTGGAGGCATAGCAAACTGAAACAGTCTTGGATGATAAATATACAAGGCAGGATCAGGACGCAATGCAGGATCAGGATACTCAGGAGACAGGAACCCAGGACACAATGCAAGACGGGGATCAGGATACTTCAAGAGACAGGAACCCAACAAAGGAGAGCAATGATATAATCGGGCACTGGGCAAGGAAGTGCCGAGTGCAGTTATTTGGACGTAGCTGTAGAAGCGTGAGGAGGCCGCAGTAGTTTGCCCGGGGGCATCAAAAACAGACTTGAAAGTTGACAAAAATTCAAGAATAGTTAATAAGGGAAAAGTCCTTTTCCCACAAAGGTGAAGCCTATTCCAGTGGTTTCCCTTCCAGTAGGGAAATTATTGAACCCACATTGGCTCGTTCTGATACAAAGGAGAATGGCTGTAATTCAAACTGGATCAGGCACTGGTTAACAAACCCTCAGCAAGTTTGTGGATCCCCAGCATAATGAGAGGGGGGAGGAATTTGTGGCTCTTTAGAGTCCCACTGGCAAAAGAATCGGTGGGCCACAGGAGCTGCACTGGAATCAGAGAGCAGCAGCGGGTGTGTGCAAGGGGAGCATCCAGTGTTTGACCGATTCTATTTTGCCGGTCTTCATCCATCCATGCGCCATTTTCTGTAAATCTCCCCCAAATCTATGGACGTTTCCTTGGCTGGGTCCATGGCCCAATTATACTGTTAGGTACCTGTACTGACGTCAGGCAAAGTCGGGACCAATGACGGTGGGAGTCCCCAGAGGAGGGTGGAGGCATAGCAAACTGAAACAGTCTTTGGATGTAAATTACAAGGCAGGATCAGGACGCAATGCAGGATCAGGTACTTCAGGAGACAGGAACCCAGGCACATGCAAGACGGGATCAGGATCTTCAGAAGACAGGAACCCAACAAAGGAGAGCAATGATATAATCGGGCACTGGGCTAAGGAAGGACATCACTTAAATCCTTGCACCATCGGCGTGATGATGGTAACTATGTATTAATTTGAGTAGTTTGGAATCATATTAAGTTCAATTGTAAACTATTTTTGATCATTTGCACTTGTTATATTTATATATATTCCATACTTTTTAAGTGGGAGAACTGTACATTGAGGGTCTTGATTTGTTGCACATACATAGTCTGGAATAGGAATTTGGGGACCTTTGGGTCCGAACTGTTATCCTACCCGGATTCCTATTGAGTCCCCGTCCCAATTAAGCCACACCCACCAGGTATTCCATTATAATGGTAGCAAAAACTGGCAATTTCAGATATACTGGAAGCAAACTGGAAATGTACCGTATATACTCGAGTATAAGTCGATCCGAGTATAAGTCGGGGTACCTTTTTTACCTGAAAAATTTGTAAAAACTGATTGACTCGGTATAAGCCGAGGGTAGAAATTATCACCCCTACTGCCTTCTAATTCTTTGTTGTTTTTAGGCTTTAGTTGCCCTTCAAATGGACAGCAGAATTCCCATATATGAATCCCATACAGTAATAGCCAAATCCAGTACCAGTAACCTCCAATTCTTTGGCACTCCAGATGTTTGGAAACTACAACTCCCAGCATGCTTTGTTGCTGGGAGTTTCAGTTTCTAAACATGTGGAGTGGGCAAGGTTCAGTAAACTTTTAATTAAGCTTACCATAATTTACAATTCTCCATATAGTAAAGGGCCCTCTGACCCCATATGTAAGGGAACGCTGCCCCCCATATAGGAAAGGATTCTCTGACCCTAATAGTTAAAAATGTCTGAGAGTTGTAGTTTCAAGCTGTCCTTTGATTGTACTGTACTGAGGAGACCCATCAGATTTACAGCATCCAGTGACAGTGCTGAGTGAGTCCAGATACAGAGCCAGAATACAGGAAGCAGGAAGTGTACAGGCAGATCAGCTCTGTAACTTTATGCAGGTAACACAGCACCACCTACTGGTTACTATCTGTAATTGCAGAATTTGGAGTAAATTAGGACTTGACCCGAGTATAAGTCGAGGTTAGGTTTTCAGGCTAATTTTAAAGCCTGAAAAATTCGACTTATACTGAGTATATATGGTAAGTATATACTAGTAGCAAACTTTACATTCAGTATATACTGCTAGCAAACTTCTTTTCATTAATACTGGTAGCAAACTGGTAATTTCATTACATAGTGGTAGAAACTGGCAATTTATTACATATTGTAGCAAACTGGCAATTTCAGTATATACGTTAGCAAACTTTCATTTTCATTTATACTGGTAGAAAACTGGTAATTTCATTACATACTGGTAGCAAACTGGCAATTTCAGTATATACTGTAGCAAACTTTCATTGTCAGATATAATGGGAGTTATTGGTTTATGGGGCTTCTGGCAGCTGCTAGTTTTGTTTTAGCATTTTTAGCTCGGACCTTACCGGACAGTTTTAAGAGGCCAAGTACATCACTTTCAGCATGCTGGTCTTCTGCAGTGTATGGATCACAATGATCCCGGCCTATCTAGCACCAAAGGGAAAAACACTGTGTGTGTGGAGATATTTGCCATATTGACCTCTAGTGCTGGACTATAGTCGGTAATTTATACCGAATGTTACATTTTTATTAAGAGCTGAAATAAACCCAAAATCACATTTATTGTAATAAATTCTGATGATCACAAACACAGTGAATTCTTTTTGTCTGCTGTTTGTACAAATAATATTTAATTTCTTATCTTTGAATGACGTCTGACTTATTTAGAAAATAACCTGCTTTACATGTTCAACTTTAATAGTATCTGGAATATTTCAGGCAACATTTAGAATAACTTAAAATAGAGAGTAGAATGTAAAGGATAAATAAGAAATGCATTACTTTGCTTCACTTAGGGATGAAAATGTCCCTAGAATCAAGGAACTGAAAAGAACTACAAAAATCTACATTGTACTGTATCAAAAGCTTTAGAAAAATCTAATTACACCAATTTTACTCATAGTTTTACAATGTCATTTACTTTTCTGTACAAATAAAACAAAGTTTTAATTTAAGAGTTTTTTATAAACCAATAAATAACATATTCACTGCAATCCATTATAATGAACCTGAATTGATTTGTAATTAAATGTAATAAATGAACAATACCAGATTTTGTTAAAAAGAATATTGTAATGTTTACTATGCATTCATTTATTAAAATAAGAAATATTATTTTACAAATTATATTACATACATACATAAGACCAAAGTTAAATATTAAAGGTTATGTACACTGTAAAAAAAATGTAGCTTACTGAATAGCTGTATCTTTAAATATAAAGGTGTCTACATTTTTTTCTTCTGTTCCCCTCCCATACCTACTACCCTTTACTCCTTGAATCTTGATGGCTTCCTGCTCCACCCCATTCATGTTTTTAGGACTTCCCCACGAGATTGTCCAAATCTGCATCATCTCCTTTGTCAAGTAATCTTGCTTCGTGTTCCACTCTCTCGCGCAAATACTAATTTGCGAAATTTAAAACCATGTAAAGGGCATCTATAGTGAAAAAAACACTGGCCAATTGCAAAGTTAAATTCATATACTCTGTGCTGCCTTTCTCCTACCTCTTTCAGTGACTTTTTTTTTCCATGGTGTCAGATCTCTCTGCAGCATTCCCCCCTCTCCCTCCCCTCTGTTACCTCCGGCTAACACAAGCTTATCATGTGCTAGGAGTTAAAAGTTCAACATCCTGAAAAACACACCCACGCACAGTGGCCAATAGAAAGCAGCTGTCCTGGAGACACGATCTCTCTGTGTCCTGCTAAAATACGATCTCTCTCTTTGTGACCCATCATCAATCAGTGAAAGCTTCAAGAAGGGGGGGCCTTATATCCGCCATCAAAGCTACCTCTCTCCCCCTGCTATGCTCTATCTCATGTTTGTTAAAGAGCATGGAGTTTGGAGGACTTGAGCAGGAAGAGGGTCACGTCACAGGGATGTGATTGACAGTACAAGTAGGAGTAGAGGAATGTAATCACATATTCTTCTAACTTGTGTATTTCAGACATGGAAAGAAAAAAAAACCTTCATTTTCCCACTACAGTTTCCCTTTAACCCGATATTTCATAGTTTTGCACTTATTTTTAGCTATATAAATATCCCTGCTAGTGACAAATCTGTGTGTCACAATAGTCACAATATCCCATGTACCAATGGTTAACTTGACTTAAAAGCTCATAGCAGTTGCAGGGTACAAAACTGGGATGCGCAACTGCCGCAACCATGTACCAAATCAATAAAAGTCTGTTTAAGACACACAGGGAAATTCAATAGTTCTTATCGTAAAAAATTTTGCTAATTTTCCCCCAACCAATCAGATGTTAGCTTTCAAATGTTAAATAAGATCTGATTGGTTGGAGCAAATGTCAAATGTTAAATAGATCTGATTGGTTGGGGCAAAATTATCCCCATTTTAAAGGAAAAGAACTTTTATAAATAGCCCTGTAACTCTTTAAAAGATCCGGGGGGTTAACCCCATTCGCAATGCACTGAGAGCCATCTGCTCCAACAAGATTTTATCTGCACAAATCGGTTGTTTCTATTTTTAAAAATGATTTTGCATTTCTCAGCAGGATTTTGTGATTGATTGGACTTTTCTATCCTTCATTTTATAGAATAGTTTTATAGTGTAGCCTGTTTCTATTATTAGGGGTATTTATATAAAGTAAATAGATTACTTCTAACTTCCTAGTGTAATTAGTGATTAAAGGTGATTTTGATTAAATTGCAATAATTGTCATTTTGCTTCAAAGAAAGTTTTTTCTCTGATTAACACATCAGGGTGTCTCTAGGGTATGAGAAGATCGGGGCACCCCAGGCAGCCTGTGCCATGCACAGCACATCAATTGTTTAGGTCATGGCCCTTCCGGTCCCAATTAAGCCACACCCCCAGGTATCCATTCTAATGGTAGCAAACAGGCAATTTGTATATACTGGAAGCAAACTGGAAATTTAAGTATATATTAGTGGCAAACTCAATTTCAGTATATACTACTAGCACTTATCATTTTCATTATACTGGTAGCAAACTGGCAATTTCATTATATACTGGTAGCAAACTGGCAATTTCATTACATACTAGTAGCCAGTTATGTAATGAAATGCTCATGCTACTAGTATGTAATGAAATGCCCATGGCTACCAATATGTATGAAATGCCCATAGCTACTAGTATATAAGGAAATTACCAGTTGGCTACCAGTATGTAATGAAATTGCCAGTTTGCTACCAGTATATAATGAAAATGAAGTTGCTAGCAGTATATACTGAAATTTAAAGTTTGCTACTAGTATATACTTACATTTCCAGTTTGCTTCCAGTATATACTGATTGCCAGTTTGCTACCAGTATGTAATGAAATTGCCAGTTTGCTACCAGTATGTAATGAAATTGCCATTTTGCTACCAGTATGTAATGAAATTCCCAGTTTGCTACCAGTATATATGAAAATGAAAGTTTGCTACCAGTATATACTGAAATTGCCAGTTTGCTACCAGTATGTAATGAATTACCAGTTTTGCTACCAGTATATAATGAAAATGAAAGTTTGCTAACAGTTATACTGAAATTGCCAGTTTCTACCAATATGTAATGAATTGCCAGTTTCTACCACTATGTAATGAAATTACCAGTTTGCTACCTATATAAATGAAATGAAGTTTGCTAGCAGTATATACTGAAATGTAAAGTTTGCTACTAGTATATACTTACCATATATACTCGAGTATAGTCGATTTTTTCAGGCTTTAAAATTAGCCTGAAAACCTAACCTCGACTATACTCGGGTCAAGTCCTAATTTAGCTCCAAATTCTGCAATTACAGATAGTAACCAGTAGGTGGTGCTGTGTTAACCTGCATAGAAAGTTACAGGAGCTGATCTGCCTGTACACTTCCTGCTTCCTGTATTCTGGCTCTGTATTCTGGACTCACTCAGCACTGTCACTGGATGCTGTAAATCTGATGGGTCTCCTCAGTACAGTACAATGCAAAGGACAGCTTGAAACTACAACTCTCAGGTGACATTTTTAACTATTAGGGTCAGAGAATCCTTTACTATATGGGGGGCAGCGTTCCCTTTACTATATGGGGTCAGAGGGCCCTTTACTATATGGAGATTGTAAATTATGGTAAAGCTTAATTAAAGTTTACTGAACCTTGCCACTCCACATGTTTAGAAACTGAAACTCCCAGCAACAAAGCATGCTGGGAGTTGTAGTTTCCAAACATCTGAGTGCCAAAGAATTGGAGGTTACTGGTACTGGATTTGGCTATTACTGTATGGGATTCATATATGGGAATTCTGCTGTCCATTTGAAGGGCAACTAAGCCTAAAACAACAAGAATTAGAAGGCAGTAGGGGTGATAATTTCTACCCTCGGCTTTACTCGAGTCAATCAGTTTTTTACAAATTTTTCAGGTAAAATAGGTACCCCGACTTATACTCGGATCGACTTATACTCGAGTATATACGGTACATTTCCAGTTTGCTTCCAGTATATACTGAAATTGCCAGTTTTGCTACCATTATAATGGAATACCTGTGGGTGGGCTTATTGGGACGGGACTCAATTAGGAATCCGGGTAGGATAACTCAGTTCGGACCAAAGGTCCCTCAAATTCCTATCTCCAGACTATGTATGTGCAACAAATCAAGACCCTCAATGTACAGTTCTCCCACTTAAAAAGTATGGAATATATATAATATAACAAGTGCAAAATGATCAAAATAGTTTACAATTGAACTTAATAATGAATTCCAAAACATACATACAAATTAATACATATGTTACCATCATCACGCCGATGGTGCAAGGATTTAAAGTGATGTCCTTCCTTAGCCCAGTGCCCGATTATATCATTGCTCTCCTTTGTTGGGTTCCTGTCTTCTGAAGTATCCTGATCCCGTCTTGCATTGTGTCCTGGGTTCCTGTCTCCTGAAGTATCCTGATCCTGCATTGCGTCCTGATCCTGCCTTGTATTTATCATCCAAAGACTGTTTCAGTTTGCTATGCCTCCAGCCCTCCTCTGTGGACTCCCACCGTCATTGGTCCCGACTTTGCCTGACGTCAGTACAGGTACCTAACAGTATAATTGGGCCATGGACCCAGCCAAGGAAACGTCCATAGATTTGGGGGAGATTTTACAGAAAATGCGGCATGGATGGATGAAGACCGGCAAAATAAATCGGTCAACACTGGATGCTCTCCTTGCCACACCCCCGGCTGCTGCTCCTGATTCCAGTGCAGCTCCTGTGCCCCACCGATTCTTTGGCCAGTGGGGACCTCTAAAGAGCCACAAATTCCTCCCCCTCTCATTATGCTGGGGATCCACAAACTTGCTGAGGGTTTGTTAACCAGTGCCTGATCCAGTTTGAATTACAGCCATTCTCCTTTGTATCAGAACGAGCCAATGTGGGTTCATAATTTCCCTACTGGAAGGGAAACCACTGGAATAGGCTTCACCTTTGGTGGGAAAAGGACTTTTCCCTTATTAACTATTCTTCTGAATTTTTGTCAACTTTCAAGTCTGTTTTTTGATGCCCCCGGGCAAACTACTGCTGCCTCCTCACGCTTCTACAGCTACGTCCAAATAACTGCACTGCGGCACTTCCTTAGCCCAGTGCCCGATTATATCATTGCTCTCCTTTGTTGGGTTCCTGTCTTCTGAAGTATCCTGATCCCGTCTTGCATTGTGTCCTGGGTTCCTGTCTCCTGAAGTATCCTGATCCTGCATTGCGTCCTGATCCTGCCTTGTATATTTATCATCCAAAGACTGTTTCAGTTTGCTATGCCTCCAGCCCTCCTCTGTGGACTCCCACCGTCATTGGTCCCGACTTTGCCTGACGTCAGTACAGGTACCTAACAGTATAATTGGGCCATGGACCCAGCCAAGGAAACGTCCATAGATTTGGGGGAGATTTTACAGAAAATGGCGGCATGGATGGATGAAGACCGGCAAAATAGAATCGGTCAAACACTGGATGCTCTCCTTGCACACACCCCGGCTGCTGCTCCTGATTCCAGTGCAGCTCCTGTGGCCCCACCGATTCTTTTGCCAGTGGGGAACTCTAAAGAGCCACAAATTCCTCCCCCCTCTCATTATGCTGGGGATCCACAAACTTGCTGAGGGTTTGTTAACCAGTGCCTGATCCAGTTTGAATTACAGCCATTCTCCTTTGTATCAGAACGAGCCAATGTGGGTTACATAATTTCCCTACTGGAAGGGAAACCACTGGAATAGGCTTCACCTTTGTGGGAAAAGGACTTTTCCCTTATTAACTATTCTTCTGAATTTTTGTCAACTTTCAAGTCTGTTTTTGATGCCCCCGGGCAAACTACTGCTGCTCCTCACGGCTTCTACAGCTACGTCCAAATAACTGCACTGCGGCACAATTTTTCTCAGAGTTATGAACCCTAGAAGCAGAATTGACCTAGAACAATGAAGCTTATGTTGCAGCCTATAGGCAAGGTCTTTCTGATAAATTAAAAGATGATTTGGTCCACAGAGAATTACCTACTACCCTGGATGAACTTATCGCTTTGAGTATTAAGATTGACACCCGCCATAGAGAATGGCTTGCTGAGAAGGAACGCAGTAAGAGGTCTTTCCCTCCCTTGGCTCCACGTTTTGTCAATCCCCCTCTCCAAGCTTCTGCTCCTGGTTCTTCAACAACAACCTTGGAAGAACCCATGCAGATCGGTAAGACTCACCTTTCTGAAGAAGAGAAGTTGCGAAGACGCAATACTAGCCTTTGTATTTATTGTGGGGATTGGAGGATACTTTGCCACCTCTGTCCAGCACAACTGGGAAACCCCAATGCTCAGATATGAAAGGGGTTACTCATCTGTGCAGTATAACCAATTTCACCCTACCCAACTCTTCACATTTGCCTGTGCAACTTTCTTTTGATTCCTCATCTTTTGATCTGTTGGCGTTTATTGATTCCGGAGCAACTGGCAACTTTTTGGATTCCACAAGAAATCCAAGACTCCCCTTGAGTGTTTTCTATCGATGACAAGCCTCAACCAATGTAATCTCTCAGTCTACCATGGAAATGCTTCTATAGGTTGGTCCACTTCACCACGAATATATTACATTTTTCATTACTGACTGTCCCTCTGCTCCTATTGTCTTGGGCCTTCTCTGGCTTAGGCACCATATCCACAATAAAGACTGGCACACTAACCATATTTCCCAGTGGAGTTCCTATTGTCTGAGAAACTGTCTCCATCCTCCTTCCTCTATTCTTGTCAATTCGATTAAGGCTATTTAGCTACCCACTCAGTATCAAGAATTTTCTGATGTATTCTGTAAAAAGGCCCCTCATCGAACATATGATTGCCCCATCGAGCTTCATCAACCTTTCCTTGTTATTTATGGTCAACACCCAATGGCTTTTCCTCAAGATTTCCTACTCTCTGATGTTCCTTCAGCCAATGACCATGCTGCACATATGTCCACTATTTGGAGGGCTACCAAGAATCATCTTGAAAAATCTTCCTCAAAACAGAAATCCTATGCTGACAAGATACGGAGACTACTGTATCTCCTCCTTACTCTCCGTCTGAGATATAGTATGGCTTTCCACCCAAAACATTAATCTTTTCCTTGAGAAAATGAATCCTATAGCTGTCTGATTGCAACTTCTTCCTGAAATAAGGAATCCTAATGCCTTTCATGTATCACTTTTGAAACCTGTCTCCTCTAATCAGTTCTCTACCTCACAGCCTTCTCCTCCAGTCATGGTCAACGGCCATCAGGAATACAAAGTAGAAAATATCCTTGATTCCACAGAGTTTCCAGAGGCACCTTGCAGTATCTCATCCAGTGGAAAGGCTTTGGTCCTGAAGAGTGTTCCTGAGTCAAGCACTCAGACGTCCATGCTCCCCATGCCATGTTGGTCCTGTGGCCCCCCCTGGGGAAGTGGGTACTGTCAGGAAGGGTACTCACCTTTCCGACCACTCCGATCCTTCCAAGATGGCGGTGCCCAGCAAGTCAGGGCGCCAAAGTCATCACATCTTGATCTACTCTACATAGTAAAGATCCATCTTGTCTTTTTTTTAGGATCTTTTTATCCCAGTTGCCACCTCACGCAGGAGGTCATATTTTTTCCAATGCCCATGCAGTGATGCAACTTGGGTCTGAAGCATGATTCTCAGAGAAGTGTCTTGCCCCACTACTTTCTTCATTATTCCTAATATCACGTATATGCTCCAATAGTCTCATACGCAATCGCCTAATTGTCTTCCCCACATATAACATGGGACAACTACATAATTCCTTTCGATTTACAGTTAATAAAATCTTTAATCATAAAGACCTTACTATCCTGATTTTCATAGGTACATTTATTTCACGTATACAGTTTCCACATCTGTGGCTACCTTTTAGAGGAATTAGCTCAAACCAAGTAGGGTTTTTAATGGACAAAAAATGTCTGGAAACCAAGGATTGTTCAACTGTAGGGGCTTTGCGGGGGACAATCCTAGGAGTATTTCTTAATGGACTCATCGGATTGCAGAATAAACCAATATTTTTTAATTAGCTGTTGAACCCAAGACCAATTTTGGTAACCAAATTCACTGGATCTATATTGGTTTTATTCTTTGTTCCAAACACCAATGTTTCCCTCTGAGAGTATTTGGCCCTTTTCGGAGCCAATTTTTGGGGTAGCCTCTCTGCGTAAACAACAATTCTGACTGCCCTTTTAAAGTCAGCAGAAGATGTACAATTTTGTCTAGCTCTGTCCAACAGGGATGCCTTTAAGTAATGATGCTTTGAGCATGTAACAGGCTATTTCCTGCAGTATCCTTATGGTATAATTCGGTATGAAGTCTGCCCCCTACCTTCTTTATATACATATTACCACACTCCATCAGACAGGAGACGCACCTTAGATGATTCCTGGGATAATTTGCTGCACATCATTGTTTTGAATACACTAATATTCTCCATGGAACATATACAAGAGAAAAATGGTTATGATACAATCAGATTAAGGGATTTTATACATAAATTGTTAGTATTGCCATTTTGCAAATATCAGGTAATCCCATGGTTGCGGCCTTGGCATATGGATATTTCAGTATCTTTTTATTTGATTACATATTTTGGCCAAGTGTGCCTAATCTATTTTGATATACATGTGTTTTATCAATGATATTTTGGCAGCGGTCTAGAGCCACTCTAAAGAATGTGTTGGCTAAATTCAATACCCTGGATTCTACAATGACAAGAGGTAATACAATTGATTATTGCCTGCTTCAGAAAGATCTGGTACTTTTTTTTATATGTAACATACATACATGTTGGTGGCATGGAAAGGGTTAATAGATGCTATATGGTAGGTATTCGGCACATCTACATATTGTTCATCCTCTGACTCTAACAAGGTGTTAAATTATTGTTTATGCAGCGACAATAATATGCTGTATGGATAATAAGACTATATGGTTATGAAGCTTATTACAATTCTCCATTGTGATCATATGGGGAAGTTATTTTATTTATTTTTAATATTATAATAAATATAAGCACTGTTGAAATGTTAGATACTGTATATGAGTATTAATTAGCTCTTTATTAGCACTAGAACGTTTTAAAGAATATATTATCAATGAGTCACATTATTAAATTATGCTAGACACAGAAGAATACATTTAAATATTAATATATGCTGGACCCCACAGAATGTTTCGTTATTATTCATATTCCAGGCCACAGATTTGTCTCTTTGTGTTGATTAGATCAAGTACTATTAGGGTGTGGCTAATACATACATACATACATGGTATGTTGAGTTTTGAATATGTCTTTATAAAGGTCCTAGAAATATAATAATAACTAGAAAGGGAAAGTTTAAGTATAAACTTTGAATTTGGCTTGAACGACTGTATTTTGGAAGGGAATTTGTGTGTTTGTGCTGCAGATTTTAAAACTCAATAATGTCAATGATGAGGACATTGTTTTTTTTTACTTACCCTTTAAATATGTCACATGCATTAAAGGTAGGTCAGTTGATGTGTGTGTATTCATATCAGGTTGGGGGATAAAATACTGATGACTGGTCAAAATTGTTTTTTTTTTACTTTAGTTACCCTTTACATATGGCTGCCATAGTGATGGATAAGTAGATCAGTAGATGTGTGTACCCGTGTCGGGTTGAGAGTTAAAAAAAACAACTGTTTTGATGATTGGTCAAAATTCGTTTTTTTGACTTTAGTTACCCTTTAAGTATGGCTGCAACAGTAATGGAGGGGTAGGTCAGTAGCTGTGTATACCTGTATCACGTTTGGGGTTAAAAAAACAAAGTTTTTTGATGATTGATCAAAATTTGCTTTTTTGACTTTAGTTACCCTTTAAGTATGGCTGCCACAGTAATGGATAAGTAGATCAGTAGGTGTGTGTACCCCGTGTCGGTTGAGAGTTAAAAAAAACTTTTTTTGATGATTGGTCAAAATTCGTTTTTTTGACTTTAGTTACCCTTTAAGTATGCTGCAACAGTATTGGGGGGGGTAGTGTCAGTAGCTGTGTATACCTGTATCACGTTGGGGGTTAAAATACTAAGTTTTTTTATTATTGATCAAAATAGCTTTTTTTGAATTTAGTTACCCTTTAAAGTATGGCTGCCACAGTAATGGATAAGTAGATCAGTATGTGTGTACCCGTGTCGGGTTGAGAGTTAAAAAAAAAAACTGTTTTGATGATTGGTCAAACTTCGTTTTTTTTACTTTAGTTACCCTTTAAGTATGGCTGCAACAGTAATGGAGGGGTAGGTCAGTAGCTGTGTATACCTGTATCAATTTGGGGTTAAAACAAAGTTTTTTGATGATTGATCAAAATTAGCTTTTTTGACTTAGTTACCCTTTAAGTATGGCTCACAGTAATGGATAAGTAATCAGTAGGTGTGTGTACCCGTGCCGGGTTGAGAGTTAAAAAAAAAACTTTTTTGATAATTGGTCAAAATTATTTTTTTTACTTTAGTTCCCCTTTAAGTATGTCTCGCAACAGTAATGGGGGGGTAGGTCGTAGCTGTATATACCTGTATCACGTTGAGGGTTAAAAAAACAAAGTTCTTTGATGATTGATCAAAATTGATTTTTTGACTTTAGTTACCCTTAATAAGTATGGCTGCCACAGTAATGGATAAGTAATCAGTAGGTGTGTAACCCTGTCGGTTGAGAGTTAAAAAAAAAAAACTTTTTTGATGATTGGTCAAAATTCTTTTTTTGACTTTAGTTCCCCTTTAAGTATGGCTGCAACAGTAATGGGGGGTAGGTCAGTAGCTGTGTATACCTGTATCACGTTGGGGGTTAAAAAACAAAGTTTTTTGATTATTGATCAAATTTGCTTTTTTGACTTTAGTTACCCTTTAAAGTATGGCTTCCACAGTAATGGATAAGTGATCAGTAGGTGTGGGTACCTGGGTCTGGTTGAGGGGTATGTCTTTTGTGTTTTACAACCATAAAACATTTTTTTATTGAGGATAATCTAAATTAGTTTTTTTACTTTAGTTACCCTTTAGTATGACTGCCAGCCTGCCACTGTAATGGATAAGTAGATCAGTAGGTTGTATGTACCTGGGTCTGGTTGAGGGTATGTATTTTTTTGTTTAATCCATAAAACTATCTTTTATTGAGGATAATCTAATTAGTTTTTTTTTTTACTTTAGTTACCCTTTAAATATGTCTGCCCAGTAATGGATAGTAGATTAGTAGGTGTGGTACCTGGGTCTGGTAGAGGGGGGTATGTCTTTTTTGTGTTTACAACCATAAAACTATCTTTTATTGAGAATAATCTAATATTTTTTTTTACTTTAGTTACCCTTTAAGTATGGCTGCCACAGTAATGGATAAGTAGATTACTAGGTGTGTGTACCTGGGTCTGGTTGAGGGGGGTATGTCTTTTTTGTGTTTCAACCATAAAACACATCTTTTATTGAGAATAAATCTAAATATTTTTTTTTACTTTAGTTACCCTTTAAGTATGGCTGCCACAGTAATGATAAGTAGATTAGTATGTGTGTGCCTGGGTCTGGTTGAGGGGGTATGTCTTTTTTGTGTTTATAACCATAAAACTATCTTTTTTTGAGTAAATCTAAATTAGTTTTTTTGACTTTAGTTACCCTTTAAATATGGCTTCTATGGGAATGGAAAGGTAGGTTAGTAGGTGGGTGTACCTGGGTCTTGTGGGGGGTTGGGGGTATCACCATTGTATTTATGACAATGAAAAAAAACTATTTTGAAATATCCACTTTTGAGGATTGTTACCATATTAGTCTATGGGAAAAAATGTCCGGAAATTCGCTGATAACGCGTATTTTGTGCCATAATTTTGTATATTATTGATATTGAACCCTGCAAGCTATGCGAATCCTATTGTAATAAAAAAAAACTACAGTAAATTGCTGTGTGTAGAATTTTTATTTGTTTTCCTGTTGTTGACCTTATGATTAATGAAATGTTCTGACAGTAGAATATCCCAAATGACTGTCTATATATAATGTCACTACTCTCACTCTGCTCACTATATAATGATGATTGGATTAGTCAGTTCCCTTACATTGTTCTACAGATGCAGATAAATCCTCTATCCTCTATGAAACCCTGTGCTACAAACTACTGGGAAGATGCTTTGTTTGTCTTATATTACACACTGATCTATCTGTGTGTGCAATTCTGAGGATCCTGTCTAAAATGAATCCATCCTTATGTTAATATATCTGGCTGTGAGTACATCACCTAACAAAACTAATTTCTCTCCACAAACCCTGCCTGTAATCTGAAATGATGAAATTGCTCCAGGAATATGAATATATCCAGGATGGAATATAATACAGGAGGGTGTTAACTGCAAATTCTGCCACCGTTCCGTACAGATTTCCAGGAGATGTTTATAACAGTAACAGCATGTGTCTGGTAAATATTAAAAATCAAGAATATTGGAACACACATAAGTGTTACAATACTGTATACTGTATATATATACATAGCACACTGAGAATTTTAATGTTCTTCATTCTTAATTTTTTTTTAATGTTTTATATTTTTACAACCCAGAATAACATTAATACAAGAACAAAGAAAGAACACTTTAATTCAGCTCACTTAAAAATTTAAGCCAAAGTATAATAACATACAGTATATATCTAACAATGGTTTAAAGGGTATGTACACTGGCAAAGTTGTTTTTTTAAATTGGCCATTAGTGGAAACCATAATTCATCCCATTATCACGGTGTCATTTTTGTGTTGATCTGCCCCCTTTTCTTTAGATATCCAAATCTGAAACATCTTACATTTCAGCATGCTGTAAGCAGTTTGGCTGTTGCTGGAATGGTTTGACAGTTGGTATGCTGTATAATGTATGCAGTATTGACGTGGTGTGCTGTATAATGTATGCGTACTGACAGTTGTATGGGGGAAAATAGTCAGGTCAATGGTCAACCCTGAGCAAAAAAGTACTTTATTAAAGGCATGTAGCAACACAAACACCTCAGAGTAAGTGCTACTACATGTATTTATTTATAGATTAAGGTGACCCAAAGTCATTTTTTTCAGTATACAAACACTTTAAAGGACGCTCCATGGGTAAATATTTTTTTTACATAAACTTTTTTAAAATGCATTTTGCCTTCCTAACACACCTTGATAATAGCATGGGCGTACATTGCAAAGGTTAGGGATCGTGGGTAAGTACTAATTTCTGCCTGCTCCTGGCAGTTTAGTTGAAGAACGGCAGGTAAGACAAGCTCCTTTTCCTCCCGTGCTTTTGTTGCCCTGAAAAAATCAGCTTAAAATTGAACTATAATGAAAATTAGCCATGGCGCTACAAATAACCACTGGAACCAAATAACCACTGGAACAAGAAGAACGGGGCTTGTACCCTTGAAACGTTGTGTTGATGACTGTTTTTTGAATAAATTACTATCACTTTGGTGTGAGACTCTGTGTCTTGTTTCCAGTGGTAAATTCTCTTCCTGTGGGAAAATTTTGGATGTCACCCTTATGGGTAGTTCGCACTTAGATTACTTTCCTCTTTGTGCTACCAAATAAAAAAAACACAGCAAATTCATCTGGGTCTAATCTGATCTGATTCGATTGAACACGGTGCTATCACAGTGTGTGGGAGGCGTTAAACCCACGCTCTTACCTTACCCGATCTCCTTTACGTCTGGTATTGTATCGCGGGATCGGGCTAAGGTAAGTAAAGCGGCTGGCAATATTGAATCTCCCCAACTTTTTTAAATATTGGAATTACATAGCTTTTTTCCAATCCAGAGGCACACGGACATTTTGTTCTTTTTATTCTGTTTTATTTTGTTAACACAGATATTTCATTTTTCTGGTTATTTGATCTATAAGCCCAATGTTGCTGTGTATATCTAATATTATATATATAATATTATATATATATACAAAGGACCATGTGGTGATGCCTGCACTCAGTCTTCTTTCCCTTTTCTATGTATATATTTTTTTTTTATGCAGGGTGCTTCAAGGAACACGATGCTTCAAATCTGTACATACAGTAAACCAAAATAAAAATAATACATAAGTGTGCTACTTTATATAGGAGCTGCAGTGGTATATATCCTATAAAAATCACTCAGCTATGTCACTAAGTGACTCATTTCTTATATCTTATATCCACTACTCCACTACCCGCCCATTCCAGTGTTTGTGCCTGGACAATGACTCAGCATTTTTTGCCGTGTTCACAGAACCTGCTGGAGCTGCTTCCGTCACTTCATAACCTGTCTCTCTCCTCCTCCACAAAGATTTGTTTAACCCCATAGATGCTGCCTGGGATGTTCCTTTCTACTGGTTTTAAGTTACAGAAGGTAGCTTGGGGATTTAAGGTGGAAATAGGGACAAGGCTGAATTTAAAATGTGAATGGGGTGAGGAATCCAATACTTATGTATTATAAGAAATATGCACCCCTTCACATTATAATATAAGGACATTACGCCACCTCGGAGTTCCCTGTCCTGTATAAAAGCGCTCGGCCTACGGCCTCGTGCTTCTATATGGTCAGGGACCTCCTCAGTGGCATAATATCCTTATATTACACTGTAAGGGGCGCATTATCCCTTATATAAAAGGATAGCCGCACTCACATCTGCTCCAAACACATGCCCGGGTGCAGTCCGCTGAATAAGCTGGATACATCGAATTGCAGAGCACTCCTGGGCTTCTTTTATAAAACTAACTTTTATAAGCGAAAAACACATATCAATGCATTTCGCATTTCACCTCTGCTAGGTCGTCATCAGGAGCCCCAGGAGTGCTCTGCCTCTTTCGATATATATATATATATATATATATATATATATATATATAATGTCTGGAAACACAGCACTCAGGCAACATATCGGGAAAACATACTCCCTTCTTCAGGCAACTAATGATAACAGATAATTAAGTCCTGAACTATGGAGAAGGGGAAGCCAACCAGCACTACATTGGAGTTACGAAGCCCTGGTATGGGGGATCGTGGCAAAACCAGGGGTGAGAACCTAGAGATTTAGCCCTCGTATGTAGGTACTTTTTGAGGATGAGTGATAGTAGGGGGATGGCATGGAGAATAACTCTTCTTAAAGGGTCACTAAACTGTAAAATATGACATCTCTAAACTGAATAAGATCTTCCCTTAAGTCCCCCTCCTCCAAAATCGAATGTGCACAAGCCCCTATGTTAACATCGGCTATGTCGTAAAACTGAGTGGAGCAGGGACAGAGATAGAGATTGTTAGTAGAGGTTGCTTTCTATTACACTGGATATCACTGCTTGTGAGTAGAAATGGACAGAACTGAAACTCGAACCCGAGTTCGACCCAAACTTTAATAGTTCAGACAAACTCAAACTCTTACAAACTTCCAGAATTACAACTAGTTCAGGATTTTGGAACTCGCAGACTTACTTTCAAAAATCCTCGAACGTTCCAGGATTTACTGCCTTTCAGTAATCCTCTAACAGACGAATTTAGAATCCTCGAACGTTCCAGGATTTACTGCTGTTCTGTAATCCTCTAAAAGATGAATTCTAGAATCCTTGAACATTCCAGGATTTACTGCCTTTCTGTAATTCTCTAACAGACGAATTCTAGAACCTCGGACGTTCCAGGTTTACTGCCGTTCTGTAATCCCCTAACAGCTGAATTCTAGAATCCTCGGACGTTCAAGGATTTACTGCTATTCTGTAATCCTCTAACAGACGAATTCTAGAATCCTTGAATGTTCCAGGATTTACTGCCGTTCTGTAATCCCCTAACAGCCGATTCTAGAATCCTCGGACGTTCAAGGATTTACTGCTATTCTGTAATCCCTCTAACAACAATTCTAGAATACTCGAACGTTCCAGGTTACTGCCGTTCTGTAATCCTCTAACAGCCGAATTCTAGAATCCTCGAACGTTCCAGCATTTACTGCTGTTCTGTATCCTCTAACAGATGAATCTTGAATCCTCAAACGTTTCAGGATTTACTGCCGTTCTGTAATCCTCTAACAGCCGAATTCTAGAATCCTCGAATGATCCAGGATTTACTGCCGTTCTGTAATCCTCTAACAGATGAATTCTTGAATCCTCGAATGATCCAGGATTTACTGCCGTTCTGTAATCCTCTAACAGATGAATTCTTGAATCCTCGAACGTTCCAGGATTTACTGCCGTTCTGTAATCCTCTAACAGCCGAATTCTAGAATCCTTGAACATTCCAGGATTTACTGCCGTTCTGTAATCCTCTAACAGACGAATTCTAGAATCCTTGAACATTCCAGGATTTACTGCCGTTCTGTAATCCTCTAACAGATGAATTCTAGAATCCTCGAATGATCCAGGATTTACTGCCGTTCTGTAATCCTCTAACAGATGAATTCTTGAATCCTCGAACGTTCCAGGATTTACTGCCGTTCTGTAATCCTCTAACAGCCGATTCTAGAATCCTTGAACATTCCAGGATTTACTGCCGTTCTGTAATCCTCTAACAGACGAATTCTAGAATCCTTGAATATTCCAGGATTTACTGCCGTTCTGTAATCCTCTAACAGATGAATTCTAGAATCCTCGAATGATCCAGGATTTACTGCCGTTCTGTAATCCTCTAACAGATGAATTCTTGAATCCTCGAACGTCCGGATTACTGCCGTTCTGTAATCCTCTAACAGCCGAATTCTAGAATCCTTGAACATTCCAGGATTTACTGCCGTTCTGTAATCCTCTAACAGACGAATTCTAGAACCCTCGAACATTCCAGGATTTACTGCCGTTCTGTAATCCTCTATCAGCCGAATTCTAGAATCCTCGAACATTCCAGGATTCTCAAATTCATCCGTTTGAGGATAACTGAAAGGCCGGGCTCCGCCCGGGACTCCTTCCTGGGTCCTTAGAAGGACCATTGTGGCCCTAAAAAGGGCCTTTTGGGGCTTAAAGGGCTCCGCAGATAAAATCAGGGACCCCACTCCCCGGCCCTTATACGTGCCCTTGCGGCACTGACAAGTGCCTTTGTGGGGGGTCTTGCAGCTGGAAACCAGGAACCCCCATTAACTCTTAGAAGAACCTTTCAGATAAGGGTCTTTTTTGCCGGTGACACTAACTCTGCTGATGTCGCCAACACCGGGGTGATGTCACTGCAGCTGCCAGTGACACTGTCAATGCTGGTGACATGAACTTCATTGGTATTGCCGACCTATTGATCCGAAGTCTTTTTTCTTCTTTCAATGCTAGTAATCATATGATGACTGAAATAGATATACCATGACCTGGATGAATGAGAACCTTCACAAGCATATCCATCCATCCATCCAATCTGTCATGTATACTGTATCCAATATATTTAATCATGCACGTTATGTCATTTTATACTGTAACAGCAATAGCAAATTAACATATAAAAAACATTGTGGAATTGTTCATCCTTTAGGCCAATTGCTGAAAACTACAGACACATTTTGGATTTTCATTTTACCATTGAACATATTAACAAGGACCCTGGAATGTTACCTAACCTGACCCTGGGATACCATATATACGATTCCTGTGCAGATCCCCGGATTGCTGTGAAGAGCGTGTTCCAGATATTATCCAGTACCAGGGAACCGGTTCCCAATTACTCCTGTGTGGGAAATAGAAACATTGCTGGATTTATTGGGGATTTCAGCTCTGAGACCACAATCCCCATAGCTCAGATACTCAGTCTATACGGATACTCACAGGTCAGAACAATATCCTTATTATTATTATTATAGTTTTATAAAGGGCCAACATCTTCCGTGGCGTTTTACAGTTGCATTAACATACAAACATAATGTGCTAGTCCAGCAGCATTCTGTGTGATAAGTTACAGCATTACTGTGGTACAATAGGAAGGAGGGCCCTGCCCAAAAGACCTTACAGTCTAGAGGAGATGAGGATGAAACATACGGTTACTTTGGAAACATTCAAAATATGCAATATAATAATTAGTAAAATAAAACGTAGCCTGATTGTATCCTTCGAAAAATCTATAAAAGCTAAAAATGCAAATGTCCAAATATATGGATCAAACCAGTTTTACACATTCACAGGTTTAGTCTGACAGTTCAAGGACAGATCATTTTTTTAGATAATTTGGAACCGTAGCACTAAACTATAGGATGTAAGTGATAAAGTCTCAAAAAGTTAATTCTAAATTTTTAGAACAATGTTAGTTCCCTTATAGAGATGAATCACAATCGTATTCTGAGCCTAGTTCTTCAATTTTGCGAACAGGTTAAACTTTGACAGTTCCACAAAAATGTTGCACCCCTTGCTGAAATTCTGATAACATTCCTAGAGCTAGTTCTTTTAGCTTGTTTCACCACCACCAGAGTACCAGCAGGAACAACTGGGAAGGTGACCCAGAAATTGCCACTGTAAGGTACAGCAGCAGACAAAACTGGGAAGGTGACCCAGAAACAATCCATTGTTGTGGGTTATCCAGCCAAGAATAGTGACTGTAAACCAGAGATATCCTGCAAAGAATGTAACAGCCCACCAATAGACTTGTCTTAAAGGAAATGCAAGCAAAGGTTTCAGATAAATTCTAACCAACCTCCTCTTAAAACTAAATGAGTTTAGTCTGTTTCACCTTTCCGGTTGGTGCTAGGACTGGATATTGCTGTGCCTTGTAAAGAGGGAGAATAATATTTTTCTCCCTTGAATCTATTCCCCTCTTTATACAAGACAATCAGGGAGATTCAAAAAAAGTTCTTATCTTTAAAAATGGTGCTAATTTTGCCCCAAACAATCAGGTCTTATTTAACATTTGAAAGCTAACATCTGATTGGTTGGGGCAAAAATAGCATAATTTTTAACGATAAGAACTTTTATTGAATCTCCCTGTACATCTTGCTAACTCTAGCCATTGCTATCTGTTTGCTTCAGTCTAGCTATACGTCTATTATTTATTAGAACCCCTACATTTTTTCCAACAAAGACTCAGTTAGCCTAATCATCCCCCAAAACAACAATAGTTAGAATCTGTAGAATATGTAAGTCTAACCTGGCATGATACCTGATGTTCTAAACTCTCTTTCTGCTTACTAGTTCTTCCAGTTAGAAGCTGTCATTCATGTATCTAACAGATGAAATCACAGCCAAATACTCAATGATATGCCCTTTGAGCATGTAAAAGCTGAGGGGGGGGGGGGGGGCTTGGATTAGCCCCACATCTCTCAGCTTTCTAACTATTGTAGTTTTGGGGGTGTTTTACCATTATATGATTTTTCATGTGAGGGATGAACATGCCTTTAAACCTGAAATGCACCTTTCATTTATCAACATTGAATCTCATCTGCCATTCTGCTGCCCATTCTGATAATCTATCTAGGTCTGCTTGCAGCAATTGCACATCATTTCAAGCTTCCAAAGCTCTGCATAGTTTTTGTCATGGACAAACACAGAGACCTTGCTCTCAATGTTCCCTTCTAAACAGATTAAATAGAAATGGTCCCAGTACAGAACCATGTAGAACTTTAGCCCACATAGAGGATGCTTCATTGACAACTACTCTGCACACAATCTAACAACCAATTTTCTATCTATGTGCATTTTTTTTTCAAGCTTACCTCTGTTTATACTGTACATAAGTCACCTATGTGGCACAGTATCAAAAGACTTAGCAAAATCTTAGTATACCACATCCACCTCTATGCCAAAATGACATGAATCCATAACGATTACTATGTATAGCATAAGTTCTTGAGACAAAGTCTAGATAAACCAAACTAGTTATCTTAGGACCTGTGGATGTACTTTATCGGGTCCTGGAGCTTTATTGATATTAACTTTGTCTAATTGTTCCTGTACCATATCCTCTGTCAGCCAGAGTGCATATTTCTTTTTTAAATCATTCTTACCCTTGTGAGGATCGGATGGCACGACCTTGGACATAAGGGACCAAGACAGAAGATAAGTAGGGAGGTGCAGTAGAGCGAAGGGACTAAAAGGTTAAAAGCAGGGTATTGAATAGGATTCTTTGTTTGATGGGAAGCCACCCTATGGACTGAAGTATCGGGGTTGAGGGTTCTCTTTTGGAGGAGAGTGAGATGATCCAAGCTGTCAACGGGAACAGAAGAAGAAGTCTTATAAGCAAAAGAGACAGTGAAAGTGAAAGATCTGTTAGAGAGATAAGAAGACAACCACACCGCAGCTTGATTTCAGAAGCCCAGTGTATTTAGAATTTGCATTAGAAGTGGTCCACAGTATCAAAGGCAGCCAATAGGTCAAGGAGAATGAGGACCGAGAACCGGCCCTTGGCTTTGGCAGGTTGTAGGTCATTTGATACTTGGCAGAGGGCTGTTTCAGTTCTTTTGTTTACAGGGAAATATGATCATTATGGGTGGTAAAGGCTTGAGTGACAGCCTACAGTAAGATGCCCTGCCCCTCAAAAAAAACAACAAAATAATGTGAAAAACTATTTATCTGTTTTTTTTTTCTTTTGTTAGGCTTGGTTATTAATGGTGTAATTATGTTCCAAAAAATGAGCCTTTACCCTTTCATTATTTGTTTTATAAACATAAATAATAATATATATTTTTAAAAATTCTATCAGTTTTCATGGCCAATTTATGTTTTTATTGATCCATATACTTTTTTCCAGATAAGTTACGGTGCTACAGATACCTCACTCAGTGACAGAAGGACCTTCCCATACTTTTTTAGGACAGTACAAAGTGATCACAATCATTATTTTGCTCTGAGCAAGATATTGAAACATTTTGGTGGAAATTGGGTTGGAGTTATTGTATCTGATGAGATCAGTGGTGAACAGGAACATCAACAATTGGCCCATTTCTTCTCAAATGAAGGGATATGCATTGAGTTTGTCATTACGATTCCTTATTATGATGATAATCTTTTAATTAAAAAAATAGATACTAATTGGATAGATCAGAAGAAAGTCATTAAACAATCTTCAACTAATATAATTGTGTTTTGTGGAAGAGCTTCTCTTTTTACTTCAATAAAATTAACTATTTACAAAGATGCATTCCATGAGAAGACTTTATTTGTTCCTGCCGCACTGAGATCTAACCCTTTCTTTTCAGATTTTGCCTTAAAAACATGTAACGCCTTTATTTTTTATGAACAATATGAATTAAGTTCTTTAAATAGCCCAGATATAAAACAATTTCTGAGAAGTCTGTCTCCTTCCAAATACCCTGAAGACAAATTACTTGAAGAACTTTGGATGGAATGTTATTACTGTTTGTCAAAAGACAAAAGGAAAAATTATTTTTTTGAAAATGTTTACAACACTAAACTTCATAACTGCACCGGACAGGAACTTATAGCTGATCTGGGGTTTTTTGACTCTATATCTTTCTTTCCCCGTGTGTTTCTTGTAGTAGATATAATGTCTTATGCCATCCAAAATATGCAATCAGCACTTGCTAAACAAATACCTGATAAGACTAGTAGTGATCAAAGTTACAAATACCAGGTAAATATGGTATTGTTGGGTTTTACAATACCCAGCACCATTCTCACTTTAAAGAAACTTTCCTTCCAATCTTAAAGGATGTCCACAAGTCCTCTGATATGACCTATTAGTGAACAATGCACCAACAATTCTTATATGGCCCATTAACATATTTATATAAAGTGATCATATCTCGATACAAACACAGCTTCTCCAATGTAAAAGGCCCCCACCTTGTCTAATCTGTATCCATAGTCAAGCCTCTCCATTCCCTTTATTATTTTAGTTGCCCTTCTCTGAACTGCTTCCATTTCCAAGATGTCCCTTTTGTATATGGGATTTCAAAACTGCACTGTATATTCCAAATGAGGCTTTACCAGTGCCTTGTAAATAACATTTTTCTCCCTTGAATCCATTCCGCTCTTTATACAAGACAATAACTTGCTAGCTCTTGCGGTGTCTGTCTGGCATTGTTTTCTACAGTGAAGTCTTTTATCAACTAGATGTATGATGTACTGTAGGTGGCACAGGGATTGTTAAACCCCAAATCCATCACCTTACATTTATCATAAATGAATCTCATCTGCCACACTTTTTTTGATAATCTATCTAGGTCTGCTTGAAACAATTACACATCATTTGACGTTTCCAAAGCTCTGCATAGTTTAGTGTCATCAGCAAACACAGAGACCTTGCTCTCAATGCCCCCTTCTAAGTCATTTATAAACAAATTAAACAGAAGCGGCCCCAGTACAGAACCCTGAGGCACTCCGCTTAGAACTTTAGCCCACCTAGATGTAGCTCCATTAACCACCACTCTCTGTTTGTGATCCAACAATGTACAGATGTTATTTTTCTAGGTCAGCTGGCACAGTATAAAAAAGTTTTTGCAAAATCCAAGTATACTACATCCACTGCTATGCCAGAATCTAAATTCTTACTCACATACCGAGTAGATTTGTCAGGCATGACCTATTTCTCATAAATACATTCTGACTACTACTAAAAAGATCAGTTCTAGAGACAAATTAAAGGATATGATCTCGTAACAAAGTTTCCAGCACCTTCCCTACACCGATGTTAGGCTTACAGGTCTGTAGTAACCAGGCTGTGACTAAGCGACTACCTTTTTTGAATATTGGTATTACATTGGCTGTTTTCCAATCAAACGACACATCACCAGGCAAATGAGAATCTGAGAAGATAAAAAACATTGGTTTTAAAAAAAACTCACTAAGCTCTCTTAAGATCCTTGGAAGTACTCCATCCGGCCCTGGGGCTTTATTGATATTAATTTTGCCTCATTGTTTCTGCACCATATTCTCTGTCAGCCAGAGTGAATACTCTTCATTTATACAGTCCCTGCTGTAAGGACTAGGATTCTCTATAGTGAATACAGAGTGAATATTCCTCATTTATACCATTCATATTATTACAGTCCCCGCTATAAGGACTAGGATTCTCTATAGTGTATACAGAGTGAATATCCCTCATTTATACCCTTCATATTATTACAGTCCCTGCTATAAGGACTAGGATTCTCTATAGTGTATACAGAGTGAATATTCCTCATTTATACCCTTCATATTATTACAGTCCCTGCTATAAGGACTGGGATTCTCTATAGTGTATACAGAGTGAATATCCCTCATTTATATCCTTCATATTATT
Source organism: Hymenochirus boettgeri (assembly GCA_019447015.1). Lineage (NCBI taxonomy): Eukaryota > Metazoa > Chordata > Amphibia > Anura > Pipidae > Hymenochirus > Hymenochirus boettgeri. The sequence goes on from CM033469.1 coordinate 9,181,245, forward strand.
ACAGTCCCTGCTATAAGGACTAGGATTCTCTATAGTGTATACAGAGTGAATATTCCTCATTTATATCCTTCATATTATTACAGTCCCCGCTATAAGGACTAGGATTCTCTATAGTGTATACAGTGTGAATATTCCTCATTTATACCCTTCATATTATTACAGTCCCTGCTATAAGGACTAGAATTCTCTATAGCGTATACAGAGTGAATATTCCTCATTTATATCCTTCATATTATTACAGTCCCTGCTATAAGGACTAGTGTTCTCTATAGTGTATACAGAGTGAATATTCCTCATTTATACCCTTCATATTATTACAGTCCCTGCTATAAGGACTAGGATTCTCTATAGCGTATACAGAGTGAATATTCCTCATTTATATCCTTCATATTATTACAGTCCCTGCTATAAGGACTAGGATTCTCTATAATGAATACAGAGTGAATATTCCTCATTTATACCCTTCATATTATTACAGTCCCTGCTATGAGGACTGGGATTCTCTATAGTGTATACAGAGTGAATATCCCTCATTTATACCCTTCATATTATTACAGTCCCTGCTTTAAGGACTAGGATTCTCTATAGCGTATACAGAGTGAATATTCCTCATTTATATCCTTCATATTATTATAGTCCCTGCTATAAGGACTAGGATTCTCTATAATGAATACAGAGTGAATATTCCTCATTTATACCCTTCATATTATTACAGTCCCTGCTATAAGGACTAGGATTCTCTATAGCGTATACAGAGTGAATATTCCTCATTTATATCCTTCATATTATTACAGTCCCTGCTATAAGGACTAGGATTCTCTATAGTGAATACAGAGTGAATATTCCTCATTTATACCCTTCATATTATTACAGTCCCCGCTATAAGGACTTGGATTCTTTATAGTGAATACAGAGTGAATACTCTTCATTTATACCCTTCATATTATTACAGTCCCTGCTGTAAGGACTAGGATTCTCTATAGTGTATACAGAGTGAATATCCCTCATTTATACCCTTCATATTATTACAGTCCCCGCTATAAGGACTAGGATTCTCTATAGTGAATACAGAGTGAATATTCCTCATTTATACCCTTCATATTATTACAGTCCCTGCTATAAGGACTAGGATTCTCTATAGTGTATACAGAGTGAATATTCCTCATTTATACCCTTCATATTATTACAGTCCCCACTATAAGGACTAGGATTCTCTATAGTGTATACAGAGTGAATATTCCTCATTTATACCTTCATATTATTACAGTCCCTGCTATAAGGACTAGGATTTTCTATAGTGAATACAGAGTGAATATTCCTCATTTATACCCTTCATATTATTACAGTCCCTGCTATAAGGACTAGGATTCTCTATAGTGTATACAGAGTGAATATTCCTCATTTATACCATTCATATTATTACAGTCCCTGCTGTAAGGACTAGGATTCTCTGAATACCAAGGGGAAAAAAAGGTTTAGCACATTAGCCTTTTTGGCATCCTCTTTAACCATCTCTATAACCATCTCTCTCCCACACTCTCAATCTTCATCTTTTTATTATTGATATACTTTTAAAAAATGTAGCTAGTTTTTTTTCTATTTTAGATAGGTGTATAAGATATCACCAGATTCAACAAAACATCCTGTCTCGTAGGAACGTATATCATCTGTGAAAGAAAATGCGCATATAGAAAATTTAAGAACTTGATACCTTTTGAGGTGCTGGCAGTTCCAATGTCAGGGTAATTGAAATCCCCCAAAACCAAAACCAACTTCATCTGGCTGCACTACAGGCAAGGATGCTCTCAGAAAAAAAGTATGAATTGGTGTCACTATATTATCCTCCATCCCGCAGATCTGCACCATGGTGTTTCTATAAGTGTACCTATTGAATGGTTAGTGTAGAAAGTATGGGGTATAGATGATCTGGTGCAGCCTGTATTTTCCTTGCAATGTGCACATCAGTGGTAGAGAAATGAGTTAAATATTTAACATCTAATTAGCTGACAGGTGGACTGGGTTTGTGTAAAGTTGTCAGTGAGTATACATGGGGGAGGTCAGTCTAGCCGGAAAAAAGTAAATATTGCTTTACCGGTTGTAAAATGTTCAGCACTTTGAAAAAGTGACATAAATATGGTTGCCACCTTTCCCTTTAGGACACAAACACATATACTGGGCGAGGTATCAGAAGCAGGTAATGGTCTTAAAGTTAATGAGCTAAAGAGTATTTAAAGGCATTTCACTGATCTGTGCCAATAGGAAAAAATTTGCTTTCTGAAAAATCTGATGATCGTCTTTAGGAATGGTAAAAAATGTAATGTAAAACACAAAAAAATTGACCTTCTCCAAGCTGCAAAAAAGTCCAGGTGAATCATCATAGTTAAAGGGCATGTCCACCGTTAAAACAAAAAACTAGTCACTAATCTGTCTGTTACCCAAACTGCTATTCTTACCAGTTTATTATATGCATTTGTTGCCAGATATTTAATGTGTTCTATTCCTTTCTGGCAAAGGTATCTGTCTCCTCCCTCTGCTCAAAGGGATTTTAATAAGCTTTATAAGCTTCAGCACAGCCTGGTTACTACAGACCTGCAAGCCTAACATCAGTCATAGGTAATGTGCTGGAAACTTTGTTACGGGATCATATGCTTGACTTTGTCTCCAGAACTGATCTTTTTAGTAGTAATCAGCATGGATTTATGAGAAATAGATCATGCCAGCCAAATCTACTTGGTAAGTGAGTAAGAATTTAGATTCTGGCATAGCAGTGGATGAAGTATACTTGGATTTTACAAAAACTTTTTTATACTGTGCCAGCTGGCCTAGAAAAATAACATCTGTACATTTTGCAGAGGAGGCATCAGGTAAAACAGCAGTCAATCATAATCTGTGATGTCAGCAGTATCAGCCTTGATTGACTGCATGGGGGGAGGAGCTAGTTTACTCTGCCAGAATGGGGACTATAACTATACTTAAATATCTGGTTAGTAATGCAGGTAATAAAGTATAAAATGTATCAGTTTGGGGTTTGGGGCAGCTAACGGACAATTGACCAGTTTTATGTTATAGGGGTGGACATGCCCTTTAAGGATATTAGTAGTGCACTGATTTCATGGTAAACTACACCTACAGATACATTACGGGTACCATTACAGAAGAGACAGAATTGGATATTAGGACCAGTAAGCCTGAGGCCAAAATACTACGTGCACTTGTGCGTGCGATTCGTGTGCATTGTGGTCAGCTTGTGCTGCATTCCCTGTAATATTCGGGTATCGTAGCGCATGCGAATGGCACCAAAAATGATGATCGCATGCACTCCGATAAGTGGTTCACAGTGCAACCAATTAGCCAACACTAGTTTGCTCTTTCTAACATACGATCGCCATTGTATCGTCTGTTAAAACACTGTAGGGTAGCCTAGCGGGGTATTTAAAAATTATATAAAAAAAAGCGAAACCTTAACTACCCCATGTGTTTTCTAGGACTCCCCCTCACAACAGGAGTGTTTTATAAGTAACCTGATAAAGAGTCCAACAAACATGCTACTTTCAAAGCTACTTAGATAGTTACTAATAGAATTTGTATGTACTGACAGGCACTTATGGATACATATACATATGTAATCTTTTAAATATACTGTACATAAACATGACTTGCCTTCTGTCACCATTATTAGTGTTTTTTTAATTCTACTCATTGAATCAAACATGGACCATCCTGTAAAATTTAGACCTTGTGTACAGGAAATATTGTCAGGGTCAGGGATTAAGAGAAGATATTTCACATTGCAAAGCTATTGAAATACATTTTTATTAGGGAAGCTCATGGTAAGAAGTACCATAGTTCTGGGCCCAATATTATCGGCACACTTGCATTCATTATAAAAAAATATTCATTATAATAAAAGGGTTTTTTAGTATACATTACTGTGATCACATAAATTAGATCAACTGGACTTGAAGACATTTCGCTTGTCATCCGATTGGCTTTCTCAATTGAGAAATGCAAAAGTTGGCTAATCATATATCTGTTGTATTCAATTAGAATTGAGAAAGCCAGTTGGATGACTAGTGAAATGTCTTCAAGAACTAAACTTCAAGTCCAGTTGATGTAATTGAATACAACAGATATACCATGTAAAGAATTGCATTCCGTAATTTTGCACATACTTGTGATTTAAGTGCACCATTATGTAGCTAAAGGTGGGCAGATACCTCTTGAGGTTATTTGCTGACCATGTCTTTGTGTGCACTGATGCAAGTAGGGTATCATATTATTCCGGACATATAGAAGATCGATATTTAGTGGATTTTTTTATTTGTATCAATTTTTAAATCTACTAAAAAAATTGTGTGCAGAATTCTGCATGTATGTATGAAATGTTTACACTGTTACATGTTGGTTGTAAAAATATATAGTTTGTGGGGGTAGGTTTGAAGGGTATTTAATTTAATTTAATTTAAAAAAATCATACTTATGCCCTTTAGGGATGGCCGGTTCGCGGATCCGAACCCAGATCCACCGCGGATTTATCCCATTCGCGAACGGCGGATTTTTCCGGATTTTCCGCCATCCGAACTTCCGATTCGCGGAATTTTCGAAAATACAAGGATTTCTCTTATTTTCATTAATACGTATTTTCGAGAATTTTCGAATTTACGAGGATTACTCGTATTTTTGAAAATACGTATTTTCGAAAATACTAGTTTTCTCGTATTTTCAAAAAATCTCGTAATTTCGAGGGTATTTTTCATTTTAATGGGTCCACTCGCGAATTTTTTAGAAGATTCGCGGATCCTCGAGCGGACCGGATTTTGCGAAGTTCGGACATCTCTAATGCCCTTAGAGCAAAGCCTCAAATTGTGCATTGGGTCCTTTTGGGGATAATTGCTGTATCTGTGCGCACCCATGCATGTGGTACACTGTTAGATTTAGAATGTGGGGGATCAATATATAGTGAGGTTTTTTTACTTATTGTGTTTGTTTTGGCAAATTAACAACTTTGAATGGTCTTTTTGCTTAATTTTTTCAGAAAATCTCCTGTAAAATTATGCAAATACTGTATCTGCGTTCAGAATTCTGCATATTAATGGCTTTGTTAGAGTACATAGCCTAAAGTCTGTAGTCCGAAAATATGTTGGTGGTATGTACTTATGAGTGTTAGGGGTGTTTAGTAAAAAATGGAAAGTTATTCAAAATAGAGAGATAGTTGAATTTTTCTCTGTAATTACACTTATGCCTTAGTAAATGTTTGGTTCAGGACATGTGAATGACAGAATGGCACCATTACATTATTATTTTTAGATTCTAAAATATATAGTTTGTGTCATTTCTGAGATTAAGATGTGTTCAGTTTGAAAAACTGGAAGCTGTTTAAAAATACAGAGTTGGTTGTTTTTTTTGCAGTAATTGCACTTATGCATTGGTCCCTTTTGGGGTTAGTTGGTGGTCTCTGTGCCCACTCATTTATATGGCATGCTGTTGTATTAGGGATAGGTTAGGCTTTAATATTGGTGTTTCTAACTTTCAACAGTATTTCTGTGAAATTCACCCATGATTTTGGGGCATATTTATAAACAATTGCTATTATCGCTATTTCGCTAATGTAGGACATTGCAAAGACAAATAGCATTATTATCACCGTATTAATTATGCAAATTGTCTTCACCGCGAAAAGTATCCCCGTTGCAGTAGTATCGACTATGTGTGGCGGCATTCATTACACTAAGTCCTGTATCGCAGCGCAAAGATAAATGGAACCAAAACATCTACCAAGACCAGGGCTGCAACTGCAAATTTTTCAACATTTAAGGGGGACCTTAGCAGAAAGTATACCAGTATGTGGATATAAGAACCCTATTTATCTGTAAAACAGAACCTCAAAAAGCAAACATCTGAAACCTTGAAAGCAATCATCGATCGCGATCTGGAATAGCGTTAATCGCTGATTGTATTACAGGAGATGTTGGAAAATAGTCCTACCCACTAACTCTTATTTGTATTGAGAAACACTTCACAATTTATTGATACCTTCCAGGGACCCACTAGAAGGCTAGATACAGTATATGGCCTGTCATCTCAGACTTGAAGTTCAACTTAACACAAAGACACATTTATTGCAATTTTATAAATAAGATAGAGCATGTTAATAAGTGGAGATAGGCAACGGTAATGAATTTTCGCCATCGGTTATCACCGCTTTAAAAATTGTGTTAATTCTGACGAAAATGGTGACGATAACATTGATGAAAAATGAACGAACCTAGATGAATATGCCCCTTTGTTTCTGTTTTATTATTTTTGGAGGAAAATATAACAAAAACCTTTCAATCTGATGAACATCTGTGTCCAGTTATATAAAAAGCCAAAAAAGAGGACAGTTTGCACCATCTCAGCATCTTCTATAACCATCTTAGCCATACTGTTTAATTCTAATCTTTTCCCCATTGATACACTTAAAAACATTAAAAAGTTGGTCTTGAGACCTGCAGGTAGAAGGCTGCTTGGCTGGGCTGTAGTAAAGGACAACCTCCAGCTCTAGTAGCTTTTAGCTATGGAATGGTCCTTCTCTTATCTGGCCTGGTAGTTTATGTCTGCAGACAGACTATGCTAGGTAGCTTGTGCCTGGTGTGTAAAATTGTATAAAGTTGATAAACTACAATGGTAACTAGAAAGGGAAAGTTTAAGTATAAACTTTGAATTTGGCTTGAAAGACTGCATTTTGGAAGGGAATTTGTGTGTTTGTGCTGCAGATTTTAAAACTCAATAATGCCAATGAAAAGGACATTGTTGTTTTTTACTTACCCTTTAAATATATAAGGTAGGTGAGTTGGTGTGTGTGTATTCATATCAGGTTGGGGGATAAAATACTAACAGGGAGATTCAATAAAAGTTCTTATCGTTTAAAATGGTGTTAATTTTGCACCAACCAATCAGATCTTATTTAACATTTGAAAGCTAAAATCTGATTGGCTGGGGCAAAATTAGCACCATTTTAAACGATAAGAACTTTTATTGAATAACCCTGTAAGTTTTTTGATGATCGGTCAAAATGTGTTTTTTTACTATAGTTACCCTTTAAATATGGCTGCCATGGAAATGGAAGGGTGGGTCAGTATTATTATTATTATTATTGTGAATATATATAGCACCAACATTTTCCGTGGTGCTTTACAGTTGCATTAAAATACATTAGAAAAACATACATGTTACATACAAGGGTAGTGCAAGTAATACAAAGTGCAAAAAATGTAAGTGCTGGTCCAGCAGCATTCAGTGTGGTAAGTTACAGCATTACTCTGGTACAATAGGATGGAGGGCCCTGCCCGAGAGCTTACAGGCTAGAGGAGATGGGGATGAGACATAAGGTGAAGCAGATCAGTAGCTGTCTCTACCCTTTTACGTAAGGAAGCTTTCTGGATCTACACGCTTGAAACCTTAGCCCCCAAGGGTATGAATAGAGATTTTGAGTTAAGCTGTTTTTGTGATTAATTATATTATATATCTATTATGATTCATTTAAAAATAGCTCCATATACGGATATGGCTTTTGGATACCAATCAATCCCTGTCGGATATATAAGCTTTCTTTATTTATTTCTTGTCAATTTTACTGTATTCTCAGTGATTTATCTTAAGAAAATAATGCAGTTGGTTTTAATGTTGTATTACCTTTTTTCATTTTTGCACCTATGTTTGCAATACAGTGTCTTTTTTCCACTTTGATATATGTGTATACCACTAGGGGTTAATGATTTGGGCTTTATATTGGACAGGTGGATAGGACACTCCTCTATGCCCCTGAGGAAGTGGCTGCTGGCCACGAAATGTGTTGGGCGAAGCCTGTAGTGTCCACATGCTGCTTGTCCATTAGTTTGTTGCTCTGCACAGTGATGGCTTTGTGATTTTAAAGTTTCCGAATAAAATATTTAAGAGTTTTACCGAAGACCGGCTGCCCGCTTACTTATTGTCCCTTTGGATGCTATGCCTTGGGGCTTCGTTTTCTGTGTACAGATCAGTAGCTGTAACTAAGTTGTCAGTGGAGTATAACTAGCGGATCTGCAATGGGTCAGTAAGAGGGGTAGAAGTGTCCAGGCCCAAATTGTAACCTTGCCTGAAGAAATGAGTTTTGAGGTTGTACTTGAAGATATGAAGTGATGGTGAGTGACGTCTAAAGCGAGGAAGATAGTTCTAGAGCAGAGGGGCAGCACGAGAAAAGTCCTGTATACAGGCGTGGGAGGAGATAATTAGAGCGGATGAGAGGAGAAGATCATTAGCAGAGAGGAGGTTACGCCTTGGGTAGTATCTGTTTATCAGATCAGAGATGTATGGAGGGGGCTGTATTGGAGAGAACCTTGTAGGATAAGGTTAGCAGCTTAAATTGGATCCTTTGAGTATGTGTGTACCTGGATCAGGCTGAAAGTTAAAAAAAATAACTTTTGATTATTGATCAAAATTAGTTTTTTTGACTTTAGTTACCCTTTAAGTATGGCTGCAACAGTAATGGATCAGTAGGTGTGTGTGTTCCTGGGTCTGGTTGAGGGGGAATGTCTTTTTTGTGTTTACAACCATAAAACAATCTTTTATTGAGGATAAGTCTAAATTCGTTTTTTTGACTTTAGTTACCCTTTAAATATGGCTGCCGCTGTAATGGATAAGTAGATCAGTAGGTGTGTGTACCTGGGTCTGGTTGAGGGGGTATGTCTTTTTTGTGTTTACAACCATAAAACTATCTTTTATTGAGGATAAATCTAAATTAGTTTTTTTGACTTTAGTTACCCTTTAAATATGGCTTCCATGGGAATGGAAAGGTAGGTCAGTAGGTGTGTGTACCTGTGTCTGTGTGGGGGGTTGGGGGTATCACCATTTGTATTTATGACCATGAAACAAACTGTTTTGATATATCCACATTTGAGGATCCCCGCACATCTGTACCGAATTTCATGTCTCTAGCTCAAAAACTGTGGGAGGAGATATGGTCCAAAAAAGCAGAAGAAAAAAACGGAAGAAGAAGAAGAAATAGAAAGAACAGTGATTTGGCTTTTTCAAGCCAAATTAATAACAACAGGTTTGTTTTTACGGAACCTACATCTTGAAGTCTGCAGCAAATTCGAGCAACGGTCTATCCCCATAAGACCATTTCTGAGGGTAGACCGCCTAGTGAAAGATCTCTCAAATAAGGAAAACCTGGTGTAGGGAGTGAAAAAATAAAAGATTATCAGGGTTATTCAATAAAAGTTCTTATCGTTTAAAATGGTGCTAATTTTGCCCCAACCAATCAGGTGTTAGCTTTCAAATGTTAAATAAGATCTGATTGGTTGGGGCAAAATTAGCACCATTTTAAACGATAACAACTTTTATTGAATCTCCCTGATTGTGCAGAACATTTGTAAATTTACAAAAATTTTAACCACAAATTGAGAAATGTTGTGCTCAGTATTAATATACTTCAATATCATATAGGTGGGGCTGTACATTAGGCAGCACACTAGTATAGATGTTAATTTGTACAAAAAGGAAGAGTTTATCGACAGCCCAGCACAGGAAAAGGATATGATCTAAGGGGTTCACTTAAATGTGACAACAAAAATGCAATTTCTTTATCATGGTGTTATAAAATTTCCTAGAAGAAAGTTTTGTTAACATTACTGAAAGTTGCTTGTGAAGGTTCTCATTCATCCAGGTCATGGTATATCTGTTCAGTATATCTGTTCTATTCTGTTCTATTCAGTAAGATCAACTGGACTTAAAGTCCTGTTGGCAACAGATTCTTGTACAAGTCATTCTGAATTGAGAAAGCCAGTTGGATGACTAGCGATACATCTTCAAGAACTAAACTTGTAAGTCCAGTTGACCTAACTGAATACAACAGATATTACTAAAAGTTGCCAATGATCGTGTTTAGTGAAACTTTGCATCTTCAAGTTTTTTTGTTTCTTTTATAGTTACATCGATATTTGAAAAAACTTCAATATAAGATAAAAGAGGAGAGAAGAATATCCTTTCAGGAAAATGGAGAGTTACTTAATGAACACTTAATCTATAATTGGATCTTAGATCATCAGAATAAACTTTCAATTTCAATTCTCGGAGTTTTTCTTTCGTGGGCACCATCACATTTCAAAATATTTATACGATCAACTGAAAAAAAATGGATGACCAACAATAAAAAGGTTAGAAAATGTTTCTCCACCTTCCAATTAAAGGATAATTAAAACCCAATTATCATCAACGTACATACATATTAGGCAACATTTCAAAACCCCAGATCACTTCATCTTCTGATCTGGTACCTCTTATAGGAGAACTACCATATAGTGGATTATAGGATATCTCTACCTTACATACTGATTTCAATATAATTGGTGATTTGGCTACACAGTGGCAAATTAAGTTACATGTTAAAGGACAACTATATTCACCTTACCCACTGTCCACTGATGTTTATTACCCAGAGTGAGGAACTAAACCGTCTGGTCCTCAACGCTGGGTCTGCTTTCTATCTTCTGCAATACTTATTTAAAGTTGCCTTCATAGCTTCATCCTCGATTCAGTCGGCAACTCCAGCTGACTACAGCAAACCCAGTGGTGATGACCTGGCAGTTTAGGTTAACACCCTGGGTACTATTGTCTGGTGGAATGGGGTGGAGGTAAGTATAGTTGTCCTTTAAGAATGCAAAGTTATGCATTTTAGGAAAATCAACATAAATGCTAGTTATACACTAAATGAAATAGACACATATGCTAGAGGGTAGCTACAGCCAGTTAGAAGGGATCTTTTCTCTTATAGGGGTGAACAAAATGCTAGAGGTCACAAAACTCCACTGTTTGCACATTGTTAAATCTATAGATCTATAAACACCTAAAGATTTCTCTTCCTGATTTGTTTTATTCCTTTCCGAGACCTGTTCACACACAAGGTGCAATGCAATATCAGACACCGTTTGCATTTTCGGTCCTAAAGCTGTGCTAACCCATTAAGGTTGATTCAGTAAGTGGTTAACATGCATTACAGATATCTTTTGTGGTGCAAGAAACATCTGATGTTTTTAGTTTGAACTTTGCACAAGAGATGCAATACATTTTAAGACAGGAATGTGTGTGTGTGTGTGTGTGTGTGTGTGTGTGTGTGTGTGTTTGACCACCTACTGTACAAATAGCAGGTCTTATCATATAAGTTGGAATTTATTATTATATGCAAATCATTTTCTAATTCGGTGTGGCAGTAACGTAAAGGAGACTTAACTTTTATAATCCTAATGTGAAAGCTTTTCTCCCCAGAACACCTATACTGTACATTGTAAGTTTCTTCTCCAGTAAGTTGCATTTACATACACGCTTAAAACAGATTCTGTAGCAATGAAGGCTTCAATGTTGTTTCAACTCACAGCCCATAAAGTCTTCAATTAGCCTTGTGAGCATGTGCACTTTATTTCCACACCCCCTGATCCCAGCATTCACTGTCTATATACACAGCTTATTTTGTATACAAACATTTCCGTGCCAAAATATAAGTCCCTGGTAAAACTCTAAAGGTGCTTGTTACCCTGTAGTTTATTAACCAGCCAGCATAAATTGCAAACATCCTTCCAGAGGAAATACAAAATATTCAGCCAAAATCTATATGTACCCGTTTCCTCTGCATGTGCTGTGGGGGCTCACCTGCTAAAGCACTTTTTTTAGAAACACACAGCCCATTTTGTCGTGGGTTCAAATCCACAAACTTAAGGCCATATTCATAAAGGCAATACCGCATCTTTAACCATCCTAATTTTTATGCCATAATTGTAAAATCGATACATAATACCATTGTGGTAGTCTACTATAAATCTGGCACTTACATTTAATTTGTTTCCATTCTGTTCCCAGCAAAAAAGATTCTACATGTACTAGTACTTTATATAGTAACTCTGCTGGGTGTGGCTTGTCCAGAAGTGGGAGGTGCTTTATACACAACTGGCAAATAATGCCCACAATGACTGGTAAATGATGTCCACAATGACTGGTATTAGATGACCACAGTGACTGGTGTTAGATGCCCACAGTGACTGGTAAATGATGCCCACAGTTACTGGTATCAGATGCTTGCAGTGACTGGTAAATGATGCCGAAATTTGATTTTTGATCTGCAGGTTTGATGAACATTAATTTTTGATCTGCAGGGTTGCAAACTTTCAGGGAGATTATTTTCCCTCTTTACAAAGCATTGGTAAGGCCTTATTTGGAATATGCAGTGGAATTTTGAAAACCTGAGTACAAAAAGGACATATTTGAAATGGAAAGGGTTCAGAGAAGGGCAACTGAATTAATAAGGGGATTGGGGGAGCTTGAGAGTTCGGAAAGGAGTTTTCACTGTGAGAACGGTAAAGCTATGGAACCAGTGGACGTTGTTATGGCAGGTTCATTGGTCAGTTTAATAAAAAGCTGGATGAGTTTCTACAAACAAGGAATGTTACAAGTTACTGGTATTGATACATAAAGTAGAGTTGATCCAGGGAAACTTCCGATTGCCACTTGGAGTCAGGAAGGAATTTTTACCCCTTCAGTAATTTGGTGGGTTAGGCAGGAAATGAGGATATTACTAGATGGGTTGGACTGGATGGACGTATGTCTTTATTCAACCTCAAATACTATACTATACTATACTATACTTAGTAGCGAAGATGAATGTTATTTAAACTGTGACATTACATTGCACTGTATATGTATTACACTTGCTATCGAAATCAGTAATAATAATTTAGCTATGTTTGTATGTTTGAATATTTTTATCATTGTAATATTACATTACAAACTATTCGGTTTATTTTGGTTCCTTTTTCTCTCCTTTTTAGACTCCCAAAGTTCAGTGCACGGACAGTTGTCTCCTTGGTTTCAGGAAAGCACCAAAGATTGGAGCCCAAGTCTGCTGCTATGATTGTGTCCCATGTTCTGAGGGAGAAATATCCAATGTTACTGGTATAATTGATAATAACATTATGTGTTCATATTATTAATTTCAAATTCATAATATTTAGAAATAGTTTAGGGCACTGTTGTTACAATTAGACTATTTTTATTTTATTTTTTTTAAAAACACCCCCTCCCTATATATCTCATGATACAAAAACACACCCACAAGGTGTTGCACTAATCAGTACCTTAAAATCTATAACCAAAACAAATATCACAAATTACCATTGAGATGCAATAAAATGAAGGGTCATAAGAAGCATTTGAAGGACATATAAGCAGGAACACCTCTAGGGGGAGCAGTTCTGTAAGCAGATTGCCTCTGGTGCTGTCCATTGACTTCTATTAGTCAGGTCAAGATCACAACGATTTACAACCTATTTCATCGGTTATTTACGGTAGTGCCTTAGGCTGTACTGTGTCTAATCTATACATCCTCTCAGTTTCCTTACACAAATGGCTTTTGCATTTTCTCCACCCTTTATTAAGATACTGGGTATCCTTCCAAAGTCATTCCTGGACAATTGTTCCTTAACCGGTTTTATGTGGGATTTATGAGTAGCAAATCTCCTCCTTAAAGGGGAACTACAGTGGAAGAATCACCTTAATGCTTGAAAGGCTATAAATTCTGTGCATAACAAATAACACTGTATTTATAACCTATAGATTCAACTGTATTCTCACAGTGACAATTAGAAATGGCCGAACTTCTAAAAATCCCGTCTGATTTCCGATTTTCTAATTTTTGAAAAATGTTCTGAAATCGGACCCATTAAAGTCAATAGGGACAAATAGTTTGAAAGGTTTGAATAAAAGAAGGTTAAAATAGCAATGGTAACTTACTGTACATGGCTCTGGGACCTGGGAAATGGTCTGGGGAACTATCCAGAACTTTCGCCTTTCGACGACTATCCTGGAAAAGTTAGGTGGAAAATATTATTTTTAAAATTCTTAGTTTACCGGTATATTATTTACACTAGTTAATCTACATATTCTCTTCCATTTTGAAAGATCAGTTGAATTTATACCTCTTGCTATTCCCTGCTGTTGACATTACTGAGCTGACATATCAGGTTCTGTAATGTTCCTTCTTCTTCCCAGAATGCACTCTACCATGGAATGTTCCCAACAATAATTTCTACTGATTGGCTGTTGGATGGGTCAAACATGCTCAACTGAATCAACCCAGGCGCTGGGTCAAGGGCAAGACCATAAAGGGTCTCTATTAGGGGTCCTGCAAACAGGAAGTCAGTATTTCGGAAGTATTTTTTTATACACAGTCAAAATGCTAAATAGGCAGGTTAAGGTCATTAGAATGAAGAAATACTGCTCTTTTTTCTTAAAAGTAAATGTATTTGCAATTTGTATTTTTGGAATTTACATTTTTTTGTATTTTGTATTTGCATCATATAGGGGAAAGCGGGCAAAAGGGTAATACTTCACAGCAGCAGAACCAATGTATTTCTCAATAGTTTTCCTATTTAATGATAAGCTCTATTCCTTCATGGCAAAGGCATCTGACCCTTCCCTCTTGTTAATGAGCTTTTTGTAAGCTTGAGCATGTGCAGAAGAGGTAATAAGTGCACATAAGTGAATGACTGTGATGTCAGTTGTCACAGCCTTGCTTGACTGCATGGGGGGGGGTAGCTTACTCTGTCAGAATGAGAACAACCCTTAAATATCTGGTTAGTAATACAGGTAATAAACTAGAGCAGTTAGGTTTGGGGGTAGGTAACCGACAATTTACATATTTTTGTTTTAAGGAAGCACATGCCTTGCCTACCAGTCTTAAAGGGTATCTCCACTGATAAAAGTCACCTGGGTTGTAAGGATAGATATGTGTAAGGTGGAAATGTACCTGTAGTATCCTGTGTGTTTGAGCAGGATCCAATGACTTTCTCCCTGAACACTGTGGATAGTGCAGGTCCACCCACTTTCAGTGACTGCCTGGGAAATGTCTGATGCACGTGTTCCTTTAGTGCATGTGCAGAACATGTGAGGATCCGTCGGGACTGCTGTCTGTGTGATCCGACTGATTGGTTGATTCTACACACACACACACCACACACACACACTGACTTCACTAATTAATGGAGGAGTAATCAGGTACTACCTTTTTCTCTCTCCCACCCCCTCCCATACCAGATTGCCTCATATTCCCAGCATCCCCTATGAAATCAATCTTAGCGTTAGACACAAACAAATCTTTATTAAAAATGACACAAGTTCCCCCTACCTTTGTTACAGTATTGTGATAAGAGGGTTTAACTTTTCCTCCCCTGTCTCTCTCTGCATGATCAGCTGGAAAAATGAACTTAGAGAGTCAGGGAGGAAAGGATTTCTTACTGCAGCCAAGTGGGTGTGTCTGCTACCATGATGATGCACATTGAGTGACAGCACTCCCAGCACAGGGGAAGACACACCCCCAGGAACCTGCACTCAAACAAAGGGGAAATAAAGGTAGGGGGAGGGTTGGGGGATGGTGTACTTTAATATAAACCAAAAAAAATGCTTTTTCCTCAGTGGAGATACCCTTTAACTTGCAAATACTTCTCAACATTACACTATTAACCCTGTTCACGAGTATCCACAGCTGCTGGTACTAGGAGTTAAAGTCTTGCCAACTAATTCCCAATTAACCCTTGGGCTGCAGAGGCTTGGCAAGTATAAGAGACACAAGCGTAGCAGCTAAAGTCCATTCACCAATGGCTGTGTGGCAGATTCTATGTATTTAACGCCATCTGATGGGAAATTCACCCAGAGCCGCACAGAATGTCATTTGGGAGCACCTGTGGCTCTGGATGAATGAATTATCCCAAATGTGTTAACACGTGTATATATTATGTTTCTGTGCCATCAAGACATAAATCACATAATTAAATTAAAAGATTTATATAGGGGAAAAGTAGTGATGCAGTGAGACACCTAGTAGACCATTACTCGCACACACTCCACATGCTGTAATACCATTACTCACGCACACTCCACACACTGTAATATCATTACTCACGCACACTCCACACACTGATATACCATTTCTCACTCACACTCCACATATTCATATATCACATATAATTCCATTACTTACACACATTGTGTATGACCATTACTCATGCACACTGTAAAACTATCCCTCACGCACACTGTGTATGACCATTACTTACGCATGCACACTGTGTATGACCATTACTTACGCACGCACACTGTGTATTGGCATTACTCACGCACACTGTGTATTACCATTACTCACGCACACTGTGTATGACCATTGCTCATGCACACTGTGTATTACCATTACTCATGCACACTGTGTATTACCATTACTCATGCACACTGTGTATTACCATTACTCACCTTTTAAACCGCATGACATAATAGCCCATAAATATCTATACAGCCCAGAAACCACAGAAGCAAAGTCCTTTTCACATCAGCAGACTTGATCCGGGATGCACATCTCACTATACTCAAAACCGAGGCGAATGTAACAATCAAGTTGCGCTCTCAGTCACGTTGTCAGTTCTAGAGCAACTGTTATGGCCCGAAAGTGGAATAGCGCATTATCGAATCCTCTGCGGTAAGGAGTCGCTCTAGAACTGACAAAGTGACTGAGAGCGCAACTTGATTGTTACATTAGCAAGGATTGCCTGAGACACGCAACACACAGTACTTGTCGGAACACACAGTACTTGTCGGAACACACAGTACTTGTTGATGATGTATGTTATAATAATAAGAATACTCAAGTATATGGGGTTTGGATGGGAAAGCTGTTAGTTTTGTATTTTTAAATGTTTTTAAATAATTATTGTATATTCCCAATTACCTATTCACCAAGTTTCATGTAATAAAGATTATTAAGGAGCGCCTATGGGTCTTTTTGCTCTTTTGTATATATTATTGATAATAACATAATGTGCTCATGTTATTATTATTTATTTTAAATTCATAATATTCCTAAATAGTCCAGGGCACTGTTGTTACAATCAAAAACATACCCCCTCTGTATATCCCATGATCCCCCACAAAAATGCACCCACAAGGTGTTGCTCCAATCAGTAACACACCTACCTTAAACTCTATAAACACTTAAAGGACAACTGCACAGTTGTTGCTCCACCCCTTTGTAGCCCAAGGCCTAACCAATGGGAAGACGTTTAGCAAGAGGTGCTTTTTCCCAATGGAAAGATCCCAGACTGAGGTGAGGGTGTAGTTACAACCATACAGTTGTCCTTTAAAATTTTATCAAAAACAAATATCACAAATTATCATTGAAGATGCTATAGAATTTAAAGGAGGCTCATAAGAAGCATTTAAAAGACATATAAGCAGGAACACCTCTAGGGGGAGCAGTTCTGTAAGCAGATTGCCTTTGGTGCCACTCCCCTTACAATAGATGTCCATTGACTTCTATTAGTCAGGTCAGGATCACCACGATTTACAACCTGTTTCATGGGAACGGCAGCCCTGAATATAAATATTCAGGAGCATATTTATAAACGATCGGTAACTTTTCACGGACGGTTTTCCCGCCATTTTCACTTGGCCACCTTGTGCGCCCAACCCGCGGCAGGTGGTCACACCCGCAATTGGAAGCACGCCCCCCTCGACCACCCGCCGCAGCCCCCTTCCCAGCAGCCCCAGAAGTGGAGGGACCCTCCAGTGGGGGGCACTGAAAAGTGCCTTTGGGGCTTAAGGGGTCCCGCAGCCCGTACCGGGACCCCCCTCCCCGGACCTATCAGGGCCTTTTTTGGGGGTCCTGCAGCTCAAACTGGGACCCTCGACGGCTCTTACAAGAGCCCTTGGGCAGCGTCTTCTTTCTTCCATCCGGCGACACCAGCTCCGCTGAGGGATACCCCCGACGCTGGTGGCCTCAACGAGGCTGATCTTGCAGCGTCTTGATCCAATGCAATGTCTTCAGGCTAGCGACACCAACACCACTGAAGTTGCCAATGCCAGGCAGACTCAATGTGGCCGCCAGTGAGCCCGATGGCACCGCCGGCCTCAGTGGAGCCGAATTTGCTAGCCACTTCTTTCTTCTGCCAACTACTGCGATGACTTCTGAGCTCTGCAGAGATTTACAGCTCTTTATGTAGGTTTGCAAAAAGTCCTAATCCAATTCTGATTGGTCAATTTTTCAATGCTTGGTTTACATGGTTTACAGTAACAGGTTGACGATGGATGTAGCCTCATTGTATTCATCTATACAACATCATAAGGGTATAGAGGCTATAGAGTTCTGGTTACATCATTCCATGGATTATCCTCATATACAGAATTAATTTATTCTATCATGTTTAAACTATCTATTAACTACGAATTTTTTCATGTTCGATGCACAACACTATTTACAATGTAAAGGGGCTGCGATGGGGACGAAATTCGCCCCCTCGTATGCCAACCTATATATGGGTCTATGGGAATCCAAATATGTTTACCATGAGAACAATCCGTTTGTACATAACATAGTGAAATATTATCGCTATATTGATGACATCATTATTATCTGGGAAGATTTGGAGGAATCATCAGATGTAGATGGTTTTATACAATATTGCAATAATATGGATCCTGATATCCAATTTACATATAGTCAAAATGACTGCGAAATAGAATTTTTAGATGTCAATTTCCTGATAAGGGATCAACATATAGACACGAAGTTGTACCGTAAACCGATTTCCCGTAATACTCCTGTAATATTACACGCCACTTCGTGCCACCCACGTATGACTATCAAGGGTATTCCATATAGTCAGTTCATCAGACTTCGACGGATAAGTTCGACATGGGAGAATTTTCAAACAGAGGCCATGGATCTGTGGGACAGACTTGTCTCCAGAGGTTATAGATTACAGGATGTTAAGAAGGCATATGATCAAGCAGTTCTTTTGAAAAGGGAAGCCTTGTTATGTACTACAAAGTCTAAAAAACTAAAAAACTAAAAAAAAGACTAAGACTCAGGTCTCATCTACTACACGGTACATAACACTTACCTTTACTACACAAAGTTACAGAATGAAACATATTGTATCCAAGTATTGGGGCATTCTTTTGGATGATCCTGTTTAGGGTTGTCTTCTTCCTGAGAAACCTAATTTTTCATATCGCAAAGCACGCAATATTGGCTCCATACTATCACCGAGCCTATTTAGGTCCACACCATCTTCCCCCTCCAATACGTGGCTATCCACGAAAGGTTGTTTTAAATGTAACATGTCTTGATGTAATACATGTAAATATGTCAAACAATCTAAAACATTTAGAAGTACCAACACCAATGTTGAATATACCATAAAATTCTTTGCTAATTGTAAAACCAAAGGAGTAGTATATTTGGCCACCTGTTTTTGTGGCCTTCAATATATTGGGAAGACAATCAGACCCTTTGGCCGACGTATCGCTGAGCATATGAGTGCTATACCTAAATATGACTTGCGGTCGGCAATAGCTAGACATGTTATATCTGACCATTTTGGTAAGATGGAAATTGTTTTTCAAGCAATAGATATATGTAAGAGAGATACTAGACAGGGAGACCTGGATAGAAAACTTTAAAAAAAAGAAGCAAGATGGATCTATACGATGAAAACGGTAACACCTCGGGGCCTTAATAGGGATTTCGAGTTATCAGCTTTTGTAGATTGATGTGATAATGTTCGATCTTCCAGTCCTCAGAGCTGATGCATCGACATCTATATGTCTACATGTAATATTACATGTTCGAGTATGGACTGTGATATGGTACTAGTTATATCTTAATGATAATCCACAAGTAATTGCTAAATTATTAACATCTCCACCATCTACGGCTATTGGCTATGTTTTATACATAGCCTGGGATATGTTGTACACTATTCTAAATGTTTTACACATAGTAACAATTATTAACAACTATACATCATACCTACGTTGTGGAGGACACATCTGCATATTTGTTACAGTAGTATTTTAGTTACTGTTTCGTTTTATTTTATTTTGTTATTACTATGTTATATTGGAGCTATATTTCACATAGTTTGTTTTTTCTATTTCTATTCACTTCATGGGATGGTCGTGTGTTATATATCGATAGTAGTTATGTTTTACAGATATGTTACTATCTTTAATGCCAATATTGGTGACAATGTGGATGGTTCATATACATCTGTCTACGTAGTGTCCGTCACGCTGGATTTTACCTCATATCCTATACGGACACACTCTGCCTGTATCTCCTTTTTCCCGTTTTCCACCTGATGTTTTTATTCCTGAGATTTACGCACATGTGTTTTAAATTTGTGACCCCTCCCCTATGTAGTCCCTTTAAATACAAGCATCTAGCTACTGGTGTTTAGCCTCTGATGAAGGGACTTACGTCACGAAATGCGTCAGGCACACCTGTGTCCCGCGAGCCTGTCCATCTCGTTTGTACCCAGTGCCATTTGTTCCGAAGGATTTATGTGAAATAAAGGAATGATTTTAGTTACTGAGAGCGTGCAGCCTGCTTCACACACACTTGTTGCATGGTTTACAGTAACCAATCATATTTTGGAAATTCTGATTGGTTAATGTATACCATGCATTGAAAAATTGACCAATCATATTTCGGAAATTCTGATTGGTTAATGTATACAATGCATTGAAAAATTGACTAATCATATTTCGGAAAATATGATTGATTAATGTTTTCGACCCTTTATAAATATGGCCCTTAGTGACTTAGACTGTACTGTAATTTATACATCCTCTAAGTTTCCTCACACAAAAGGTATTTTGCTTTATCTCCACCCTTTATTGAGCTACTGGGTGTCCTTCCGCTGTACATGAAGTCACTTCATTGGTGGATTCTGGTTTCCGACTTGTGGCAGGGGCAATTACACTGTCTCCATCCCTTGATGGTGGTATCTACAGGTGTAAGCCTGTATATACAGGGATGGGAAGCGGTGTACAATTCCAATCAGGCTCAAGTTCAGTATTATCAGGAGAAGTCTTGTCTGCCCATCAATATGCTGGAGCTCCTAGCCATTTGACTACCCTATTTCAAGAAATTACATTTGCATTCAATCTGACACGGTAGTTGCATATTTCAGTCATCAGGGGGGGCCAAATGGCCATGATGGAGGCTTCCTCGATTTTTTTCTGATCAGAAAAACATTTGCCAGCCCTTTCAGCAATCTATATTCCAGAGCTTCTGAATGAGGAGGCAAACTTTCTAAGTCGCCACTATCTGGAGATCATTCCAATCTGGGGAATGCCAGACATAGACATACAGTAATGGCATCCCAAAGCAATCAAAAGGTTCCAGTGTTCTGTTCCAAATCAAGGGATCTGCAGGCACTGCTGATAGGTGCCATGGTAGGCTGGTGATTTTTCATCTGTTCAACACTTTTCCTCCTATAGCCATGATCCCAAGGATGCTAAAAAAGGTAAAGATAGAGGGTGTTCTTGTCATCTTTGTAACTCCTCTGGGCCTTACCGCACATGGTTCTCAGACCTACTCAGCATGTCGGTGAGGATTCCTTTACAACTGCCTCTGTGTCCAAACATTCTATCCCATGGTGCTCTCCATCACCTCTTTAAAGCCTCAGTTTAATGGTGTGGCTGTTGAATCTTCTCTCTTAAGGAGGAGAGGCATCCCTCCGATGGTTGTTTCAACAATGATAGTGGCCAGAAAACCATCCTCTTCTAGGAGCTACCACAGTATTTAGCACAAATGCATCACCTGGTGTTCCACCAGAGGCTTCACTTCCAATCACTTTGTTCTGTCTAGGATTCTCCATTTCTTACAGTTTGGTTTGGATAAGGAAATATCCCTCAGCTCTCTGAAGGTACAGGTGCCGGACTTGTTGGTTTTCTTCCACAGGCTTCTAGCTCTCAAACGTTAACACTTTTCTTCAGGGGGTGGATGATCTGCTTCCCCCCGCCAGGCTGAACCCAAGGTTCAGCCTTGGGATTTATCTCTGGTTCTTCAAGCACTACAGACTCATCCTTTCGATCTGACTCTACTCTATTGGAAGAGGTTGTGCCTATTGGCCATTTCCTCCATTCCCAAATCTTCAGATTTGGCTGCTCTGTCTGTGGATCCAGACTGTTTTTGGTCCACCATGGGAATTGGGAGACTTTTCTTTCCTGCCGAAGGTGGTTTCCTCCTTTTCAGGAGGTTTGTGTTCAGTTCCTCATCTATCCTCCTTTAAAGAACACAAACTGCATTGTCTGGATGTGATGCAGGCACTTCTAATCTATCTTGCACAAAATCTAGGTTTTGTTTTTTTGTTTCTATTTTTGCTCTTTGGAATAAAACTGAAGGAGGCATACGTTGAATGATCATTTTATGGTGAGTACAAAATACCCTTTTGTGGTTTGTGTCAGGCAGGATTGGCCCAGACTTGGAAAAATTAGCAAATGTGTAGCTATTGTGACTGTACAATATCATCAGAGTATGTGACACTGCAACGGTGCCTTATAGAAAGGGGTAAATGTGAGGTAATAGAGATTTTTAGTACAGGCCAGGCAGGATTGACCCAGACTTGGAAACATTTGCCATTGGGTTAAAGTTGGTGACACCACAATCCATCTAAAAACAGAATAGAAAACTGGCAGCAGCACTATAGATCATCCAGACAGCTAAAGCTGCCGATTGCTGCTATCAAACAGACATAGTAAGACACAATCAGACACGGACAGACAGGTGGACTCAGACAAAACCAAACACAGAGTCCTCAGAAAATGTTGTCCTAAAAGACTTACCGTAAAACTGGAGGGGTAGTCATTAAAAGGACTGTGGGGCTCAAGATTTGTGAATACAGGGGGGACAACAACTAGTTAGCTCAAAAAGCACAAAATACTCTCTAACACCTACACTCTGGTCTTTGCTAAACTCTCTCCAACAACACTGACAAAATGGAACCTGGAATCTCCATCTTTTATAACCAGGGGTGGGGCACTCAATAATGAATAATCGATAAACCCATCGAAAAACTTCAGTTTTTCAGTACCAAAAATGTTCAGTTTTGGAAGGTTCAGCAGAACCTAAAAACAAGCAATTTCGAATTAGAAACGAGTTAAAAACAAGCCCAAAACTTGTTGTTCTCTGATATTGAGTGGAGTATTTATTTAATCTAATTGTGAATGCTATAGGTATTTTATAATTACACACTGCCATACTACAGGATTTCCTATGCAGACATATTGTGTTCAGTCCTGCTCTTTTATTTCTAAGCACTGGCTTGGCTACTGTACTGTGGCAGTGAAAAAAGTCAACAAATATGTACAGGGGTTTATATAGTCTATTTGCCATTGGTTCAATTATGAAACAATTTCTTACAGACAGTGAAAACTGCATCAGGTGCCCAGGAGATAAATGGCCCAATGAGAGAAGAAACCAATGCATAGCAAAAACGGAAGAATATCTGTCATTCACAAATGATATGTCATTGTTCTTTTCATCCTCCTCTATTTTATTTATTTTTATAACGATTATTATTATAGGAGTTTTCATTGCCTACATGGACACACCCATTGTGAGAGCCAATAACAGGAACCTCAGCTTCCTCCTCCTGGTCTCCATCAAGCTGAGCTTCCTCAGTGTGTTCCTGTTCCTTGGTCACCCTGTGGATATAACCTGCATGTTACGTATAATCACATTTGGAATCACCTTCTCCATAGCTGTCTCTCTCTCCTGGCCAAGACTATCATGGTTTACATTGCATTCAAAGCCACCAAGCCTGGGAGCTCATGGAGGAAATGGGTGGGAGTCAAACTGTCCAATCTGTAGTCTTGATCTGTTCATCCATTCAAATAATAATCTGTATTAGTTGGTTGGCCATTTCTCCTCCCTTTCAGGATATGGACATTGACACTTGGAACAATCATCATTCAGTGCAATGAGGGATCAGCTTTTGCCTTTTACTCAGTTATTGGTTATATGGGGCTTCTGGCAGCTGTTAGTTTTGTTTTAGCATTTTTAGCTCGGACCTTACCGGACAGTTTTAATGAGGGCCAAGTACATCACTTTCAGCATGCTGGTCTTCTGCAGTTTGGATCACATGATCCCGGCCTATCTGAGCACCAAAGGGAAAAACACTGTGTGTGTGGAGATATTTGCCATATTGACCTCTAGTGCTGGACTATTAGGTTGTATATTTATACCAAAATGTTACAAAATTTTATTTAGACCTGAAATTAACACAAAATCCCACTTACTTGTAAAAATGTTTTGATGATCATAAACACAATGAATTATTTCTGCCTGCTGTTTGTAGAAAAATAATATTTTTTTTTTTAACTTTTAATGAGGTTATGACTAGTAGAAGTAATAACCTGCTTTATATGTTCCTGCAACTTCAACATTATCTGGAATATTTGAAGGTAACATGTAGCATTACTTTCTAAAAACATCATTTACACAAAATAGAGGGGACTGAAGAGTAAACATTTTGCAGAATGATAAACAATAAATAATAAATGCTCTATTTTGCTTTACTTATAATTATGGAACTTGAAAAAGACCTTTAAAGCAATCAGCATTACACTGTATCAAAAGCTTTAAAAAAATCTAAAAAAGTTTATTTACAAGTCCAAAATACTTTCTTGTAAACATTAAATAGGTTTACTGGACAAAATGTTATTTATGAGCTTTATTTTTTTAAACAATAATATTACATATTAAAACATTTATCATGATCAATTAATTGATTTATCATATAAAAAAAGTAGATAAGACAATAATACCAGATTTAGTTGAAAAAGATTATTGCAACTTTTAGTATAAATTATTGGTTTATTACAATATTAAAATAGTAATTTACAAATTATATTATCTACACACAGTTTTATTGTTTCATACATACATACAGAATTGTGGATGCAGTTCTGTAGACATGTTCATTTTGACAGAATTTCAGACTTAGAAATCTTGACAAAATCTCCAGTACAAAAAAGAATTCCCATTAAAAATTGATCTTCTATATGTCCCAAATAAAACAGCACCCTACTTGCATTGGTGTTCAAAAAGACATGGACAATTAGACAGTGATGTGATCTCAGTGCCTAATTTACACACTATTTCAGGCTAAACAACCCCTTACCTTGGAAACAATATATATTTTTGTAATCTGCACTAATCCAGCTCCATAGGAGTGCCATTCTATAACTCATATGTGCGGTATTCCAGGTACAGTTCTTGTAGAATTTCTTGCTTTTAGGAGATTTTCTGAAAGAAATTAAGGAAAAAATGGCTTAACACTATGGGGACAATGCTATAAATTCCACTAACTGGCCAAACCCACGTAAAACCCAATGTACTATTAGGTTAACGTGGATCTTACACTGATATACCAGGGACTGTGCTGTTTCAGAAACTTTTCGTAAATTGCGTGATGCATCTGATGCAAAAACGCTAATATTTAGCAGGAAACTTAAACTTAAAGGATAACTGTATTGCCTAAATGCATTTTTTTTAAAACTGCTTTCAAAAGAGTAAAGGTATGCAGCCCTCCCCATATGTTTTTTTCCTGATTTCGAGCTTCTCTCTGCCTTCAATTAGCCACACAGTGAAGGGGACTTAACAATTCTGTCTACCTGTAACTGTCACTCAAAACTAGCAGTGAGAAAACATTCCTCCATCCATCCTTGATCAGCTTGATTATGTAGGCTGTATCCTAGCAACCGAACAGTTTAAGTTTGTTTGACTGGCAGAGGAGGAGGAGAGAGGTTGTAACAGACATTCCCACCAGCAAATGACAAGTGCTATGTTAATCATGGCCCTGGGCCGTCTAGGAGGCTTGCCTTTAGTACTCATTTTTGCTGTGTGATATCTAAGGGAAGGCAGCACGGTTGTAAATGAGAGTAAGCGATTTCAGCTGCTGGAAGTGTGGACATGTAATGGGGGAGATGTTGTTTTTTTGGGTATTGTTGTCCTTTAACATCTAATTTATGGAGCCATAAGCTGGTGATGCAGAGAATCTCACAAAGAGATTATTGCATTGCAGGATATTGACCAGACATGAAGTGCTGGGTTTGCATATTGTATACTGCATATAGTGCTGTAAATATTAATCTCCCTCATGCACTGAATCAAACAGTATGTTATCTATGGGAGTGTACATAAACACACAGCCACCAACTATCCTCAAAGTTTACCAATGCATGGGTGCAATAAAATGGGGGAACTACAGTATAAGTATTAATACCATTAATTCTCAATATATTCAATATCCATAAAATAAGCATAGAACTCAAATTAAACCGATATAACAACATGAGTTTTACACATATTTGAAGGCACTGCAACGTTACAAAATGGTTTTGGCACATGATACAATACCAGACTTGTTAACATGGGATTGTATTGGGACTTAAAATAGCGTTAATCCATTGCAATACCGGATGTCCAGTATTGCAATGCAGGATTGCAGAAATGTAAGAGCTGCTGTTAAACATTATTAAATTCCCCTTCTGTGTCCAAATTATTGCCTTCCATTGCCCCATCAGTAATGTGATATCAGAGTGTCACATAGTTTTAGAAACCCAAAAAAATGACAAATAAAGATACTAATAGCTTTAAAGGAAAGGTATGATGTAATCGGTATAGCAGATACATGGATAAGGATACTCCTTATTTAGACATGACAGAGTTAACAAGAAACAATATGGGTGGAGCTGTGTACATGAAGCAAGAAGGTGGGCAAATGAATTGTTGGTGTGTGTTATAAGCAGCCAAATGCCAATGAGGAGGTGGAATTAAATTTCCATATGCAGTTGGCGAATGCTGCTGGTATGGGGCAAATTTTGGTTATGGGGGATTTCAATTACCCTGACATAGATTAGGGAACTGCCAGCACCTCAAAAGATATCAAGTTCTTAAATTTTCTTTATGAGCATTTTTTTCACAGATGGTAGAGGTTCCTACTTGACAGAATGCTTTGTTGGATCTGGTGATATCTAGTAACCCTGAGCCCATTTTGGAGAGGAAGGTAATGGGAAGCTTAAGGAATAGTGACCATGATATAGTGTCATTTAATATAGGTTGCAAAAAACAAAGGTTAACAAAAATGTTTAACTTCAGGAAAGCTAATACTATGTTATTAAAGGAATCACTCCTGCTCATAGACTGGGGGGAATTGTTCCTAAGATATTGAGAAGAAGTTATATATATTAAAGGTATATTAATCTATTACATTTTTTAAAATTTTAACCTTTAGAGAACAAGTGTAACAAAAATTAGGCCCGCTCTTGCATGGCTTAATGCTCAAGTAAAAAGGGAAATGGAAAAAAAGAAAAAGGTTTTTAAAATTTTGAAATCAGAGGGAACAGGAGTATAAAAGCTGTAACAATGATTGCAAGAAAGCAATTAAACTAGATAAAATAGAAAATGAAATACAGATAGCAGAACAAAGCAAGTCCAACCCCAAAATATTTATATCAATAGTAAAAAGATGAGGACTGAGAATAAGGGACCATTAAATGATGGGGCTGAGATGGTTGTAGAGGATGTCTAAAAGGCTAATGTGCTAAAGCATTTTTTTAAAAATCTGTATTGACTATAGAAAATTCTTGTCCTTATAGTAGGGACTGTAATAATATCAATAAAGCCCCAGGATCGGATGAAATACATCCTCGGATCTTAAAAGAGCTCTGTCCAGTTTTATCTAGACCACTGTTTCTCATCTTTTCAGATTCACTTTTGTCTGGGAATGTGCTGCTGAATTGGAAAAAAAGCCAATGTAATATCAATATTCACAAAGGTAGTCGTTCCCAACCTATACACCAGTAAGCCTAACATCAGTGGTAGTGAAGTTGCTGGAAACTTTAATACGGGATCATATTCTTGACTTTGTCCCCAGAACTGATTTATTAGTAGTAGTCAGCATGGATTTAGGAGAAATGGATTGTGTCAGACTAATTAACTTGGGTTTTATGAAGAAGTGAGTAAGAAATTAGATTCAGGCATAGCAGTGGATGTTGCATACCTGGATTTTGCTAAAGCTTTTGATACTGGGTTAACAGAGACTTTTAATTTCAGGAAAGCAAATTTTCCCAGGTTAAAAGTAGCTCTTCAGAATGTCAACTGGGAAAAGGTATCAGGTAAAGGTACTGAACAGAAGTGGACTGTGTTTAAGGGGATTTTAAGTAATTTCAAATCTAAATTTTTACCTTTGGGAAATAAATGTAAAAAGAATAAATCCGTGCCCATGTGGCTGATTTCTGATGTAAAGAGGGAAATGGTAAGGAAGAAAAAGGCATTTAAAACCTTTAAGTCATAGGGAACAGAAAGGGCCTTTAGGGATTATAAAAACTGTAACAAGGAGTGTAAGAAAGCAATCAAACTAGCTAAAATTAATAATGAAGTTAAGATAGCTGAACAAAGCATCACTAAGCCTAGTTTTTTTTTATAAGTTAGTTACGGAGGATGTCGATAAAGCAAATGTCTTAAATATTTTTTTCCTCTGTATACATTATAGAAGATCCTAGTACAGATATAGTAGCAATAATGGTGTAAAAGATGCAAGTGCACATTGGTTAACCGAGGATATGGTACAAAAACAACTAAATAAGGTTAATATTAATAGATCTCCTGGACCGGATATAATACATCATATATAATACAATGTCAGTTTTATCTAGGCCATAGTTTCTTATTTTTGCAGATTCCCTCATGTCAGGATGTGTGCCTCTGGATTGGAAAAAAGCTGATGTTATTCCAATATTCAAAAAGGGTAGTCGTTCACAGCCGGGTAATTACAGGCCTCTAAGTTTAACATCAGTGGTGGGAAAGTTTTGCAATGGCTTTTGATACAGTCCCCCATAGGTGACTAAAATATAAGCTAAGGTCTGTTGGTCTGGGGAGGCACATTTGTACATGGATAGAAAATTGGTTAATGAATAGGATGCAGAGAGTAGTTGTTAATGGGGCTTCATCGTTATGGACTAAAGTGGTAGGTGGGGTGCCAAAGGGTTCTCTGTTAGGGCTGCTTCCATTTAATCTATATATCTAATTAATGGTTTGGAAGTGGGTATTGTCAGCAAGGTTTCTGTGTTTGCTGACGACACAAAATTTTGTCGACCATTAAAAACTTCAGAGGATGTGCAATCTTTGCAGGGGGACTGCTAATGAGATTTAATAATGAGAAATATAAGGTGATGCATTTTGGACTTAAAAATCCTTGTGCTGCTGATACTATAAATGGCTCTGTGTTGAATGAATCCCTTTTGGAAAGGGATCTTAAGAGTTTTGTCAAAGAACAAACTTAAAGGTAGCAAGCAGTGCCATGCAGCAACAGCTAGAACCAGCATGGTATTGTCTTGTATAAAGAGAGGTATGGATTCAAGGGAGGAAAATGTTATTCTCCCTCTTTACAAAGCATTGGTACGGCCTCATTTGGAATATGCAGGGCAATTTTGAAAATTGTACTGTGTACAAAAAGGACATCTTTGAAATGGAAAGGGTTCAGAGAAGGGCAACTTAAATTAATAAGGGGATTGGGGGAGCTTGAATATGAAGAGAAAAGTTACAATTATGCATGCTAGAGAAAAGGCGCTTGCGTGAGGATATGATTTCTGTGTATAAATACATTAACATACAATACAACTATCTGGGGCATTGTTCACCAATAGAACATGTCAGAGGACATGTGGACATCCCTTAAGACTTGAAGAGAAAAGGCTCAGGCTTCAAGTTCGGAAAGGGTTTTTCACTGTAAGAATGGTAAAGCTATGGAACTGTCTTCCAGTGGACATTGTGATGGCAGGTTCATTGGTCAGTTTCAAAAAAAAGCTGGATAAGTTTCTGCAAACAAGGAATGTTGCAAGTTACTGGTATTGAAATATAAAGTAGACTTGAACCAGGGAAATTTCTGATTGTCACTTGGCGTCAGAAAGGAATTTTTTTTCCCCTTCATTAATTTGGTGGGGTTTTTTTTTGCCTTTTTCTGGACATCTTGGAAATGGAAGGAGTTCAGAGAAGGGCAACTAAAATAATAGGGAATGGAGGGGCTTGACTATGCAGGCACATTAGACAAGTTAGGGCTGTTTACTAGAGATGTACTGTGGGTTCTAATAGAACCCAGTTTCAAATCGAATCTGAGGGTTTTAAAGTCCTGAACTCCTGGAATTTATGAAACTCAAATTTTCCGAATTTTCTATTTTTATCGAAAATTCAATAATTATCGAAATCGAAATTAAGTGATTATCGAAAATGAAAGTAGATGATTATCGAAAATGAAAATCGAAACCGCATTAATCATCGAATTTATGGAAATGACTCTGCCTAAATTCACCAACCACAGTAGTGCCAACCCCCTGGGTATGAAAGGCAACGTTTCAGACACCATGTTGTGTGTTGGAGAGTTTAGTAGGAGACCTGATAGTGTTAGAGTTTGGAGAGATTTTGAGCTTTGATTGTGTGGATTTCAGTGTGGTGGGTTAACACTTGCTGTTACCCCCCCTGTGTTCACACATTTATACACTCAAAAGTCCTTTTAATGACTACTGTGAAACCAAAAGTCCTTTTAAGGACTAACCCATCCTTTTAAGTCCTTTGGACAATTTTCTGTTTTCCTTTTAGAGGGCTTGGTGTGTTTTATTTCTCTCTGTCTGTATTAGTGTATGCAGTATATATATATACAGATATATAGGGAGAGCAAAATTCCAGGCAGGGCAAGAAGATGAGACAGAGGCAGAGAAAGAAGTGTCTCTGCACGTTATGTTACAGGCAGAGGTGGGCCCATGCAGTCTGCTGCTGCTGGGCAGGAGCCACCTGCAGTGCCCGATATGTTCTGGGGTAGCGGGGCTAGGGCTATTGATCATGATCAAGGAAGGCAGATAGTCAACTGGATTCCCCAGCTTTCCCCTTCCACCTCCTCACAGGCACAGGACATCCGAGCTGCCACCACTGATAATGTGCCTGCCCCTCCCTCCCCTGTGGCATAGATCCTATCTATTAGGAGTTTATTGACCACATGGTCCAAACATTCGGGGATCTGGAGGAGGAGTCACAGGAGATGCTTTCCCACACTATGTGTGGTGCTAGTGTGCTTGAGGAGGAGCTTTGCACTGACACACAGTCCTTCCTGACACCTGTGGTGTCAGGAAGTGTTCAGTGCATAGGGGGGCAGGAGGCTGAGCTTATCATGCAGCAGTCCAGAGACAGCAGCCAGGGAACTATTATAGGGGGTGAGGTTCCAGCTGCTGGAACCTGTTAGTGAAGAAGGCGGGGGGGAGTGAGGCGATGGGCCCACAGATTCAGTGGGTACATGATGCCACACAGACACAAACAATGGTTCTTACCCAGCAGTAAAGTTTACTGAACAATAGTAAAAGAGAAATAACTGGGCCAGATTAAACAGACAGATAAAAAGATAAATCACACATAAACAGTAATATGGTGTAGCCTATAACTAGCCCCTGCTAAACATTTCCCCCACAGTCCGCAAGGCCGTCTGGCCTCCCCTAAATGTTCCTCCACACCCTTAAGTATTGCACAATACTATTTGTAATCCACAGGTAATTTGTTTCTCTCTTTACACAAGGCCTTCCTATTCGTAGTTCCAAGCCAAGTTAAGTTTGTTTCTGGCAATGTCAGCTGGCTGAAAGTGAGGCTCTAATGCAGAAGTTTATATAGTGGGACAAACAGGAACAAGCTGCGAAAACCGGAAGTAGATACCGAAAGTAGAAAGGCCAATTTCGGTAATCTCCGCATGTACAGCATGTAAAGCTATCGATTTTGGTAACCCTCGAAAGCTGAGATCGATTTTGGTAACCCTCGATAATTGTATCATTCCAGGTAACCCTTGAAATCGTAAATCCGTCAACCCTCGAAAGTAACAATCGATTTCTGTAACCCTCGAATGTTTGTGCTGATTTCGTTCACCCTCGAATGTACAAGTCGATTTCGGTAACCCTCGAATGTACAAGTCGATTTCGGTAACCCTCGAATGTACAAGTCGATTTCGGTAACCCTCGAATGTACAAGTCGATTTCGGTAACCCTCGAATGTACAAGTCGATTTCGGTAACCCTCGAATGTACAAGTCGATTTCGGTAACCCTCAATGTACAAGTCGATTTCGGTAACCCTCGAATGTACAAGTTGATTTCGGTAACCCTCGAATGTACAAGTCGATTTCGGTAACCCTCGAATGTACAAGTCGATTTCGGTAACCCTCGAATTTGGAATATCGGTAACCCTCGAAAGTAATGTTCGATTTCGGTAACCCTCGAAAATACAATGCGGAAGCTCGAAAACAGCCCGATCGAGAGGAAAGAGTTTTTAAATGAGTTTTGGTTCTATTTATGGGTTCCCCAGACCATTCCCCAGGTCCCTGTGTTATTTACAGTAACCTACTATTACTATTTCATCCTTAAAATCAATAGAAACTTTCGAATATTTTTCTCCCATAGACTTCTATGGTCCGTTTTTGGATCTTCGAATTTTCAAATTTACAGTTTAATTCAAAAATTCTAAAACGGGACAAAACTCATCAGTTTTGAACATCTCTGCTGTTTACATTGGAGAAGCGACGTTTGCGTGGAAATATGATCACTTTATACAAATATATTAATGGGCCATATAATCTCTCCGGAACATAGTTCACTAATAGGTCATATCAGAGGACACGCGGACATCCTTTAAGGTTGGAAGATAAGAAGTTTCATCTTCAGGTTAGGAAAGGTTTCTTTACAGTGAGAACGGTGACACTGTGGAACTGTCTTCCAGCAGATGTGGTAATGGCAAGTCCATTGAATAGCTTTAAAAATGGCCTAGATAAGTTTCTATAACTAAAATTATTGAGAATTACTGGTCACTGTAGTTCTGGTTGGTACAGGGATACTATATAATATTGAGAATTACTGATATTTTATACATATACTGTAGTTCTGGTTGGTAAGGGGATACTATATAATATTGAGAATTACTGGTATTAATACATATACTGTAGTTCTGGTTAGTACAGGGATACTATAAAATATTGAGATTTACTGGTATTAATACATATATTGTAGTTCTGGTTGGTACAGGGATACTATATAATATTGAGAATTACTGGTATTAATACATATACTGTAGTTCTGGTTGGTACAGGAATACTATATAATATAGAGAGTTACTAGTATTAATCCATATACTGTATTCTGGTTGGTACAGGGATACTATATAATATGGAGAATTACTGGTATTAATATATATACTGTATTCTGGTTGGTACAGGAATACTATATAATATAGAGAGTTACTGGTATTAATACATATACTGTAGTTCTGGTTGGTACAGGGATACTATATAATATAGAGAATTGCTGGTATAAATCCATATACTATATTCTGGTTGGTACAGGGATACTATATAATATTGAGAATTACTGATATTTTATACATATACTGTAGTTCTGGTTAGTAAGGGGATACTATATAATATTGAGAATTACTGGTATTAATACATATACTGTAGTTGTGGTTGGTACAGGGATACTATATAATATTGAGAATTACTGGTATTAATACATATACTGTAGCTCTGGTTAGTACAGGGATACTATAAAATATTGAGAATTACTGGTATTAATACATATACTGTAGTTCTGGTTGTGCCGGCAGCCGCGTCCGTGATTGGCTGCCGCTCAGCCCAATAACAGACGCGGCTGCCGGTCAGCCCCTCCGCTTGCATTTCTCGAGCGCTGAGGCAGAGGAAAGAGGGGATAGGGTAAGTAGGTTGGGGAGGCTTTCTTAACAATAAATAGCGGTTGGGGGCTGGGAGGACCAGGGGGAATCTTATATGTAAAATTTTTTTTTAGGGTGGACATCCCCTTTAACGATGCAGGTACATGGCCTGACCTGTGGAAATTGGGTCTCTGTGCTGGGCCATAGTGCAAAATCCTCAACAACTTTGCATTCAGAAGGGCAGGAACACCTGGCTGTTATATGCTAATTGGGACTTTCCAGGGTTTTATTGCTTACAGATTCTTGTACAAGTCGTCTGAGTTAAGAAAGACAGATGTATGACTAGCGAAATGTCTTTGAAGAAACTAAGTCCAGTTGCAATATGAATACAGCAGAATACCAGGAACCCTGATAAATAAGAACCTTCACAATGATAGATTTGCTTCTGTTCCAGCAAATAAAATCGGTCCCTCCTCTCTGCACAAATTGATTGAGAATGTGCAGAGGCGAAACAGCGAGAAAGAAAAAAAGCAGTCAGTAATTTCTCTGAGGTCAGCAATCATAGCTTTGATGAGCCAGAATTATTCTGTCAGAATGAAGGCCATAATATCTCTAAAAATCTGGTTAGTAATGTATCATAAAGGCATTCTGCTAGAAATATCTGTTTGGGTTGTAAATAACCAGTTTTTTTGTTTTAAGGGTTAGAGATGCCTATTTAATTTGTACACCAAAATAAAGACTAATAGACATATATGGGGACAACAGAAAGTATTGATAGATTTAAACCCCTCAATAATTTAAATGTGTATTTCTTTAAAAAAAAAAAAAAAACTAAATAGCAAATGATAAAGGGAACTCCAGAAATTGCATTTTGTAACCTGTTTGGGACAGACTGAATTACCTTATCTTAACACAGTGTTGTTATCCCACTCCGATAGGATGGATGGCATGGGATGAAAATTGTTAGTATGGACCTGGGAAATCCAAGTCAAAATTCTTCCATTAGTGCTTATGGATAATTGACATATTGGGAAAACGTGTTTCATATTGACATTTCATTGAAAGTATGAAATACCCATCAATAGATATAAAAATTGTGAGTAACTTGAACACGTTATAATTATATATCTAAAATAAATAATGTAACATGAACACTTTGGAATTATTATATAAAATAAATAAGTGTTACATGAAAACATTGTAGAATATAATAATAACGAACATTTAAAATAGAATAAATGTAACATGAAACACATTGTAATTAATATATAAAATAATAGTACGACCAGTAATGAACAAATCAATTGTATGACAATTGTTATTATATGATAATAAATAATGTAACAGAACACATTGTATTATTATATAAAATAAATAATTGTAACATCGAACACATTGTAATTATTATATAAAATAAATATTGTAACATGAACACATGTAATTATATAATATTAAAATAAAATAATGTAAACATGAACACATGCTATTTTATATAAAATAAATAATGTAACCATTGAACACTATGTAATTATTAGTCTATAAAAATAAATAATGAACATGAAAATTTTTAATTAATATATTAAAAAAATATAGTAACATGAACACATTGTAATTAATATATAAAATAAAATAATGTAACATGAAACATTTTAATTAATAAATAAATAATAAGTTATACATGAACACATTGTAATTATTATAGAAATAAATATTTGTAACATGAAACACCATGTAATTTAATATAGATAATAAATAATGTAACATGGAAACACTTGTAAAATAAGATATAAAAATAAATATGTAACATGAACAATCACTTGTAATTTTATATATAAAATAAATAATGAACATGAACACATGTAATTATTTTATAAAAGAAATTAATGTAACATGAACAATTGTTAATATTATATAAAATAAATAAGTAACTGAACACATTGTAATTATTTTTACTAAAATAAAATAATTGTTAACATGAAATATTGTAATTATTATCTATAAAATAAATAGTGTAAAACATGAAACACATTGTTAATTATATATAAAATAAAGTAATGTAAACATAACACATTGTATTATTTATAAAAAAAAGAATGACATGAACATATTGTGAATAATATATCAAAAAAATAAGTACATGAAACACATAGGTAATGTTTATGATTAAAAAATAATGTAACATGACAACATTGGTAATAATCATATATAAATAAATAATTAACATGAAACATTGTACTATTAATAAATAAATAATGATACATGAACACATGTATTTTATATAAAATAAATAATTGTAAATGACACAATGTACATTATATATAAAAAAATTAAATGTACATGAACACATTGTTAATTATTTTATAAATAAATAATGTACACATGAAACACATTGTAATTAATATAAAAATAAATAATGGAACATGAACACATTGTAATTATGTATAAAATAAATAGTAACATGAACACATTGTAAATTATTAATAAATAAATAATGTAAATGAACACATTGTATTAATATATAAAATAAATAATAACATGAAGACATTAATTAATATATGAAATAAATAATGAACATTGAAACCACATTGTATGTAATTATCTATTAAAATCAAAACTGTAACATGGAACCCATTGATAATTAATATATAAAATAAATAATGTAACATGAAAACACATTGTATATTTTATTAAAAAAAAAATGTAACATGAAACACATTGTAATTATATATAAAAAAATAATGTAACATGAACAACATTGTAATTATTATATAAAATAAATAATGTATAAATGAAACACATTGTAATTATTTTATAAAATAAATAATAACATGAACAATTGTAATATTATATATAAAATAAAATATGAACATGAACATATTTGTAATATTATATAAAAATTTAAATAATTGATAATGAACACGTTATAATTAATATATAAAATAAAATAATGTACATGAACACATTGTAATATTATATAAAATAAAAATGTAACATGAAACACATTGTAATTAAATATAAAATAAAACATGTAACATGAACACATTGTAATTATTATAAAAATAAATAATGTAACATGAACAATTGTAATTAATATATAAAATAAATAATGTACATGAACACATTTTTAATTAATATATAAAATAAATAATGTAACATGAACACATTGTGATTAATATATAAAATAAATAATTGTAACATGAACACATTGTAATTTATATATAAATAAATAATGTAACATGAACATATTGTAATTAATATATAAAATAAATAATGTAACATGAACACCATTTAATTAATATAAAATAATAATGTAACATGAACACATTGTGATAATATATAAAATAAAAAATGTAACATGAACACATTTTGTAATTATTTTATAAAATAAATAAGTAACCATGAACATATTGTAATTAATATATAAAATAAATAAGTGTAAACATGACACAATTTTAATATATATAAAAATAATAATTTAACATGAACACATTTAATTAATATATAAAATAATTATGTAACATGAACACATTGAACACATTGTAATATTATATGAAATACATAATGTAAAATGAACACATTGTAATTATTATATAAATAAATAATGTAAACATGAACGCATTGTAATAATATATAAAATAAAATATAAGTGTAACATGAACACATGAACACATTGTAACTTATTATATGAAATACATAATGTAAAATGAACAATTGTAATTAATATATAAAATAAATAATGTAACAGAACACTTGTAATTAATTATAAAATAAATAAGTGTAACATGAAACACATGTGTAATTAATATATAAATAAAATAAATAATGTAACATGAACACTTTATAATTAATATATAAATAAATAATGTTACATGAAAACATTGTAATTAAGTATATATAATAAAATAATGTAACATGAACACCATTGTAATTATTATATATAAAATAAATAATGTAACATGAAACACATTATATATTATTATAAAATAAATAATGTAACATGAACGCATGTAAATTATTATATATAAAATAAATAATGTAACATGAACCACATTATTATTATTATATAAAATAAATAATGTAACATGAACGCATTGTAATTAATATATAAAATAATAATGTCACATGAACACAATGTAAATATTATATAAAATAAATAATGTAACATGAACACATTGTAATTAATAACTTTAGAAATTATACCAGTAAACATTGGATATTTCTCTCAGAACATGGGGACACAGTCATAGCAGCAGACTTGGGCTCCGATCTTTGGTGCCTTTCTGAAACCAGGAAAGACAACTGTCCGTGCACTGAACTTTGGGAGTGTATAAGGAGAAACAAGGGGGAACCAACATAGTAGTAATACGAGTCAAAAAGTACATTAATATTCAAATATAACTTATATTATAATTACTTATTTCTATTGCATCACATCTTCCTTTGCAATTGAATGATATATAACTCAAAAAACAAAAACAAAAAAGGAAAACAAAAAAAACAAACATATATAGATAGTGAGTTCTTTCCTATCTATGGTGTTGCAAGGTCAGGATCAGGACCCACCTTGTTAGTAATTAAGGGTGTGTATTCAGACCGTTTTTGCTTTATGATATATAATATGTATACTGGCACCATTTTGTAATAATGTTTAACCTACTGTAAAATGGCTTCCATAGATGATAAAACCAAAAGGTGGGACCTACTTCACCTTTCCCATCCCATCCTCCCCTACCCCCTAGAGGCCACAATTCCTTGATGCAGATCTCTTACTTTCCTGCTGGCAGTGAATGTCAGTCAAGGAATGTTGACATCATGGCCAAATGACTGGTGGCCACTACCAAAGCAGCCTTTACTGCCTGCTGTGCAAGCTCAAAGCTTGGAACAGTAGCAAAAGAGGCTGATCCTGCAGGCAAGGGATCAGGGTCTGTAGTATAATTAGGAGTGAGTAAAATGAAAATGTTATTTATAATTAACGGGACTTACTTTTTAAGTAACCTGTAACTGGATGGATGTGTGTGTCCAATTCCAGTCTCCATTTTGTTCCTAATGATACCTGAATAGTTAAAAAGTTTAATAGAATCGTGAAGAAAACATATTCTAACCTTTTTATGTTGGTCCTCCATTTGATTCTGGTGACACCATGAATAGTTGGAAATGTGATGGTGCCCATGAAAACAAAGCCCCCAAGAATTATAGCAAAATAGTTATTCTGAAGATCCAAGATCCAATATGGAGTAAGTATTCACTGAATAATTCTCCATTTTTAAAAAAAATAATGTTTTCTTCTCTGTTGCCTTATATTGAAGTTTTTCCAATAACGGCCGTAGCATTGAAGAAATGAAAACCTTTGAGTTGGTAAACATTCAGTAAACATAATCACATTAAACTGAAATGTTAAAAACTTCTAGGGAATTTATTATTTCACATTTGGGGAATAGTCATCATAAATATAGATTATTTAGAGATCATGTTGCAAGGATGACAATAATAAAGGAGCAACAAAATTATTACACTATAGATAAGAAAATGTTACCAAGTTTAGAGAAGCTTGCAGTTAATTAATTTGGAGTATACATTCATGAAGATAAATAGAGAGCCCTAGTCTAAACAAATATGCAATACAATGTATTCCCTCATACACAAAAAGTAAACAGAATAAGTCAACCCTTGTGTTGTAATGAAATAGTTTTGAGATGGGTATGAAAAACGTGCATTTTGGGCACTAACGTTAACTGGGTCGCTGGAAAACTTTAGAAGCTACGAGGAGGTAAATAGATTATAAAAAAAGCAAACAAGGAAAATTAGAATATGAAAAGGATCTTGCTGTTGAAAAGTTAATCAAATACCAAATTATTTTACAAAAAAATTAATAATTAAAAAAAAAATGATGGAGTGCATTTCTTGATTTCAGAAATTGGCAAACTTGTGGATTGTAACAAAGAGAAGGCAGAAATCTTAAACTCCTTTTTCCTTCTGTTTACCACTAATAAGGCACCAGTGAACGAGTGTAGCTGCCAAGAATACTGTACCTAAAAAATTCTGGATTCTGTAAGTTCTGGTCCTGTTCCAAAGTGATTTGCAGATGCTGATGAGAGATACTATATTAAAAAGTTATAGAAGTAAGTAGCACAACACCGCTAGAATTGACTTATATGGATTTAATTGTTGATCTATCTTTCACTAGGGGATTTAATACTATAGAAGATGGTATGACAGGCAACTGCAAAATTTTGCTTTGTAGGTCCTTTCTCTATTAAGGGAATAATTAATTTCCCGTCATTAAAGGACAAACAATATCAAAAAATAACATCACCAACATTACATGTCCACACTTCCAGCAGCTGAAATCACTCACATTTACAGCCGTGTGCTGCCCCTCCCTTAGATATCACACAGCAAAGATGAGTGGTAAAAGCCCGCCTCCTAGCTGGACCAGGGTCGTGGTTAACACAGCACTTGTCATTGGCTGGTGGAAATATCTGTTACCTCTCTCCTCATCCTCTGCCAGTCAAACAAACTTGAAGTATCCTGTGCTAAGATACAGGCTACATAATCAAGCTAATCAAGGGTGGGTGGAGGAGTGTTTTCTTGCAGCTAGCTTGAGTGACAGTTAGAGGCAGGACAGAATTTTACGCCCCCTTCTCAGCATGGCTAATTGAATATGAGCCTCGAAATCAGGAAAAAAAAGGTTGGGAGGAGTTCTGCATAAAGCAAATAAGGCAATACAATTATGAGTTAAAACAACAAAATGACGATGAGGGGTACCAAGTAAGGACTTCATGCAACTCAAATACGTGAAATGCTTGTTTATTCATCACACAGCATGTGTTCGGATGACGTGGTCCACTTGATAAAGGACCATGCAGCTTGAAACATGTTGTGTGATTAATAAACAGCAATTTCACGTATTTGAGTTGCATGAAGTCCTTACTTGGTACCTCAACATCGTTTTGTTGTTCACAGGTTCGGTGCTTGGAGGCATAGCACAGAGGGAACCAGGCAGCAATGGTTGAGAAGAGAAGGTGTTGCAGAAAAAGGCAATACAATTATCCTTTAGTGGATCTTCTATGAAAAAGTACATCCTGTTTGTCAGCATTGGAAACTGAGAGTTTGCTGCATTTCCAAAAAATGTAATCATAATTTATTGTTTTTTTTGTGCAAGAAAGGTTGTGATGTTGGGTTGTGCTGTGGAGCAGATCCCCCCCCCCCCCTCCATCCAGATACATTGAGCTGTATTAAATCTTTAATCCTTTTTGTGTAATGTAGCTCCCCCCTCCAAACACGAACCGATGTTGTTGTAAAAAAGAGAGAAAAAACTTATTTACCAGCCGGGATCCTCAGCTGTTTCAATAGCCAGAAGCAATGTCAGTGATTGGCTGCCTCTCAGCCAATCACAGGTGCAGCTGCAGTCAAGCCCCCAATGGAATCCATTCCCAGAAATGCGTTGGATGGAGCTAAGGCCATGGGATCAGGGGTGGTAAGTAAGTTTTCTCTATCTTTTTTAGAAACAGACCATGCGGGGTTGGAGTGGGGGTGGGGGAAATACATTATACAAAAATATTGATTTAGGGTGGACATACACTTAAATTTTTTCCTTTATGAAGTCAGTTAACTCTTCTCTAAAACCACCACCTGGTGCTGTTGCTTGGTGCAACACCCCACACCAGGGGCTCTGGAGGAAGACCAGAAGTCACTTGTACTCCGCATTCATGGAAGGTTTCTGAAGCTCTAGCTCTAAAATCAAAAAACACTTAGTACATACTGTAGCAATGTTGGGTTAAACATAAACTTAATTAAGTAAATAAAAAAAAAAAAACTGTGGCCTCCATACAAGTGGCTTTTAAAAAGAGCAAACTCCTTTAAAATTATTCAGGATCATGCTTCTAGATGCAGTCTATCCAAAGTTACAGCATATAAAGGGTGGTTTTTGCTAGTTGGTGAGCTGTGATATCATCAGCACCAATGCTATGCCCCCAAGCCTCAGTTTTGAAACATGCCCACTGCTGGGACAGGTATAGCTACATCATCAGCCCCTCCCAGAACTTCAAATAATTTATAAAATAGTCACCAGCCTGAAAATATTTTCTCTCTCTCCCTAAGGTGAAAAGATAAATTTTTGGTAGTGGGGCTTCTTACGCAGCTCATTATGTTCCTCTGTCACAGATTCAAAAATAACAGGACAAAAAAGGAAGCATACATTTACAAGCATATAAATTAAGATCCAGAAAAACTAGAGACATCATCCTAGTTTTCTTAAAATGTATAAGAGATATACATATACTTGTATGTAAACCACAGTTACCTTTTAAAGAAAGGTTTACTGGGCTTTTTTTATTGTTAGTTGACATTGAATTAAAGACACCCAAGAACCAACTATACTTTTTTATGTTTGTTCCATCTCCTCCATTGTACTGTCTTTTAAAAAGAAAAAAGAGATCAATATATTTGAATTTTTTAAATCATTTTGAAATCTCGATTTTTAAATTTTCTATAGTTCCATCTTTCAGAATTTAAGAAAATTCTGCCGGATCCTGAGACTTTCCAATCCAGAAGTTCGTAATGAAGCCTGCTGGTTCAAAACCGGGACTCTATTAGGGAAATACAATAATGAATTTCTGCATTGTATATAATTAATTTACTACTATTACCTGGTGTTTGTAAATGAGCAAAATCTCTTTCTTTTCAGGCATTTGTTTGGCAAGTGCTGTTGCATTTAAGATGGCATGAGACATTATATCAACTACAAGATACACATGGGGGGAGGAGGGATAATTTAAATTCAAATTTTCTAGATCAGCAAGGTTTTCTTGGCCGGTGCAGTTAGAAAGTTTTGCTAGGTAAAATTTTTGTGTGAAAATCGTTTTTCATTTTGTCTTTGACAAACAGTAATAACATAGCATCCAAATTTCTTCAAGTAATTTGTCTTCAGGGTATTGGAAGGAGACAGACTCCCCACAAATTGTTTATATCTGGACTATTTAAAGAATTTAATTGATTCTGTTCAAAAAAAATAATGCCATTAAAATTATTAAGGTATATGGTAAAATATTAAGGTTAGCTGGCACTATAGAAGAAGAAATAAAGTCTTCTTATTAACACATCTTGGTGAAAGGTTAAACTTGATAAAAAAGGAACATTAAAGTCTCCCACAAAACACAATTATATTAGATGAAGTCTTTTCAATGAATCTCTTCTGTGCCATCAAACTAGCATGCATTTTTGCTTTTATATACTATTATCATAATAAAGTATCTTCATGGAAAATCAATGCATATCCCTTCATTAGAGAAATATTTTGTCAGTACTTGATGTTCCCGTTCACCAGTGATATCATCAGATACAATAAGTCCAACCCAGGTTTATACCAAATGTTTCAGTATCTTGCTCAGAGCAAAATAATGATTGTAATCACTTTGCATGTCCTAAAA
Organism: Hymenochirus boettgeri; assembly: GCA_019447015.1. Classification (NCBI taxonomy): domain Eukaryota; kingdom Metazoa; phylum Chordata; class Amphibia; order Anura; family Pipidae; genus Hymenochirus; species Hymenochirus boettgeri. The sequence goes on from CM033469.1 coordinate 9,224,263, forward strand.
AAGTATGGGAAGGTCCTTCTGTCACTGAGTGAGGTATCTGTAGCACCGTGACTTATCTGGGATAAAAAAAAAAGCAGTAGAGAATATTTTTGTTCAGGTGCTGCAATTTACTCTCTCAGTGCCACAGAACGTATATATATATATAATTATATATATATATATATATATATATATGTTCTGTGGGTTCCAATATACATAAAATAATTAAAAAACGAATCGCTAGAGGTAATCGGGGGGGTGGGGGGGGGGGGGTGAAGGGCACCATTCAACTGCAGCCCCTAACACCCCTCAATCCCCCATTGGTTTTGTTCAAATCTGATGGGGATAAGAAAATATCCTACATGAAAGCTGTGACTGTACTGGAGAAGCCCACAATGTAGTTCTAGTGGAGGTACTGCACTGTGATCTCCTTCAGATAGCAGTGCAGTGCATGCTACAGTAAGCTGTCAGGTGTGACACTTACTATAGTATTTATGGACTATAGTATTGTGAATGGAACTCAGTCTTTGCTACTGAGATTTGTGGGAGTGTTTTCAAGTTTCAGGGCTGAGCAGACTGTTCAAATTACAGAGCACTTGATTTTTTTTGGAATAGCACTTTTGCATGCGTCCCATTTGAGATAGTTGGTGGCCATGTCTCTGTGTGCACCCATGCATATGGCATACCGTTTAATTCAGGACATGTGGGGAGATTGACATTAAATGGTTTTTTACTTATCAAGTGGGTTTCAGTAGGATTCAACCTTTCAATCATCTTTTTTATTTTTTCACAAAATCTCATAAAAGCACAGACTTCTGTGGATTACTGCGTCTGGAATTCTTCATCTATGTATGAAAGAATGGCACTGTTACATAACTGAAAGTGTGTAGATTCCCAAAATCTAGTTGTGGGGGGTATTTCCAAGTTTCTAGGTTGTTTACTTTGAAAAATTGGAGGCTTTAACCTTTGATTATCTTTTTTTAGTTTTTACTAAATCTCTTAAAAGCATGTTCTATGGATTACTGCGTCTGGAATTCTTCATGTATGTAGTAGTAATGTATGTACATAGCTGTTGTAACAAGGTGTGTAGATTCCAAAAATATAAAGTTTGTGTGGGTTATGCAAGTTTGGGTCTGTTCCTTTGAAAAAGTGTAGGCTGTTCAAATTACAGAGCTCTTTAATTTTTTTTTTGTAATTGCACTTGTGCATGCGTCCTATTGAGCTAGTTGGTCTCCACGTTTCTCTGTGCACCCACACATTGATTCAGAACATGTGGGAGATTGACATTTTAATATCAGGATTGTAAACTCCCTGATCGCCAAAATGAAAATAGTTAATATGCTTACAAATGCAGTTAAACATCTCCACTTTACAACCACATTTATACAAGTAATTTGTCTTTAGGCTATTAGAATAAGACAGACTCCTAAGAAATATAAATAATTTTAATTGAAAAAATAATTATTATTAATTAAAAATATATTTTATATAGTATTAGTTCAGCATCAGCACCACTACCACAGAAAACACCTGATTTGTGACCCTACCTGCTGGAACTCTACTCAAATGTATGAGTATGGTTCAAGGACCAGCTGTAGGGATCTGAGTGTCCTGGCACCAGGCACTGTCGCGGATACAGGATGCTTGCAATGTGCTATTATATGGAATTTATTAAACAGGAAACACGAAAATGTACATAATAAAACAATTGCACAATGGACAAGAATAACATTAACAGAAATGTTACTTTAATGATAAACCTCTAAGTGAATATTTGTTTACCTACAACAAATAAAGACAGTGAGGGGGTAGACAAAGCATTCTTCCAAAATGTAATACAGAAAAATAAAAAAAATAAATAAAATATTTAAGTAAGAATTTGGATTCAGATATCGGGTTGATATTCTCAGGAAAGGTTTGCGTTCAGTCCAGATTATATTAAAGACAATGATCTTATTCTTCCTATATTCCTAAGGAAAAAGAAAAAAAAGCCACAAGGACACTACTGGACAAGACAAAGTACAACTTTAAGTTAAACTAAACAGCCTTAGCATTAAAGTTTCATTTAGGAACATAACTAGGACATAAAAAATAAAATGATGATCTTGAGTAAAAAAGGAAGTAGAAAATAAATAAATACAATTACCTGGAAACATTAGGAATCCTCATGGGGGATCAAAGATAAAACACCCCACAGAGAATACCACTTCCCTTAAATATCCTTTGTTTCTCCAGAGGTTTTATCTTCCCTTGTTTCTAAAGGATATTGGTGTCCACTGCCTCACAGAAAATAACTTTGTGTCTGTTAGATAACACTGTACTCTACTGTAATACTTTACTGTACGATAAGAAAAGGGTGGTTATACAAGATCCTTATATAATTGAGCTAACCCATAGGACCACCCCTAGTAGGACATACCTGAAGGGCAAGGTATAATCTTTTGTTAACTCTACACTGAAAGAACAGTCATGCAAGAATGGTCCATGTGTGTCCTCAAGACAAGAGTTTCTCCAATGTAGAAATTCCCTTACCAGGTTAAACTTAACGATAATATCATATAACATATAGAGTTAAAATCTGAAGGATTTCCTTTGATCAACAATCTTAGGGGGAGATTCAATACAGCCCTTTTCCGTCTAAAACCCACGTTAACCCTAAAAAAATGTGGGTTAACGTGGGTTTGGATGGATTTCGAGCACAGCGACATTTCCGAATGTTTCTGGAAATAGCTCTGTGCTAACGATCCAAAACCGTAGTGTTAAGTTTTGCGCTACTTTGTAGCGTGAAACTTAACGCTTTGGGCTGTGAAGCGTTAAAGTCCCGCTCCTTAGCTTTGCCCGATCCCGCGATGTAATAACTGATGTAATCTCGCTTACGTCAGTTATTGTATCGCGGGGATCGGACTAAGGTAAGGAGCTGGACTTAACGCTGGGACTTTAAGCGATATGAATCTCCCGTTAGTACTTTACGAATCATTCTAAAAATATAATTTTTTGTGTATATTTAATATCAATATCACTACAGCATTTATAAAATACAAGCATGAGGAAGTAGACATTTGGAACTGTTGCACTATTTTAATATTTGTATTTAATTGGTTTTAAAGGTGTCTACATAAAGTTTGCAGATTGGATTTAACACAGTTGCCCTTTTTTGCTGCTACAGCTTGCGGGGAGGAAGGGCTGTGCTGCGTGTCTGTGCTGATCTCACTGATCAGTGTGGTGTGGGACTAACGAGCTGCAGGCTCAAAAGAACCGGTTGTATGCTGTTTTGGGTGTGTGACATTGGTAGGTCAGGACTGCGTGTGACTTGGAGTGGACTTAGATGTGCCACATGGAATTAAGGGACTTCATCCAACACACAAACAGGAAGCATCTGAACTGGGTTGGACGGAGACTCCACACAGTATATACTGCAAACAAAATTTCTTTATTTCAGTCATCTCAGCAAATTATGTTGGATCTTACATTAATCCTTTTTTAAGCTTGAAAGAGGATCCGTGTAGGATGCGAAACATGTTGCTGAGAGCACTGAAAAAAGAAAAGTTTGTTTGTAGTATAATACTGTGTGGAGTCTCCGACCAACCCAGCTTGATTACCTTAATTGCTGCCGGGACTGGGGACAGAGGGAAGTAGAGACCCAATAAAAGTATACGCAGGTGTGGAACACACCAAATCAGCATCTGGACCTGTGCAAGCGCTAACGTGGAGGTAGCGAATCCTGAGAGCTAAAAGCCCATTGGTGTTCCGGAGATTCACTTGTACTGATTATATTTATGTATCTAAGAGACTCCCTTAGTGAGTCTCTGATGAACGCGCGGGAGAACGCCGTGAAACGCATCAGACCACTGTTTGGTTGCACCTTTTTGAGTGTTTTTATAGCGTTGATTGATGTTTGACATTTGGTTGAAATAAAAGTTTACGATGACACCACCTGCCAAGTCTGAGTCCTATTCCGGAGCTGTCCGCTCCCTGATGTGTTTGCTCTTCGTTCAAAGTATCGTGAGACCCCGTGAGGTCTCGTTCTGGGAGAGGTCACCTGCACGATAGGACGCAGTACAGTGTGGAATCAACAACGGACGCCATCGGTGAGCGCTCCTAATCTGGACTTGGTATGTGTTTCACTAAGAGTTATTGATCGCTCTCTCATAAACAGAATCCCAAATCTCTCTGTACCGAACAACATTAACACAACCATTAAACATTTTCTATAAAATCCTTTCTCTAACATTTAAATCCCTCGCTCTGCTGCACTTCCTTATATTTAATCTCTAGTGTCTCCATATGTTCCCACCCTGTAATCATCACTGAACCAGCCCTGTACAGACTTCCCCATCATACTGCTTCCTTTGCCTTAAAACTTTCTCTCTGTAACATGAGCTGTAACATGATTGGCTGCCAGCTTCCAGGAGCAAGGCTGTAACTTCCTGTGAAATGTACTGCATACACTTAGCTGGGTGTTACCAGCTAAGGTGAATTGGGAGCTGACCCCTACAACCAAGTTTAATTTCAAAAACACCCAGCATCCTCAGCAATGGTAGAGGTTAGAAAAGATTTTTGTACAGATATTTTGAATGTGCTCTTTCTATTGGGGCAATGTTGTCTGAGGACTGTACTTCCCCTTTTCATTTAGGCAGGTTTTTTATTTCCTTAAAAAACTCCCTGTACAATTTATACATGTTGCGATTGCAATTTAGTAGTTTTAGCTGCTATAGTCACCAAATGTTGAGAAGCCACCAGCAAAACAAAACTGCTCATAACAGTTTTGTTTATTCCCAGAAAATGAAAGTATCCAATAGATGAATAAAACATCCTCAGAAAATGCTGACATTTGTAGCTATTGGCAACCCGGTGCAAACAGCCGGTGATGTCATATGCCAATAACAGCACTCTAACTGGTGTTTTTCTGTTATGACACTTTTAAAGCCAGCTATTAGCTGGTGTGTTTAAAGTGAGGCAATAGTATGGCGCTTTCGGCATAAAACATTGTGCGGGCAGCTGCGCGGTTATCTTTCGCGTTAGCTATGCAGCTGCTGCAATGAACCGATATAACATCTTCAGAAACAGGAGCAGTGTGCCCATTGGTGCATTGCCCTGATAGTGACTCATTTACCAAGAGCCGCTGGGCAGTTTCAATATGGTTAGCGCAACTTAATTCCTTAGTGCAAATGAATATTAAATTGCAGGTTTTCGCATTAGACGCCGCGCAGCTGGTGCTTACGATTTAATATCACATTTGCGCAAGATTTTGACACTGGCTAAGAGCTGGCGCTAAAATCATGCTGTGGGTACATTCCTTTTTGGGGCGATGGGTGGGATGGAGGAGCAGATATTGAAATAGCATCTGGCTGCAGCTAACCCCTTAACTTTTTGAACAATGATTTTCATGCTGTGTTGCACACAGTAAGGTGTCTGATGGTTATTTTAAAGGTAGGAACCAGGCCTTTTTTTTTTGGAATAAACTTGTCTGGACACCACAGTTCCCCTTTAAGGTCCAGAGAAGCTAGATACAATATGCTAGGCTGTTTGAAAGAAATAAGAAAATGTTTACCCTTAAAGTATATAATAGTATAAAGTAACAGGCTTACGAAGGTTCTCAGGTCATGGTATATCTGTTGTATTCAGATGGGCCAACTGGACTTAAAGTTTAGTTTTGATGACGTTTCGCTAGTCATCCGACTGGATTCTCAATTCAGAATGACTTGTACAAGAATCTGTAGGCAATAAAGTACTCTGGAAAGTCCCAATTAGCATATCACAGCCAGGCGATAGGGATTAGGGACCTTCTGAATGCAATTGCATGTCATTGTGTGATTGAGGTGTTATCAAAACTGCCCAGGGTAAGGTGTTAAAACAGTATTTGGTACAGAACTCATTGAAGGGCTCCAACCCATTCATCAAGTGATGCATGAGTAATAATCCCATCCCTTTAAATACCCATCATACTCAGTGAGCACTCCCTCAAGTCAAGGTAATTTAAAGGATAGGGTATCACTCATGCATCACCTGATGGAGTTGGGGAGCACATAGTTGGGTATTATACGGGAACTTCCTTACACTTCCTGTCTAGCAAACAGAAACAGGATTGTCTCCTTAAGAAGTCGTATTTTCTATGGAGAAGGGAGGGGAGAGTGGATGTGTGTCCATATTGGAGACCCTTTAGCAGTTTTAGTCGTGTGGCAAACCTTCCATTTTGAGGTTTCCATTTAACCTTAGGGGTGTCAAGTAAAATAAGTATACTTTTTTGTATATACTGTAATTTGTTTTGTAATTAAAATGGCAGTGTAGAGAAATGTACTTTGTATAGTGTTATTTGCTATGGTGATTTTAATTAAATAGTGAACATAGTTACACAAATACATATAGACCTTTCCTGTGTGTAACAATGTTATATACCCTCACCTTAATAGTACCTCCTAAAAACCAATGTATTCCACTACGAGGATAAAGGATAATGCCAAAGTCTAAGAAAATGTACCTTTAATTTTTAAAAATGTGAAATTGGGAGATAATATTGAACCTATTTGCTAATTTTACCCTTCTCATATTAGTATTGACATCTCAAATGCTTTAAATATAAGGATATTTTTTTACCTGTGAATATCGTACAGACTCAGTTCTGGGCTATGGGGATTGTTGTTTCTGAGGTGAGATCCCCAATAAATCCGGCAATGTTCTATTTCCCATACAGGAGTAATTGGGAACCGGCTCGTTGGTACCCGATAATATTGTAAGATGCTCCAACAGCCTTAGAAGGGTCTCCACAGGAATCGTATATATGGTATCCCAGAGTCAGGTTGGGTAACAATCCTGGGTCATGGTAATTTTGTTGAATAGTAAAATGAAAATCTAAAATTTGTCTGTAGCTTTCAAGAATAGGCCTGAAAGGTAAACAATGTACCATATATAATTAATATATATATATATATATATATATATATACACACACACACAATCAGACGATACACCGCACACCTCTCAATCTATTGGGTACCTGGTGCTGGTGTTGGGAAGTAGCTGTATTCTTCCCTTTCCATATAGTAAACCAGTGTTACCCGCACACAGGATTTCAATTCCCAAGATTCTTTATTATTGTTGCATATGTGAAATGTACAACATTTCGGGGAAAGCAATCCCCTTCCTCAGGTACAAAAATGGCAATACATAATGCAACCCTCTCAGCTAGATATACCCTGCCCTACAGGAACTGACATCATACTCCCTCCCCTCAAACAACAAAATCCTGTTGATTAATACTATTGGGGAGTTTACACCTTGAGGACTCAAGATAGATATGATTTGTATCATTCTCTATAAATATAAAAAGAAGAGGTGGTGCATTTCAACCATGTCAGTCTATCCTATAATGGTGTCTAGTGTTGAGTCAGTTAATAACATGGTATAAAATCATTATTGGATAGTAAATATAAGTGATATGTTGGTACTAAGTTTATAAGATGTACAAGTCAAATTGTTGAATTTAGGGTTAATCTGACAGGATTTTTTGATTGAGGGGAGGGAGTATGATGTCAGTTCCTGTAGGGGAGGTATATCTAGCATGAGAGGGTTAGCATTATGTGATTGTCATTTTTTGTACCTGAGGAAGGGGATTGCTTTCCCAGAACAGTTGTACATTTCACATATGCAACAATAATAAAGAATCGTGGAATTGAAATCTGTGTGCGGTGTAACACTGGTTTACTAATTATAATAAATATTATTAATGAAAACATTTCTGGATAATTAAAATTGATACGGTAGAATATAGATAGATATATAGATAGATAATGTTAAAACAGTCAAGATTTCAATACACCATCCTGCTTGAGTGTCAATCAAATCCCCTAGCAGTTGCCAGTGTGTAGGCTTACACAACATTTACAGAAGTCTCCCAATGACTCCTTCCTGCTCACAAAATGCTTGGCAAAATCTGGGTTAAAAACAGAAGTAAAGGGAAGGAGAAAGAAGCAGTTTTGTGATGTGCATGCCTGTGCAGCACCCTTCATGATGCCTCCTGTGACCAGAGTCAGGAAGTAAGGCACATGGGATTGTTTTTTTGGTGTTCTTGGTGGTGATTTTTTTCATGGTGTGTTTTTCATAGTAAAGAGCTTGAATATTCCCTATTTACTGAGCTGGCTCGGCGGTTAGCGCTGAAGCCTGCACGCTGAAGTCCTGAGTTTTATTCCACCCTTGGACACACCTTCAAGGAGTTGTATGTTCTACCGTGTTTGCGTGGGTTTCCTCTGGGCACTCGGTTTCCCCCACAAACAAAAGACATAATGACTGTACTGTACGGGCATGGCCTGATGTGAATGTATACATGGAATTGTATGCGGAAGATGTGCGGAAGATGCTGGTGCTATATAAATCCACAATATAATACTACATTTGTGAAAAAAGTAATATGTAAATGGCAGTTTCCAAGTTGAAATTTGAAAAAGAGAATCATTCAAGGAATCAATTTCCAGAAAGTGATTTTCTCTCTCATGAACAGAATGACACACACATGGCCGATAATTAGTCTAATTGGATCTGAAAAGGATTTGTGATTAACATTAATGTGCACAGCCAGATAAAGTTTAAATGAGATTTTCTAGCCTTCATTATGTTTTACAATGGACTAGCTTAGTTTGCCATTCAAGATGGTGCGATAATGGACATCATTGATATTGCGGGGTCCAGGCAGGTTATGATGGATGGTATTGCAATATTGAATCTACCTGGTAGTTTTTTTTTTAGAATCTATTATGCATAAATTACAAATTTTGGAACTGAGAAAACCTTTCAAAATGATAAGAATAAAGACAGCTGAATATGTTCAGTTATTTTTATTTTATTGTACTGGGTGTTCCATATATAAAATATGTCTCCACCTGTTATAATGTATGCCTTAGTTAGTGTTAAATATCTTGTGATTTTAGGACTTACAGACCACATGCTGTACGTGTATAAACGTCTCCTGGAAATCTGTAAGGGGCTGCGAAAGAATTTGCTGGTAACACTCCTCCTAGTATTAAATCTCCCTCCTGGATATATTCATACTTCTGGAGCATTTTGGTAATTTTCAGATTACAGGCAGGGTTTGTGGGTAGAGAACCATGTTTGTGAGTGATAAATTCGACAGACAGATATATTAACATTAGAAATGAAGTCATTCTAGACAGGATCCTCAGAATGCACAAACAGATAGATCAGTCACAAGGACAATCAAGCATCTTCCCAGCAGTTTTTAGCAGAGTTACATGGAGATAGGAAACTGACTAACCTGAAGCTCATTTTATAGGGAGCAGAGTGATAGTTACACTATATATAGACGGCATTTGGGACCTTCTATTGCCAGAACATTTCATTATCCATGTGGTCAACAATAAAACTAAAAATTCTACTATATGCTTTCAGCAGTGTTAGATAGAGATAGAGAATAAAGAAATACAGATAGAATATAGCATAAAATAATAAAACATCATAGTAACATATTAATTGAGGTTGAATGAAGACATGCGTCATCAGGTCCAACTTTTTCACCCTCCTTTTTAACTCTACCTACCAGTAGGAAGGCAAAAAACACAGCTAAAAAGGGCAAAAAGTCTTCCAGACTCCAAAAGGCAATCGCAAAGTATCTCTGGATCAAGAGAACTACAATATACTGTATGTATTAATACCAGTAATTCTCTATATTATATAGTAACCCCTGTACCAACCAGAACTACAGTAAATGTTAATACCAGTAATTCTCTATTTATATAGTACCCCTGTACCAACCAGAACTACAGTATATGTATTAATACCAATAACTCAATATTATGGAGTACCCGTACCAACCAGAACTACAGTATATGTATTATACCAGTAATTCTTAATATTATATAGTATCCCTGTACCAACCGAAATACAGTATATGTATAAATACCAGTAATTTCAATATTATATAGGTATCCCTGTACCAACCAGAACTACAGTATATGTATTAATACCAGTAATTCTCTATAATATAGTATTCCTGTACCAACCAGAATACAGTATACTATTAATACCAGTAATTTCCATATTATATAGTATCCCTGTACCAACCAGAATACAGTATATGGATTAATACCAGTAACTCTCTATATTATATAGTATTCCTGTACCAACCAGAACTACGTATATGTATTAATACCAGTAATCTTCAATATTATATAGTATTCCCGTACCAACCAGAACTACAGTATATGTTATAATACCAGTAATTCTCCTATTTATATATCCCTGTACCAACCAGAATACAGTATATGGATAATACTAGTAACTCTCATATTATATAGTATTCCGTACCACACACAGAACTACAGTATATGTATTAATACCAGTAATTCTCAATATTATATAGTATCCCGTTACCAACCAGAACTACAATATATGTATTAATACCAGTAATTCTCCATATTATATAGTATCCCTGTACCAACCAGAAACTACAGTATATGTATTAATACCAGTAATTCTATATATTTAGTATTCCTGTACCAACCAGAATACAGTATACATATTAATACCAGTAATTCTCCAATTATATAGTATCCCTGTACCAACCAGAATACAGTATAGGATTAATACCAGTAACTCTCTATATTTATAGTATTCCTGTACCAACCAGAACTACAGTATATGTATTAATACCAGTAATCTCATATTATATAGTATTCCCGTACCAACCAGAACTACAGTATATATTATATAGTATCCCTGTACCAACCAGAATACAGTATATGGATTAATACTAGAACTCTCTATATTATATAGTATTCCTGTACCAACCGAAACTACAGTATATGTATTAATACCAGTAATTCTCAATATTATATAGTATCCCTGTACCAACCAGAACTACAATTATGTATTTATACCAGTAATTCTCAATATATATAGTATCCCTGTACTAACCAGAAATACAGTATATGTATTAATACCAGCAATTCTCAATATTATATAGTATCCCTGTACCAACCAGATCTACAGTATATGTATTAATATCAGTAATTCTCAATATATATGTATCCTGTACCAACCAGAACTACAGTATATGTATTAATACCAGCAATTCTCAATATTATATAGTATCCCTGTACCAACCAGAACTACAGTATATGTATTAATACCAGTAATACTCAATATTATGTAGTATCCCCGTACCAACCAGAACTACAGATAGTATTAATACCAGTAATTATCCATATTATATAGTATCCCTGTACCAACCAGAATATAGATATGGATTTATACCAGTAATTCTCTATATTATATAGTATCCCTGTACACCACCAGAACTACAGTATATGTATTAATACAATAATTATCCATATTATATAGTATCCGCTGTACCAACCAGAATATAGTATAGGATTTATACCAGTAGTTCTCTATATTATAGATGCCTGTACCAACCAGAACTACAGTATATGGATAATACCAGTAACTCTCTATATTTATAGTATTCCTGTACCAACCAGAAATACAGTATATGTATTAAACCAGTAATTCTCAATATTATATAGTATCCCTGTACCAACCAGAACTACATATATGTATTAATACCAGTAATTTCAATATTTTATAGTATCCCTGTACTAACCAGAGCTACAGTATGTATTAATACCATAATTCTCAATATTATATAGTATCCTGTACAACCACAACTACAGTATATGTATTAATACCAGTAATTCTATATTATATAGTATCCCCTTACTAACCAGAACTACAGTAATGATATAAATATCAGTAATTCTCAATATTATATAGTATCCTGTACCAACCAGAATATAGTATATGGATTTATACCAGCAATTCTTATATTATATGTATCCCTGTACCAACCAGAACTACAGTATATGTATTAATACCAGTAACTTCTATATTATATAGTATCTGTACCAACCAGAATACAGTATATATATTAATACCAATTCTCCATATTATATAGTATCCCTGTACCACCAGATAACAGTATATGGATTAATACTAGTAACTCTCTATATTATATAGTATCCTGTACCAACCAGAACTACAGTATATGTATTAATACCAGTAATTCTCAATATTATATAGTATCCCTGTACCAACCAGAACTACAATATATGTATTAATACCAGTAATCTCAATATTATATAGTATCCCTGTACCAACCAGAACTACAGTATATGTATTAATACCAGTAATTCTCTATATTATATAGTATTCCTGTACCAACCAGAATACAGTATACATATTAAACCAGTAATTCTCCATATTATATGTATCCCTGTACCAACCAGAATACAGTATATGGATTAATACCAGTAACTCTCTATATTATATAGTATTCCTGTACCAACCAGAACTACAGTATATGTATTAATACCAGTAATTCTCATATTATATAGTATTCCGTACCAACCAGAACTACAGTATAATATATATAGTATCCCGTACCAACCAGAATACAGTATATGGATTAATACTAGTAACTCTCTATATTATTTAGTATTCCTGTACCAACCAGAACTACAGTAATGTATTAATACCAGTAATTCTCAATATTTATAGTATCCTGTACCAACCAGAACTACAATATATGTATTTATACCAGTAATTCTCATATTATATAGTATCCTGTACTAACCAGAACACAGTATATGTATTAATACCAGCATTCTCAATATTATATAGTATCCCTGTACCAACCAGATCTACAGTATATGTATTAATATCAGTAATTTCAATATTATATGTATCCCTGTACCAACCAGAACTACAGTATAGTATTAATACCAGCAATTCTCAATATTATATAGTATCCCTGTACCAACCAGAACTACAGTATATGTATTAATACCAGTAATATCAATATTATGTAGTCTCCGTACCAACCAGAACTACAGTATATGTATTAATACCAGTAATTATCCATATTATATAGTATCCCGTACCAACCAGAATATAGTATATGGATTTATCCAGTAATTCTCTATATATATAGTATCCCTGTACCAACCAGAACTAACAGTATATGTATTAATACCAATAATTATCCAATTATATAGTACCATTGTACCAACCAGAATATAGTATATGGATTATTATACCAGTATTCTCTATATATAAGTATGCCTGTACCAACCAGCAACTACAGTATATGGATTAATACCAGTACTCTCTATATTATATAGTATTCTGTACCAACCAGAACTACAGTATATGTATTAATACCAGTAATTCTCAATATTATATAGTATCCCTGTACAGAAAAATAATATTTTTTTTTTTAACTTTAATGAGGTTATGACTAGTGAAAGTAATAACCTGCTTTATATGTTCCTGCAACTTCAACATTATCTGGAATATTTGAAGGTAACATGTAGCATTACTTTCTAAAAACATCATTTACACAAAATAGAGGGGACTGAAGAGTAAACATTTTGCAGAAGATAAACAATAAATAATAAATGCTCTATTTTGCTTTACTATAATTATGGAACTTGAAAAGACCTTTAAAGACAATCAGCATTACACTGTATCAAAAGCTTTAAAAAAATCTAAAAAGTTTATTTACAAGTCCAAAAACTTTCTTGTAAACATTAAATAGGTTATGGACAAAATGTTATTTATGAGCTTTATTTTTTTAAACAATAATATTACATATTAAAACATTTATCATGATCAATTAATTGATTTATATATAAAAAAAGTAGATAAGACAATAATACCAGATTTAGTTGAAAAAGATTATTGCAACTTTTAGTATAAATTATTGGTTTATTACAATATTAAAATAGTAATTTACAAATTATATTATCTACACACAGTTTTATTGTTTCATACATACATACAGAATTGTGGATGCAGTTCTGTAGACATGTTCATTTTGACAGAATTTCAGACTTAGAAATCTTGACAAAATCTCCAGTACAAAAAAGAATTCCATTAAAAATTGATCTTCTATATGTCCCAAATAAAACAGCACCCTACTTGCATTGGTGTGTTCAAAAAGACATGGACAATTAGACAGTGATGTGATCTCAGTGCTAATTTACACACTATTTCAGGCTAAACAACCCTTACCTTGGAAACATATATATTTTTGTAATCTGCACTAATCCAGCTCCATAGAGTGCCATTCTATAACTCATATGTGCGGTATTCCAGGTACAGTTCTTGTAGAATTTCTTGTTTAGGAGATTTCTGAAAGAAATAAGGAAAAAATGGCTTAACACTATGGGGACAATGCTAAATTCCACTAACGGCCAAACCCACGTAAAACCCATGTACTATTAGGTTAACGTGGATCTTACACTGATATACCAGGGACTGTGCGTTTTCAGAAACTTTTCGTAAATGCTGTGATGCATCTGATGCAAAAACGCTAATATTTAGCAGGAAACTTAAACTTAAGGATAACTGTATTGCCTAAATGCATTTTTTTTAAAACTGCTTTCAAAAGAGTAAAGGTATGCAGCCCTCCCCATATGTTTTTTCCTGATTTCGAGCTTCTCTCTGCCTTCAATTAGCCACAGTGAAGGGGACTTAACAATTCTGTCTACCTGTAACTGTCACTCAAAACTAGCAGTGAGAAAACATTCCTCCATCCATCCTTGATCAGCTTGATTATGTAGGCTGTATCCTAGCAACCGAACAGTTTAAGTTTGTTTGACTGGCAGAGAGGAGGAGGAGAGAGGTTGTAACAGACATTCCCACCAGCAAATGACAAGTGCTATGTTAATCATGGCCCTGGGCCGTCTAGGAGGCTTGCCTTAGTACTCATTTTTGCTGTGTGATATCTAAGGGAAGGCAGCACGGTTGTAAATGAGAGTAAGCGATTTCAGCTGCTGGAGTGTGGACATGTAATGGGGGAGATGTTGTTTTTTGGGTATTGTTGTCCTTAACATCTAATTTATGGAGCCATAAGCTGGTGATGCAGAGAATCTCACAAAGAGATTATTGCATTGCAGGATTGACCAGACATGAAGTGCTGGGTTTTGCATTGTATACTGCATATAGTGCTGTAAATATTAATCTCCTCATGCACTGAATCAAACAGTATGTTATCTATGGGAGTGTACATAAACACACAGCCACCAACTATCCTCAAAGTTTACCAATGCATGGGTGCAATAAAATGGGGGAACTACAGTATAAGTATTAATACCATTAATTCTCAATATTCAATATCCATAAAATAAGCATAGAACTCAAATTAAACCGATATAACAACATGAGTTTACACATATTTGAAGGCACTGCAACGTTACAAAATGGTTTTGGCACATGATACAACCAGACTGTTAACATGGGATGTATTGGGACTTAAAATAGCGTAATCCATTGCAATACCGGATGTCCAGTATTGCAATGCAGGATTGCAGAAATGTAAGAGCTGCTGTTAAACATTATTAATTCCCCTTCTGTGTCCAAATTATTGCCTTCCATTGCCCCATCAGTAATGTGATATCAGAGTGTCACATAGTTTTAGAAACCCAAAAAAATGACAAATAAGATACTAATAGCTTTAAAGGAAAGGTATGATGTAATCGGTATAGCAGATACATGGATAAGGATACTCCTTATTTAGACATGACAGAGTAACAAGAAACAATATGGGTGGAGCTGTGACATGAAGCAAGAAGGTGGGCAAATGAATTGGGTGTGTGTTATAAGCAGCCAAATGCCAATGAGGAGGTGGAATTAAATTTCCATATGCAGTTGGCGAATGCTGCTGGTATGGGGCAAATTTTGGTTATGGGGGATTTCAATTACCCTGACATAGATTAGGGAACTGCCAGCACCTCAAAAGATATCAAGTTCTTAAATTTTCTTTATGAGCATTTTTTTCACAGATGGTAGAGGTTCCTACTTGACGAATGCTTTGTTGGATCTGGTGATATCTAGTAACCCTGAGCCCATTTTGGAGAGGAAGGTAATGGGAAGCTTAAGGAATAGTGACCATGATATAGTGTCATATTATATAGGTTGCAAAAAACAAAGGTTAACAAAAATGTTTAACTTCAGGAAAGCTAATACTTGTTATTAAAGGAATCACTCCTGCTCATAGACTGGGGGGAATTGTTCCTAAGATATTGAGAAGAAGTTATATATATTAAAGGTATATTAATCTATTACATTTTTTAAAATTTTAACCTTTAGAGAACAAGTGTAACAAAAATTAGGGCCCGCTCTTGCATGGCTTAATGCTCAAGTAAAAAGGGAAATGGAAAAAAAGAAAAGGTTTTTAAAATTTTTAAATCAGAGGAACAGGAGTAAAAGCTGTAACAATGATTGCAAGAAAGCAATAAACTAGATAAAATAGAAAATGAAATACAGATAGCAGAACAAAGCAAGTCCAACCCCAAAATATTTATATCAATAGTAAAAAGATGAGGACTGAGAATAAGGGACCATTAAATGATGGGGCTGAGATGGTTGTAGAGGATGTCTAAAAGGCTAATGTGCTAAAGCATTTTTTTAAAAATCTGTATTGACTATAGAAAATTCTTGTCCTTATAGTAGGGACTGTAATAAAATCAATAAAGCCCCAGGATCGGATGAAATAATCCTCGGATCTTAAAGAGCTCGTCCAGTTTTATCTAGACCACTGTTTCTCATCTTTTCAGATTCACTTTTGTCTGGGAATGTGCTGCTGAATTGGAAAAAAAGCCAATGTAATATCAATATTCACAAAGGTAGTCGTTCCCAACCTATACACCAGGAGCCTAACATCAGTGGTAGTGAAGTTGCTGGAAACTTTAATACGGGATCATATTCTTGACTTTGTCCCCAGAACGATTTATTAGTAGTAGTCAGCATGGATTTAGGAGAAATGGATTGTGTCAGACTAATTAACTTGGGTTTTATGAAGAAGTGAGTAAGAATTAGATTCAGGCATAGCAGTGGATGTTGCATACCGGATTTTGCTAAAGCTTTGATACGGGTTAACAGAGACTTTAATTTCAGGAAAGCAAATTTCCCAGGTTAAAAGTAGCTCTTCAGAATGTCAACTGGGAAAAGGTATCAGGTAAAGGTACTGAACAGAAGTGGACTGTGTTTAAGGGGATTTTAAGTAATTTCAAATCTAAATTTTTACCTTTGGGAAATAAATGTAAAAAGAATAAATCCGTGCCCATGTGGCTGATTTCTGATGTAAAGAGGAAATGGTAAGGAAGAAAAAGGCATTAAAACCTTTAAGTCATAGGGAACAGAAAGGGCCTTTAGGGATTATAAAAACTGTAACAAGGAGTGTAAGAAAGCAATCAAACTAGCTAAAATTAATAATGAAGTTAAGATAGCTGAACAAAGCATCACTAAGCCTAGTTTTTTTTTATAAGTTAGTTACGGAGGATGTCGATAAAGCAAATGTCTTAAATATTTTTTTCCTCTGTATACATTATAGAAGATCCTAGTACAGATATAGTGCATAATTGGTGTAAAAGATGCAAGTGCACATTGGTTAACCGAGGATATGGTACAAAAACAACTAAATAAGGTTAATATTAAGATCTCCTGGACCGGATATAATACATCATATATAATACAATGTCAGTTTATCTAGGCCATAGTTTCTTATTTTTGCAGATTCCCTCATGTCAGGATGTGTGCCTCTGGATTGGAAAAAAGCTGATGTTATTCCAATATTCAAAAAGGGTAGTCGTTCACAGCCGGGTAATTACAGGCCTCTAAGTTTAACATCAGTGGTGGGAAAGTTTGCAATGGCTTTTATACAGTCCCCATAGGTGACTAAAAATATAGATAAGGTCTGTTGGTCTGGGAGGCACATTTGTACATGGATAGAAAATTGGTTAATGAATAGGATGCAGAGAGTAGTTGTTAATGGGGCTTATCGTTATGGACTAAAGTGGTAGGGGGGTGCCAAAGGGTTCTCTGTTAGGGCTGCTTCCATTTAATCTATATATCTAATTAATGGTTTGGAAGTGGGTATTGTCAGCAAGGTTTCTGTGTTTGCTGACGACACAAAATTTTGTCGACCATTAAAAACTTCAGAGGATGTGCAATCTTTGCAGGGGGACTGCTAATGAGATTTAATAATGAGAAAATATAAGGTGATGCATTTGGACTTAAAAATCCTTGTGCTGCTGATACTAAAATGGCTCTGTGTTGAATGAATCCCTTTTGGAAAGGGATCTTAAGGTTTTGTCAAAGAACAAACTAAAGGTAGCAAGCAGTGCCATGCAGCAACAGCTAGAACCAGCATGGTATTGTTTGTATAAAGAGAGGTATGGATTCAAGGGAGGAAAATGTTATTCTCCCTCTTTACAAAGCATTGGTACGGCCTCATTTGGAATATGCAGGGCAATTTTGAAAATTGTACTGTGTACAAAAAGGACATCTTTGAAATGGAAAGGGTTCAGAGAAGGGCAACTTAAATTAATAAGGGGATTGGGGGAGCTTGAATATGAAGAGAAAAGTTACAATTATGCATGCTAGAGAAAAGGCGCTTGCGTGAGGATATGATTTCTGTGTATAAATACATTAACATACAATACAACTATTGGGGCATTGTTCACCAATAGAACATGTCAGAGGACATGTGGACATCCTTAAGACTTGAAGAGAAAAGGCTCAGGCTTCAAGTTCGGAAAGGGTTTTTCACTGAAGAATGGTAAAGCTATGGAACTGTCTTCCAGTGGACATGTGATGGCAGGTTCATTGGTCAGTTTCAAAAAAAAGCTGGATAAGTTTCTGCAAACAAGGAATGTTGAAGTTACTGGTATTGAAATATAAAGTAGACTTGAACCAGGGAAATTTCTGATTGTCACTTGGCGTCAGAAAGGAAAATTTTTTTTCCCCTTCATTAATTTGGTGGGGTTTTTTTTTGCCTTTTCTGGACATCTTGGAATGGAAGGAGTTCAGAGAAGGGCAACTAAAATAATAGGGAATGGAGGGGCTTGACTATGCAGGCACTTAGACAAGTTAGGGCTGTTTACTAGAGATGTACTGTGGGTTCTAATAGAACCCCGTTTCAAATCGAATCTGAGGGTTTTAAAGTCCTGAACTCCTGGAATTTATGAAACTACAAATTTTCCGAATTTTCTTATTTTTATCGAAAATTCAATAATTACGAAATCGAAATTAAGTGATTATCGAAAATGAAAGTAGATGATATCGAAAATGAAAATCGAAACCGCATTAATCTCGAATTTATGGAAAGACTCTGCCTAAATTCACCAACCACAGTAGTGCCAACCCCCTGGGTATGAAAGGCAACGTTTCAGACACATGTGTGTGTTGGAGAGTTGTAGGAGACCTGATAGTGTTAGAGTTTGGAGAGATTTTGAGCTTTGATTGTGTGGATTTCAGTGTGGTGGGTTAACACTTGCTTGTACCCCCCCTGTGTTCACACATTTATACACTCAAAAGTCCTTTTAATGACTACTGTGAAACCAAAAGTCCTTTAAGGACTAACCCATCCTTTTAAGTCCTTGGACAATTTCTGTTTTCCTTTTAGAGGCTGGTGTGTTTTATTTCTCTCTGTCTGTATTAGTGTATGCAGTATATATATATACAGATATATAGGGAGAGCAAAATTCCAGGCAGGGCAAGAAGATGAGACAGAGGCAGAGAAAGAAGTGTCTCTGACGTTATGTTACAGGCAAGAGGTGGGCCCATGCAGTCTGCTGCTGCTGGGCAGGAGCCACCTGCAGTGCCCGATATGTTCTGGGTACGGGGTAGCGGGGCTAGGGCTATTGATCATGATCAAGGAAGGCAGATAGTCAACTGGATTCCCAGCTTTCCCCTTCCACTCCTCACCAGGCACAGGACATCCGAGCTGCCACCATGTAATGTGTGCTGCCCCTCCCTCCCTGTGGCATGATCCTACTATTAGGAGTTATTGACCACATGGTCCAAACATTCGGGGATCTGGAGGAGGAGTCACAGGAGATGCTTTCCCACCTATGTGTGGTGCTAGTGTGCTTGAGGAGGAGCTTTGCACTGACACACAGTCCTTCCTGACACCTGTGGTGTCAGGAAGTGTTCAGTGCATAGGGGGGCAGGAGGCTGAGCTTATCATGAGCCGTCCAGAGACAGCAGCCAGGGAACTATTATAGGGGGTGAGGTTCCAGCTGCTGGAACCTGTTAGTGAAGAAGGCGGGGGGGAGTGAGGCGATGGGCCCACAGATTCAGTGGGTACATGATGCCACACAGACACAAACAATGGTTCTTACCCAGCAGTAAAGTTTACTGAACAATAGTAAAAGAGAAATAACTGGGCCAGATTAAACAGACAGATAAAAAGATAAATCACACATAAACAGTAAATGGTGTAGCTATAAACTAGCCCTGCTAAACATTTCCCCCACAGTCCGCAAGGCGTCTGGCCTCCCCTAAATGTTCCTCCACACCCTTAAGTATTGCACAATACTATTTGTAATCCACAGGTAATTTGTTTCTCTCTTTACCAAGGCCTTCCTATTCGTAGTTCCAAGCCAAGTTAAGTTTGTTTCTGGCAATGTCAGCTGGCTGAAAGTGAGGCTCTAATGCAGAAGTTTATATAGTGGGACAAACAGGAACAAGCTGCGAAAACCGGAATAGATACCGAAAGTAGAAAGGCCAATTTCGGTAATCTCCGCATGTACAGCATGTAAAGCTATCGATTTTGGTAACCCTCGAAAGCTGAGATGATTTTGGTAACCCTCGATAATTGTATCATCCAGGTAACCCTTGAAATCGTAAATCCGTCAACCCTCGAAAGTAACAATCGATTTCTGTAACCCTCGAATGTTTGTGCTGATTTCGTTCACCCTCGAATGTACAAGTCGATTTCGGTAACCCTCGAATGTACAAGTCGATTTCGGTAACCCTCGAATGTACAAGTCGATTTCGGTAACCCTCGAATGTACAAGTCGATTTCGGTAACCCTCGAATGTACAAGTCGATTTCGGTAACCCTCGAATGTACAAGTCGATTTCGGTAACCCCGAATGACAAGTCGATTTCGGTAACCCTCGAATGTACAAGTCGATTTCGGTAACCCTCGAATGTACAAGTCATTCGGTAACCTCGAATGTACAAGTTGATTTCGGTAACCCTCGAATGTACAAGTCGATTTCGGTAACCCTCGATGTACAAGTCGATTTCGGTAACCCTCGAATTTGGAATATCGGTAACCCTGAAAGAATGTTCGATTTCGGTAACCCCGAAAAACAATGGGAGCTCGAAAACAGCCGATCGAGAGGAAAGAGTTTTTAATAGATGTTTTGGTTCTATTTATGGTTCCCCAGACCATTCCCAGGTCCCTGTGTTATTTACAGTAACCTACTATTACTATTTCATCCTTAAAATCAATAGAAACTTTCGAATATTTTCTCCCCATAGACTTCTATGGTCGTTTTTGGATCTTCGAATTTTCAAATTTACAGTTTAATTCAAAATTCTAAAACGGGACAAAACTCATCAGTTTTGAACACTCTGCTGTTTACATTGGAGAAGCGACGTTTGCGTGGAAATATGATCACTTTATACAATATATTAATGGGCCATATAATCTCTCCGGAACATAGTTCACTAATAGGTCATATCAGAGGACACGCGGACATCCTTTAAGGTTGGAAGATAAGAAGTTTCATCTTCAGGTTAGGAAAGGTTTTTACAGTGAGAACGGTGAACTGTGGAACTGTCTTCCAGCAGATGTGGTAATGGCAAGTCCATTGAATAGCTTTAAAAATGGCCTAGATAAGTTTCTATAAACTAAAATTATTGAGAATTACTGGTCACTGTAGTTCTGGTTGGTACAGGGATACTATATAATATTGAGAATTACTGATATTTTATACATATACTGAGTTCTGGTTGGTAAGGGGATACTATATAAATTGAGAATTACTGGTATTAATACATATACTGTAGTTCTGGTTAGTACAGGGATACTATAAAATATTGAGATTTACTGGTATTAATACATATATTGTAGTTCTGGTTGGTACAGGGATACTATATAATTTGAGAATTACTGGTATTATACAATACTGTAGTTCTGGTTGGTACAGGAATACTATAAATATGAGAGAGTTACTAGTATTAATCCATATACTGTATTCTGGTTGGTACAGGGATACTATATAATATGAGAATTACTGGTTATAATAATATACTGTATTCTGGTTGGTACAGGAATACTATATAATATAGAGAGTTATGGTATTAATACATATACTGTAGTTCTGGTTGGTACAGGGATACTATATAATATAGAGAATTGCTGGTATAAAACCATATACTATATTTCTGTGGTACAGGGATACTATATATATTGAGAATTACTGATATTTTTATACAATATATGTAGTCTGGTTAGTAAGGGGATACTATATAATATTGAGAATTACTGGTATTAATACATATACTGTAGTTGTGGTTGGTACAGGGATACTATATAATATTGAGAATTACTGGTATTAATACATATACTGTAGCTCTGGTTAGTACAGGGATACTATAAAATATTGAGAATTACTGGTATTAATACATATATTGTAGTTCTGGTTGGTACAGGGATACTATATAATATTGAGAATTACTGGTATTAATACATATACTGTAGTTCTGGTTGGTACAGGAATACTATATAATATAGAGAGTTACTGGTATTAATCCATATACTGTAGTTCTGGTTGGTACAGGCATACTATATAATATAGAGAACTACTGGTATAAATCCATATACTATATTCTGGTTGGTACAGGGATACTATATAATATGGATAATTATTGGTATTAATACATATACTGTAGTTCTGGTTGGTACAGGGATACTAATATATAGAGAATTACTGGTATAAATCCATATACTATATTCTGGTTGGTACAGGGATACTATATAATATGGATAATTACTGGTATTAATACATATACTGTAGTTCTGGTTGGTACGGGGATACTACATAATATTGAGTATTACTGGTATTAATACATATACTGTAGTTCTGGTTGGTACAGGGATACTATATAATATTGAGAATTGCTGGTATTAATACATATACTGTAGTTCTGGTTGGTACAGGGATACTATATAATATTGAGAATTACTGATATTAATACATATACTGTAGATCTGGTTGGTACAGGGATACTATATAATATTGAGAATTGCTGGTATTAATACATATACTGTAGTTCTGGTTAGTACAGGGATACTATATAATATTGAGAATTACTGGATATAATACATATATGAGTTCTGGTTGGTACAGGGAACTATATAATATTGAGAATTACTGGTATTAATACATATACTGTAGTTGGTTGGTACAGGAATACTATATAATATAGAGAGTTACTAGTATTAATCCATATACTGTATTCTGGTTGGTACAGGGATACTATATAATATATACTGTAGTTCTGGTTGGTACGGGAATACTATATAATATTGAGAATTACTGGTATTAATACATATACTGTAGTTCTGGTTGGTACAGGAATACTATATAATATAGAGAGTTACTGGTATTAATCCATATACTGTATTCTGGTTGGTACAGGGATACTATATAATATGGAGAATTACTGGTATTAATATTATACTGTATTCTGGTTGGTACAGGAATACTATATAATATAGAGAATTCTGGTATTAATAATATACTGTAGTTCTGGTTGGTACAGGGATACTATATAATATTGAGAATTACTGGTATTAATACATATATTGTAGTTCTGGTTGGTACAGGGATACTATATAATATTGAGATTACTGGTATTAATACATATACTGTAGTTCTGGTTGGTACAGGAATACTATATAATATAGAGAGTTACTAGTATTATCCATATACTGTATTCTGGTTGGTACAGGGATACTATATAATATGGAGAATTACTGGTATTATATATATACTGTATTCTGGTTGGTACAGGAATACTATATAATATAGAGAGTTACTGGTATTAATACATATACTGTAGTTCTGGTTGGTACAGGGATACTATATAATATAGAGAATTGCTGGTATAAATCCATATACTATATTCTGGTTGGTACAGGATACTATTAATATTGAGAATTACTGATATTTATACATATACTGTAGTTCTGGTTAGTAAGGGGATACTATATAATATTGAGAATTACTGGTATTAATACATATACTGAGTTGGGTTGGTACAGGGATACTATATAATATTGAGAATTACTGGTATTAATACATATACTGTAGCTCTGGTTAGTACAGGGATACTATATAAAATATTGAGAATTACTGGTATTATACATATATTGTAGTTCTGGTTGGTACAGGGATACTATATAATATTGAGAATTACGGTATTAATACATATACTGTAGTTCTGGTTGGTACAGGAATAATATAAATATAGAGAGTTACTGGTATTAATCCATATACTGTAGTTCTGGTTGGTACAGGCATACTATATATATAGTAGAACTACTGGTATAAATCCATATACTATATTCGGTTGGTACAGGGATACTATATAATATGGATAATTATTGGTATTAATACATATACTGTAGTTCTGGTTGGTACAGGGATACTATATAATAGAGAATTACTGGTATAAATCCATATACTATATTCTGGTTGGTACAGGGATACTATATAATATGGATAATTACTGGTATTAATACATACTGTAGTTCTGGTTGGTAGGGGATACTACATAATATGAGTATTACTGGTATTAATACATATACTGTAGTTCGTTGGTACAGGGATACTATATAATATTGAGATTGCTGGTATTAATA
The DNA here is from genome assembly GCA_019447015.1 of Hymenochirus boettgeri. Taxonomy (NCBI): domain Eukaryota; kingdom Metazoa; phylum Chordata; class Amphibia; order Anura; family Pipidae; genus Hymenochirus; species Hymenochirus boettgeri. The sequence continues at coordinate 9,248,974 of CM033469.1, forward strand.
CATATACTGTAGTTCTGGTTGGTACAGGGTACTATATAATATTGAGAATTACTGATTAAATACATACTCGTAGATGGTTGGTACAGGGATACTATATAATATTGAGAATTGCTGGTATTAATACATATACTGTAGTTCTGGTTAGTACAGGGATACTATATAATATTGAGAATTACTGGTATAATACATATATGTAGTTTGGTTGGTACAGGGATACTATATAATATTGAGAATTACTGGTATTAATACATATACTGTAGTTTTGGTTGTACAGGAATACTATATAATATAGAGAGTTACTAGTATTAATCCATATACTGATTCTGGTTGGTACAGGGTAATATATAATATATACTGTGATTCTGGTTGGTACGGGAATACTATATAATATTGAGAATTACTGGTATTAATACATATACTGTAGTTTGGTTGGTACAGGAATACTATAATATGAGAGTTACTGGTATTAATCCATATACTGTATTCTGGTTGGTACAGGGATACTATATAATATGGAGATTACTGGTATTAATATGTATACTGTATTTGGTTGGTACAGGAATACATATAATTAGAGAATTACTGGTATTAATACATATACTGTATTCTGGTTGGTACAGGGATACTATATAATATGGGAATTACTGGTATTAATACATATATTGTAGTTCTGGTTGGTACAGGGATAACTATATAATATTGAGAATTACTGGTATTTAATAACATATACTGGTGTAGTTCTGGTTGGTACAGGAATACTATATAATATAGAGAGTTACTAGTATTAATCCATATACTGTATTCTGGTTGGTACAGGGATACTATATAATATATACTGTAGTTCTGGTTGGTACGGGAATACTATATAATATTGAGA